>CM057340.1:366537473-366971032 GCA_030015575.1 Agapanthus africanus
AACTCAAATGTCTAAAACCGTAAAATCACAACCACGTGAAACCAAAGCACGAAAACGATATCAAGTGCAACACTGTGCAAAGATCGTAAATCCTCAATCATCAAAATCAAATCATGCGAATAAATCACCCAAAACCATCGAAATCAATAATGGCGGAATAGTACTGCTCAAGTGCATCCTCTAAGAATATCGGGCCAACTGTCGCGGTCACTAGAGGGACGTCTCGTCGATGATCATGAACTCTGGCCTGCTAGTGTGCGTAACAATGACCACTCCTGGGTCAAGGACTTCACTGTTAATTACCAATCTCTCGGTCCATCGGCTCATCGGCCCTGTCAGGTGTGCTAACGGGGATGATCCCGTTCTGGCACTTCTCTGGTCATCTCTCGGTCAATCAACGCGACCACTCGTAAGACAGCATATCACTGGCATCGGCCTCTGGCTCTCTGAATGTACGTGACCCATCTGATCCTGGGTGCAAGTATCATTGCAGCAGTGTCCTGGAAGGAATCCTGCTCACGGTCTCTTCCATGTCTCGTCTCTGCCAACTGTCCGGAAGTCATCGTCCTTTCCTATATCTGCATCTTGCTCTGGAACGGCTGCACACCCATCGCGACTCCTTCTGGAAGGTATATCCAGTACTCTGCCACGGCATGCGCATCGCATCTCTGATGTCGGCGGAGGGAAACATCATCATATCCAGATCTTGTACGAACCTCTTACTCCATTTTCTCTAATGTCGACTGCTTCGGACTCGTCTCATCGTGGCTGCATGGACTGAGCTCCAACGGCTATCCTCGTATCGGGAGTCTCCCGAGAAATGCATCTCACCACCTAACATCCGAATTAAGTCGAACCATCCAATCGATTGTCAAAACCTCATAATCCCCCAAGGGCTCAACATCTTGGGCATAGTTTAATAGTATCGAGTACATACCACAGCATCGGTGGTCCAGCCTAGAAGGGCAAACCCAAGCCTCACTAATGGCGCCGCAGAACTGCCGCAAACCCTAAGGTTCAAAGGCTTTGATTCGGTCATTAAGTCGAGTTAGGGTTTCATTCTTCTAGAGGGACCATAGAATTGCCTGCATGTCTTTCCGAATACTTTAAACTCGGAATAGTAGGTTTCTGACATTCGATCGTCTCTGTCGACTCCCAACGTCTCCGCGTGAAGTCGTCTCTAGCTGGAATCAATTTATCTGATGACCTCACATCGGGGTAGCGAACGAACCACATGTCCTAGTCATTCATCCTCGGGTGACTAGCGACCTTCTATCATCTATTAGTACAACTCGACCCGCAATAGCTCCAACATGTGGGGCGATATCTCGTCACTCACAGCAACAACTGGCTCACTCGTCTGCACGCTGAACCGTGCCTCAATCATCATGAGTAAGCAATACACCAACGGTCATCAAAATCTGGCTGGCCTCTGTCAGCGGCTCAATTCTCTGGTGCTGATCTGCACGTCCGAGTAATCTCATACAGCGATCCATCCAACGCTCGCGGTGCAAAACCCAATCAAGACACATCTCTGCAATCATGTGTCACCAGGCTCACGCCCTGGTCAGTTCTCGTTCGTAACGAGCTTATGCTGACCGCAACTCTAGCCGTAGCTCTCCCTGCCCGTAATCGTGGCAGCAAAACCATAACTGATACCGATGAAGCTAGATCAGGAAGGAATATGATACTGAACAAAGAAATGTACATCCTAAGGCTTCTTAAGTGGAGTGGCGTGTCGTAAATATGCCGCGGAACATACCAACGGTACGTCACTCTACTTTAGTCACCTATTCCATCAACCAAGGGTCATCCTACGCTCCGAAGGTAAAACCTAACGCTCTGATACCAACTTTGTCACGACCCGAAAGTACGGAGCATGACCGGCACTTAGACTACGAACGTCTCAAGGCGTACGTAAGCTGAGTAAGCCGAACCCAGAAATCCAAACCAAGAGAAGTAGTAGAGTGAAGGAAAACCAATTTAAAACAAGTAGTTTCAATAGAATAAGCCGAATTATGCGAGTTTCTAAAAACATCAAAAATTTCCTGAAAATTTCGGCAGAGTCTCCTTTGTAAATACTGGCCCCCAAACGGGATACGACATGAATAGTATACGAAATCAATAAATGGCATCCCCAAGCGGGAGCTAGCTCTTCGTCAAACGACGGTCACAACCACACAAGCAATATAATATACAACGCCAACGGTGATGATCAAAACTCAAAAGGAAACTCAAACTACAAGAAAACCACGGAGATATAACGCGCGACTCTAAGGTCGAAAGAAAAACATCACTGGTCTCTATCTCAAAATAAATACATGTTTGGTTGATGGAACTTCTAGATACAACAGAATAATGATATACAAGATATATAATGGGGGTACGATACAAGTAAACCCACCTTCTAGCAAATCACCCGAAGGAAACTATGCCCGCAAAGCCGTAAAGAAACCTGTACGGCAAACCTGCAAGAAACTGGGGCACAACGGGGGTGAGTTGCCAACTCGTGAATAGAAAAATATCTACGGAAAGAAATCGCATAAATAACGCAACCTAGGTCAATGATCATCATATATCCTCAAATATATGTAAAACATGCAGCCTATAACAATGGCTAGGGTAATATCTAACCGAGTGTGATCTCATGTGCCCGTGTCAGTGCTTCAGGTAGCAATATATCATATGGATGATGTATGAATGCATGAACAGAATGCATGTACTGAATAAAACTGGTTTCATAAATCAGTGAGATTTCTGTATTTTAAAAGAAATGAGGTACTATATATGAAATCAGCATAAAACAGTGCCCAGCATCGACACAAAACAAGTGTCCAAATACCTGATATCTCTGTGTCACAATCTATGTACCTCAAGTCTCAATCTCAATGTCTCAATCACAATATCTAGGGCACCGTCAGTCCTGATCGGCCCCTACCATCCATCTCAAGACCACGACGGTATCCTCCGGATATCCGACGCGTCGGGTAATATCACCGGTAGGTAGTGCTCCCCTGCCAGGCTCACATCGTCATTATCATGCGCTTCTTGCCCCGGGATACCTTACCGGGTCCACCATGTACCCGAAACGGTTCATCCGTCTCCTCGAATCGGGTCTCGAAATCCATCAGCAAACTCATGGTGGACGACTCATACATCATGGGAAAACCGCACTTTTTATTTTAAAAGAGAGAAAAGGTTTATTTATGTTTTTGCGGTTTTCCTCCAAATCCAGAAAATCTCATGGAAATCCGAATCCGAAACCTCAATAACACGTAAAATAGTGAATATATGCATGAGAATCCATGAATGCGGCATAACAATGAATAACAGTATGCATGAAGTAGCAGGTAATAACTACAATGTCTAAACTAACATATAAGGCAAGTACGCTAATATCATGTCTAAACTATTAGCTAACATGCTATGTCAAGCAATAATATTCTCTAAGGTGTACGTGACATGGCAATTACCGATGAAGATATGTGTGAGCCGGCAAGTAAGTGTACGTGGTACATACGCATCATCGGTAATGGTGCTGGTGTCCTAACAGCATGATATCGATAATGGAGTATGAAACATAATATAAGCATGCGATGCGAAGCGAACCACAATAATGAGCGGGAGCTGAATACTAGACGCAACTATAACTAATCTGCATTAATCTAATATAAGTCCTACAAATGGTGCCTTTTGAAATAACACGAATCATTGGGTTTTGAAAATAGGGGCCACGGTGTTTTTATGAAAAGATACGTCTTTTGAAATATCTGTAGGATCCCTTGGGCTGTCTTTTAGAATACCCACGATTCGTTAGTTTTGAAATAGGTAAGAATCGAATCTAATCTAACAACTAAACTAAACTAAAGGGCTAAGCTAACAAGCTGGACTACAGGTAAGGAAACCGCCTATCATCTGAGTCGATACATATACCTACCTGTATATGTATAGTCGGTGATCCCGCCTCAATAATATCATATCCATAACCAGACATCCCAATTCAAGAGTGCGGATCAATCATCAAAATATAGCTCGTACGTAAATCCGTCGTACGGCATCCCCAAATCTGGGTACGGGTCAATATCACATTCATCATACTATTCACCTGGTATCCTCTTTATCAAATATCATGATCGGGGTACTGATCTACGTCTAGTACAATACTGATACCGCCTAAGTATGCATGGACGTGTGTGAAACACGACGTCAAGGACCCGCTACAACGTCATGTCGTATCTCAAATACGAATCCTGCCAAATCATCGAAGTCACAACCTCAATACAAATCTTATCGACTCATCTCAAACCCAAGCCTCAAATCCGTATGTGAACACATAGTCCCATACCCATATGAACACATAACTATATATTCCCGTATAAGCACAAATGAAAGAAGAAAGTATGCAAGTATGGGTTGGTGTGTGCATGTGTAGTGCGACTACTACTCTAGGGTTTCGGGACACTAAATCATCCAAGAACACCAAATATCCATATTATCATCAATATACTGAAACAATATATATAAAAAAAATATATGTGTGTATACGTATTCGTATACATCACCACGAACTGCGGGGGTGCTATACGCCATCCACTCGACTTCTCCCCTTAGATATAAATCTACTCACCTGGTCCTCGCTTGCCGGTGCCGACGTCGCCACGCGCTTGCTTGTCGTCTCGAAGTCCACATGGGGTACCTACATATCATAACGCACCGTATCGCATTAAAATCCGACTCATGACCAAAACGACACATTAATCCCACCTAGGTCAAAACCTATGGTTTGCTTTCCCAAATTAACCCAAAAACCCTCGACATCGGCGTACAAACGCCAGACCATCGAGAAAAACCCGAATACACTCATTTTCACATTCACGAACACTAATTTTAATATAAAATAGGTTAAAACTCACAAAAACCCCAATTTCACTTAAAAAGTTATCTTTCCGAAAATCTAGCAAGCACAAATCACCGTTTCAGTACAAAACTCGATGTATGAACGAATCTAGCGGCCACAATATTCCCTAAATATCTTAAATAAGTCATAAAAACCCTAATTAGATTTTTAATCTCACTAACTTTCATTAACCCGAAATTCTTGTTTACAATTTTACCCAATTTTAACACTTTTAAAGCAACAATACATAATTCAACGACTAGACTAGGTTTCGCACAACCTAAGGTGTTAAAATACTCATTAACATGCCAAAGACATGATGAAAGCCTTACTATATTTTAATTCTCAATTTAACATAATATTTACAAAAAATAGTTTGCAATATATATAATTATCACAAATTTAAATTAACAAAAATGCAACTAGCAACTAGATTTGATTTTAGCAAGCAATTATATGTTAATCTACCCATCACAACCCTAATCCAATGCTCAAACCCTAATCTTCATTCAAAACCATACACTTGAAATTTCAAACTTCAATTCAAAACCCCCCATTTTTTTAAACACCTAATTAAACACTTAATTAACTTAGATTAAGCAATATAAACAACAAATTCTATATAGGGTCAAAGTTTATACCTCCCAATTTTTGAGATCTAGCTTGAAATCTAGCCATCCAAAAAGCTCTCCTTTCACCACAATCCATGCATCGAAGGCTACACTAAAATGGGTAAGAGCTTGATTTAGATTTTTGGATTTTTTTGATGGGTATTTGATGAATTTTTGAAGCAAAAGAGATAGGAAAATGAGGTCAACAAAATGGGGGGGGGCTGCTTGAGGGATAGGCTCGGCCAGATTTGAGGAAGGGGAGAAGAGAGGGTGTAGGGGTGTTTGTAAAGTCAAGGAAAAGTCCAAGTCAACATTATCTTGTTAGTTATATGTATGCCCTAGAGGCCATTACTATACATAGGATGTATAATGTAGTGGATGCTGGGACATATATAGGGAGGACTATCTTGCTCGACATGATAGTATGCTATCTGGTTGCTCTTTACCTTAACGTGTACACTGATTGTCTCTCTGTTACATGTTGGTAAAGCCCTTAGGGTGTGTACTTGACTACCTGGACTATGATGCGGATCATACTAGTGGGGACATGGTAGTCCATAAGTACATCCTTCAAAGTTCCTAGTCGTGGGTGTATCGAGATGGGGCATCGATATACCAGAGTAGACTAGCGTATACCTTCTCGACCCATACAGATGGACGATGGATGATCCCATATCCATTGGTGTTTGACATCAGAGATGATATACGGGTGCTCAGTAGAGACTGGGTACACTGGACGGACTCGCCGATAACTCCCAGATGGTATTATACCTTACGTCAGATGGCAGTTCTCAGGTGACACTTGTACAGAGTAGTCTGTTGACCCGAGATCGTCATAGAGTCTTGTGTGGTTCCCACTGTGCTTTGATTTCCATCTTACCACGTCCAAGAGGGCGTGCAAAACGGTGGTTTTTGGGTACAGTCCCGAGTCACATGGTGGCAATGAGCGATAGGAGAGGATTCGTCTCTCCCGGTATAGGGAGTTGATGTTGCGCTGTGTTCGATTGGCTATAACCGGAAATCCCTGGCCAGGGTTGCTGAGATTTACTGGTAAGTGTTACCAGTAGTTTCTCGAATTGTTATAGACCTCATATCGACACGACTTATCGAGCTATTGGGGTCTGACGTTTACCACCCCTAGGCGAGATATGCGACATATCAGACGATCAGACCGGACTGTACGGTAAGTGTTACTGGTTGGATTCACAGGAGTGTGAGCGGGCTTGCTCGTCGATCTTCTGATCGCTCAATACCCGGGTGGCCGTTACGTTTAGCAGACCGCTTGCGGCTTGTGGATGTTTGATATGATCATCATCTGCTGCCGGCGTATTGACGAGTCTTTAGAGTCCTACACAGAGGTTTCCTGGCTCAAGCGAAACGAAATAGGAGCGCATATGAGATATGTGCGGGACCGAGAATAATGCGTGTATGTGATACCGTATTTCATTCTCGCAAACAATGTGTTGAATGGTTGTATGCGATATAACCTAGTTATCGAATCGAAGATTGATTCGATAAATCGATACATTGGATATTAGTCGGTTATATGCGATATGACCGGATCATTGAATCAAGTGTTGATTTAATGATTTAATGTATAATTATATATTTGATATATTACTTTGCATTAACTAGTATCGGTTCACTTTGAATGGATTTTCTCACTCGGATGTGCGCATTGTATATGCGATATGATTTTGTGCACATGTTTGTATCATGTTTGATGATGCAATAATGCTAGGGTTTGTGTAAAGAGTTAAACCTTAGTTAAGTAAATGGTTAAGGTTTTCTTTTATTCATTCATTTATTTTTTTTAATTTGGATTAAAAGAAATGAAATGAGAAAAGAAAAACAAAAGGGTTTCATTCTTTCATGAAGCTTGTTGAAGCTTCATGAAGCTTTGACCAAAGAAACCCTTTTGTCTTCATCTCATTAACCTTAACCATTCATTGAACTATAGTTAGCTCTCTACACTTTACCATGGTTACAATTATGATAAGAATTGATTTTCTTTTCTATTCTATTAACTTATCATAATTCTTTCTTCATCTTCTTCAATGAAGAAAAAGCTTGCTTCATCAATGGTGATTGATGAATTAGAGTGAGAAATCCAATTCTAAAGTCTACCAACTTCCTATTTCTTCATCCTCTACCTCTTGCCAAGTAGTAGAGCGTGTTTCCTTCACAAGTTTTCATGGCTTGGTGAAGGTGGAGCTTGATCTAGTGATGCTTCGACGTAGATCATCTTCGGCACGTTGTCGACGACCTAGCCCGGTCTTTTCTCCCATGAAACCACCATGAGAGTCATGGTTCGATTTGGACAGCGGAGAGGACTTCATTGCGGAGCCGTGGAGGTGAAGCACCGGATCTACAAAGGTTGTATTTTCGTATTCTTATAGTTAAGTGTTAACTAGTTTACTTTTCGCCTAGAATTCTAGCCAACGATCCGATCTAGGGTTTCTCGGCACCGTTTAAATTTGAAATTGGTATGGTTGATGCCTTATGAGACCTCATTAGGGTGCCTAGGAACCCTACAGTGGTATCAGAGCCAAGCTAGAGCCTTAGGTGAAGTCTAGACGGAGTTTGAAGTCCGAACGAACCCGAAAACTCATTTCAAAATTGCTCTCTGTCCTTTTTTCAAAAACTGGGATTTTTCCAAATTAAAAATTGCTAAAAAATTCAGCAGGGAAATATAAGAATTCGGTGCAAAAATTTTCTCATGAACAGTCCAAACTGCGGCGGAACCGCGGCGGAAGCCTAGCTTCTGCGGCGGTTCCGCGGCCCATTGATGACGTCAGCTTCTTTTGTTTGCACAGTAATTCCTATTTTATGGAGTTGGATTTTCTGGGAATTTTTAATTTTTATTCAAGAGTTGAATTTTCAGGGTTTTTTTTGGGGATTCGGTGTTTCGATCGGAGTATCAAATTTTGTCTATGTGGCTTTCCGGATAATTTTAGAATATGTTAAAAAAGTTCGACCGGATATAAATACCCAACTTTTCCCCTGTCGGGAAATTTCCAAGTGTTGGATCTTTCCGTAGTTTAATGACGTTCTAAGTAGTGCAAGTAATGCAATGGACCCTCTAGAAGACAACAAACCTTAACTCGATTATGTGACCGTCTTGAACTGCCCTTTGAACCTTCGGGTTTGGGGCAGTACGGCGTGCCACATGTGAGGCGTTGGCTTGACCCTTCTACGGCTGGACCGTTGGTACTGAGGCACGAACTGAATGTTGTTAGACTCATATTTCATGTGTTGATCTGTATCGGGAAAACTTGGGTGTTCGATCGAAAAGTTTAACATTTTCTATTTATCTGGAATGGGATACAATAATTGGAATTCACAAAAGTTATGAGATAACTGAATGAATGTTGTAAATCTAGCAATTTAGTCTCACTTGATCGGTTGCCACGGAATGTTGATGTGATCAAAAGTCCGTCGCAATCACGTAGCGTACGCGGATACTCGCCGGGTAAACTTAATGGACAGCCTCACTCCATAGCCCCGACCAAGTGACTGTAGGAGAACCCCGTCGCCGAAAGCATCCGTCCGGGTGCTCGCAGTAGCGGTGTTCCGCCTTGGTGCACTTCGTCGACGGTATCGGGGGTGCAGCCGTCTACTGAAGTTTGCGACGAGCATTCGATCAAAATGTCGGGAATCCTGTTGAATTGCCCGACTTGGTATTGAAAAGTGTTTTCGATAAAGAGACTAAAATGCGGGGTTTATAATTGTTAGGCATGCGATGTCTAAGTAATTCATTTGGTCAGGCATGCGATGTCTAAGGAGGTTGCGGATTCCAACTGTTGTAGTTTTACACTTTCTTTTCTGTGACCGTAAGTGTAATATGTGATATCGCCGGTTTCGTTGCTATATGTCAACGACAATTGGGATGCGCATATTTACTTACGTTGATGACATGTGATGTTATGTGTTGCTGGATATGTTATATTGGATCGTCGTGTTTGAATAGCCGGGGGTTTTTATGTGAGATGAGTGTTTTTCATTTTCATTCATGTAAAAACTTGTATGTAATATTCTATTATTGGGGCACTTCCAGGTTGCGGAAGATGTCACCCTTTGTATATTATTTACTTTTCCGCACTAGGATAGACCCAAGGAGGGGAGCACAAGTAACCGGGTTCTGGAGTCCAGTGGGAGACCAACTCGAGGAGTCGAGTCCGGGTCTCCTAACTCTAGAATTGGTAGGGTTGCTTGCCGCTCTCGTAGGGGTCTAGGGGTGTGGGTTTGGCTATTCATCGCGACCGTGGAATCCGTGTTTTATACTGGCTCGTATTGAAAACACGGACGTCCTAGTATATCCAATATTTCATATGATTCTTCTGATGCGATATCTGTGATGTGATCATGTGATGTTCTGTGATAGATACAGTATATAGTATATATGATATATTATATAGACGTTACTTATGTTTTGCACCCGCGCTAGCCCTGCCCTGCTCTGCCGTTAGTTACCTAACCTAACGGTGCACGAGGGGACATCGAGGCGAATGCGGATGGCATAAGTGTACGTCGTATTTATCTGTGATGTTTAGGTATATAAATGATGGGACTTCATTAATGTGATTAATGAAATAAAAAGAAACCTAAGATGTTGTAGAATCGAATTTCAAAAATAAAACAGGTAGCTACAGTTCTTGCTTTGCATAGAGGTATATATGATATATCCTGCACCTTATTCGATAAGGAAAGGACCGAGATCCCTTCACCGGGAATGACTCCTTTAGCAATAACTGGCAGATGCTACACACTCGGTTTGTCTTTTGATTGCTTTTAAGTGTTTTTGCTTTGCACAGTGATATATATGATATATCCCGCACCTCATTCGATAAGGAAAGGACCGACGATCCCTTCACCGGGAGTGACTCCTTTAGCAAAACTAGAAAAGCCTCAAAAACCACTCCATTTTCAAAATCATTTGATTCTACAACGATATCAAGTTCATTACGCAATAGGTTTTCAGAAAAACCTGTCGTAGCCCTCCGTCATTTCAGATAAGTCCTGTTTAGTATTCGTGCTGCGTTTGTTGACCTTGTCAAGGCGCAGTGTGCGGTAGCTAACCAGTATTTATCTGCTTATGCATATGATGCAGATTGGGTTACGGTAGTCGTGCGGCCTTGTTGACCTTGTCAAGGGTCGTGCGGGTGGGTTTGATTCAATCAAGAAATGACGGGTTGAACTTGACTTGTGGTCTATGGTTTGTTGACCTTGTCAAGGTCAAAGATCGTTCGGGGCAAAACATTATCGGGAATTTCAAGTGTTGAAATTTGCAATGAGATTGCATACTTTCTATGAGATAGTTGGATCCCGATACCTGCTGCGAGTAAGAGTTACTCCTGGGAGAGTTTTATACATTACAATTAGCTGATCAAGTAGGTGTCTAGAAAGGTGTCAACGGGGTTACGCCTCTGGGAAAACGGGGTTACGCCTCTGGGAAAACGGGTTTACATTAATTAGGTTCGTGCGAAAGCACGGGGACCTCCCTCAAAGTACCGACACTGGCCTGGCTGAAAAATTGGCGAACTTGTAGTGTGTAATTAATCCCGGCTAGTCTTTCCTTTTAGGGTTTGAAGGAAGATTTGATAAAAAGCAGTGGGAGCAATCCTGATTAGATAAAATAATAACCAATCTATTCTTGCAAGAGCGCACGCTGAGTGTTTTCTTCTCTCTCTCTCCAGGTAGCGACCATATCACGCCTTAATCAAGATAATAATACGGATTATTGACTGAACCCGCTTGTTATACTGAGCTGGGGAACGTTGGTCCCGCTCCAACTTATAATTGTTATAAGACATAGCAGAGCAGGAAATTGGGGATTACCAGAATTCCCGTGCCGCCCAAACGAAGAGAGTGCATGTTGATGCATCATCTTCGGGTGTGTTCATTACAAAGAACTGTTTCTCTGTATCCTCTACGTCCTGGGTATGTGATACCAGATCAGGATCCCAGATATGTAATCTGTTACATAGGGCTACAGATAGGTAGAGAACTGAGAACGGGTGATAAGTTTCATGAGGCAGAAAACGGGGCAAGAGTTGCAGCCAAGTCTGTTGGTCACTGTCACCCTGTATTACAATACATTGATTCTGAACGAATGTTATTAGATACCGAACCTGATATACAAAATCATATCAGTCTCTTTATTAGTAAAGAAATGATAAAATTTTGTATTGTTGGATAATGTTTTGAACATTTCCTATATCAAAAGTTGATCGGTTCAGGCACGTTATCTAAAAGCATTAACGTTCTAAATCAAACTACAGTTCTTAGTATACGGAACACACACAAGAGGAAGAGTTCAGAAATGAACGATTCCTTCTTGAGGTATTGTAGACTGGGTCATATCAATGCGACCCGACTAGCTGAAGTTACACATAGATGCATATTTAAATCTGTTTGAATTTACATCTTGTGAAACTTGCCAGTCATGTCACAAAGATTAGATGACCATAGCTCTGTTTATTGGAAAAAGAGAAAGAGTTACTGAACTCTTAGGATTGATACATGATGATGTATGTAGGTCCCCTGTCTACACATGCCAAGACTGGTTCTTTGTACTTCGTTACATTCTCTGATAATCTCTCGAGATTCAGACCTTTGTTCCTGTTGAAACACAAGTCCGAACCTTTTGAGATATTCACAGAATATAAGTTAGAATTAGAGAACCAATACGGGTATAAGTATTATGTCCTTTGATGAGATCAAGGAGGTGAATACTTGAGCACGGAAATCCTGGACTATTCTAAACGAGAATGAGATTCTCTCTCAGCATTACTCCTCCGTATACACCATAGCACGATGGTATATCGGGGTGGAGCAATCACACCCTATATGATAAGGTGTGCTCTATGATGAGCACTACTGAGTTTCCTATTTTCCTTTTGGGAGTTATGCACTTGAGAAGATGCATACCTATTGAATTAGGTTCGAATCAAATCAGTTTCCTACCACTTCATATTTGATATGATAAGGGAAGAGCCCATATCTTAAGTTGGTTAAGATTTGGGGTTGTCCGGGCTATGTCTAAAAGCATAATCCGGACAAGCTCGAGGCAAGATCTGTTATGTAGAACTGGAAATGTTCCAGCTATACAAACTGCAGCTGATAATTTGAAAGAACCAAAGAGTTCAATAGTTACCAACGAACCTCGGCCTCTCCGCCGATCTAGTAGGGTTTCTCACCCACCTGAGAGATACTTCGATTTCTCTATGACAGTGGGAGCGAGGATTGCATCATGAGATGATGACCCAACTAGTTTCGAGCTGGCCATCGAAAGTAAGACTCTGTAAGAATGGCTGGATGTTTATCGATCTGAGATGGAATCCTTATACACCAACAAAGTATGGACTTTGGTTGCTATATCTGAAGTGTTAAATCCCCATCAGGAGCAAGTATATCTTGAGAAGATTACTTGGTGTAGATGGAAAAGTTGAGACTTTCAAAGCTAGACTTGTTAAAGCTTTTCGTCATCGACCAGGCGTGGATTATGATGAAACCTTTTCAAGTGACTATGCTTAAGTCCATCCAGATCCTACTTGCCACGGCTACATACCATGACTACGATATCTGGCGGTTGGGTGCCATGACAGCTTTTCTAAATGATGTTTTAGAAGAGGACGTCTATAAGTACACAGCCAGAGGGCTTCGTAAACAGTGGGAGCAGCGGAAACGTGTGCAAGATACTTTATAGGATTAAAGCAGGCATCGCGGAGTTGGAACATCTGTTTTGATGGATTAGTCAAAGAGTTTGACATCATCAAAATGGTAGATGAACCTTGTATGAACAAAAAGGTAGTAGGGAGTATGGTGACGATCCTCGTAGGGTACGTGGATGACATACTCTTGATAGGGAAGGAGTTTCCTATGCTACGCTCGGTCAATCTCCGCTTATCACAATAATTCTCCACATAGGATCAAAGTGATACCTATTAAATCCTGGGTTTTAGATCTATGAGATAGATCTAATTGGATGTTAGGGTACTCACTAGTTGTAGTGAGATGGTATCAATCGATCCTGGGGAGAATCACTGGAATGGTTCCAGGGTGATAAAGACGACTGAATGTCAGTCACAGGCATTGTCTTTACCCTCAGTGAAGGGACGGTATGTTGGAAGAGTTCCAAACTAAATACCGTGACATACTAGACGATAAAGACTGGATATATCGCTACTTAAGATGCTACCAAAGAGGCTGTTTGGGTGTATAATGGTTCATGAGATGAACTATGTTCCTCCCATTGTGTGACAATGGAGTTGTGGCTTATGCCAAGGAACGAAGGTCCCATCAGTGATCCAGACATATTCTAAGGCAGTATCACTTGATCATGGAGATGGTTGATCTCCAGGGCGATCGAGGTTTGGAGAGAAGACTCAGAGGACAACACAGCGGATCCACTCACAAAGGCCTGTTCCCAGAGAGAGACTTTTATGGGATGGTTGAGTATGAGATACTGCAACCACTGCTATCAGATGGCCCTAGTGCAAGTGGGAGATTGTTAGTTATATGTATGCCCTAGAGGCCATTACTATACATAGGATGTATAATGTAGTGGATGCTGGGACATATATAGGGAGGACTTTCTTGCTCGACATGATAGTATGCTATCTGGTTGCTCTTTACCTTAACGTGTACACTGATTGTCTCTCTGTTACATGTTGGTAAAGCCCTTAGGGTGTGTACTTGACTTCCTGGACTATGATGCGGATCATACTAGTGGGGACATGGTAGTCCATAAGTACATCCTTCAAAGTCCCTAGTCGTGGGTGTATCGAGATAGGGCATCGATATACTAGAGTAGACTAGCGTATACCTTCTCGACCCATACAGATGGGCGATGGATAATCCCATATCCATTGGTGTTTGACATCAGAGATGATATACGGGTGCTTAGTAGAGACTGGGTACACTGGACGGACTCGCCGAGAACTCCCAGATGGTATTATACCTTACGTCAGATGGCAGTTCTCAGGTGACACTGGTACAGAGTAGTCTGTTGACCTGAGATCGTCATAGAGTCATGTGTGGTTCCCACTGTGCTTTGATTTCCATCTTACCACGTCCAAGAGGGCGTGCAAAACGGTGGTTTTTGGGTACAGCTCCGAGTCATATGGAGGCAATGAGCGATAGGAGAGGATTCGTCTCTCCCGGTATAGGGAGTTGATGTTGCGCTGTGTTCGATTGGCTATAACCGGAAATCCCTGGCCAGGGTTGCTGAGATTTACTGGTAAGTGTTACCAGTAGTTTCTCGAATTGTTATAGACCTCATATCGACACGACTTATCGAGCTATTGGGGTCTGACGTTTACCACCCCTAGGCGAGATATGCGACATATCAGACGATCAGACCGGACTGTACGGTAAGTGTTACTGGTTGGATTCACAGGAGTGTGAGCGGGCTTGCTCGTCGATCTTCTGATCGCTCAATACCCGGGTGGCCGTTACGTTTAGCAGACCGCTTGCGGCTTGTGGATGTTTGATATGATCATCATCTGCTGCCGGCGTATTGACGAGTCTTTAGAGTCCTACACAGAGGTTTCCTGGCTCAAGCGAAACGAAATAGGAGCGCATATGAGATATGTGCGGGACCGAGAATAATGCGTGTATGTGATACCGTATTTCATTCTCGCAAACAATGTGTCGAATGGTTGTATGCGATATAACCTAGTTATCGAATCGAAGATTGATTCGATAAATCGATACATTGGATATTAGTCGGTTATATGCGATATGACCGGATCATTGAATCAAGTGTTGATTTAATGATTTAATGTATAATTATATATTTGATATATTACTTTGCATTAACTAGTATCGGTTCACTTTGAATGGATTTGCTTACTCGGATGTGCGCATTATATATGCGATATGATTTTGTGCATATGTTTGTATCATGTTTGATGATGCAATAATGCTAGGGTTTGTGTAAAGAGTTAAACCTTAGTTAAGTAAATGGTTAAGGTTTTCTTTTATTCATTCATTTATTTGTTTTTAATTTGGATTAAAAGAAATGAAATGAGAAAAGAAAAACAAAAGGGTTTCATTCTTTCATGAAGCTTGTTGAAGCTTCATGAAGCTTTGACCAAAGAAACCCTTTTGTCTTCATCTCATTAACCTTAACCATTCATTGAACTATAGTTAGCTCTCTACACTTTACCATGGTTACAATTATGATATGAATTGATTTTCTTTTCTATTCTATTAACTTATCATAATTCTTTCTTGTTCTTCTTCATCTTCTTCAATGAAGAAAAAGCTTGCTTCATCAATGGTGATTGATGAATTAGAGTGAGAAATCCAATTCTAAAGTCTACCAACTTCCTATTTCTTCATCCTCTACCTCTTGCCAAGTAGTAGAGCGTGTTTCCTTCACAAGTTTTCATGGCTTGGTGAAGGTGGAGCTTGATCTAGTGATGCTTCGACGTAGATCATCTTCGGTACGTTGTCGACGACCTAGCCCGGTCTTTTCTCCGATGAAACCACCGTGAGAGTCATGGTTCGATTTGGACAGCGGAGAGGACTTCATTGCGGAGCCGTGGAGGTGGAGCACCGGATCTACAAAGGTTGTATTTCCGTATTCTTATAGTTAAGTGTTAACTAGTTTACTTTTCGCCTAGAATTCTAGCCAACGATCCGATCTAGGGTTACTCGGCACCGTTTAAATTTGAAATTGGCATGGTTGATGCCTTGTGAGACCTCATTAGGGTGCCTAGGAACCCTACATATCTAACACCATACCTCTTTATTTAATATTTCCTTTATTCTTTTCTCTTGATTTTCTTTTCTTTTATCAAAAGAAGTGTGGACAATTGATGGGGCTGCTGAATTCAGCCAAGGGAGGGAATAAATGAGGGTGTGTGAGTGTGGGTATGGGTGTGGGATGATGAAAAATGATAAATACAATACCCCAAACATCCATTTACACTAAAAAAAGCCTTTTTTCTTCAATAATTTCTAAACTGTTTTGGCAAACGATTTCGTTTCAAAACCACGTGATAAAATTTTATTTAATGTTTTATGTTGCACAAAATTTGTTTCAACTCATTCCAATTTGTAATTTTTCCTAATTAAATATATTAATGACGGCTTAAAATAATATTAAAATAATTAATTTCGGAAAAAATTTCAGAAAATTTGAAATTTCACCAGTGGGTCAATAAACACCAAATACTAGCAATTACATAGCTAGAATATGTATAAAAAATTTTATAATAAAGATATTTGTATTTTGATTTTTTACCGAAAACCCTCTTATTTTACCGTTTTTTCGAAATTTCACCGAAACGATTTTCAAAACGTTACACCTCCAATGTAGCTCGGGACTGTACCCAACTAAAACCTGCTTGCACACCTCCTTTGAGCATGGTAGGGTAGTAATCTAAGCACAGTGGGAACTCACACGAGACAAATGACGACCTCAGGTCGATGAACTAACCTGTACACATGTCACCAGGGAACTGCTATCTGACGATATGTATAATACCAACTAGCATGTTCCCGGCGAGTCCAGTCCGGTGTACTCATAACCCAGTAAGCACCTGTATACATCTTAGGTGATACAGCTGACACCAGTGGCTTGTGAGACCGACCACCGCCCCTCGTCGGGTTCTCGACTGTATACATTAGTCTACTCTGGAGTATCGATGCCCTATCTCGAAACTCCCACGACTAGGGACTCTTTTAAGGATGTGCTTATAGACCCCAGCTCCTATATATATGATCGCTATCATACTGCTGGTAGTCAAACAAGAATCCTGTGGGCTTTATCATGATGATAAAGACAAACCAGATAGCATACTATCATCTCGAGTAAGACTGTTTTATCGGTATAGGTCCTCCCTCAATCATTGCAATCACGTACCTGCGATCCAATAATTGACTTAGAGGGCACTATATCCAACATTAAATATGCTCACAACAAATACTCACACAATTTATCAAAGCCAAAACAACAAAAGAATGAAGCCATCACACATCTTTCTTCACTTGGTCATTTCTTGTGCTCACAACTTTCATCTCGTGGCTTCTCCTTCAACCTCCACTCATCCCTTTCTTGAGTTGAGAATCCTTGGGTGTTTTGAGACAAAACATTCACACACTATCTCTACTTCATCTTGGGTATCTAGGCTAGCAAACTGGATGCCCGAGTTGCTTCGGTTTTGAAGCGGGAGCCCGTATTATTAATCCTTGACGTGGATCGTCTTCGACGAGGGAGACCGGAGACCGAACTTCATCGAGGCAGCCGTGAGGAGCTTGGGACAGAGGTTGAAGACCGAAGGACATGGATCGATCGGTATAACCTCTCCAAACTCTTTTTATAGAACTAGTATAGGGTTAATGGTACGATCCGTCGATTAAGGTTCCCTTAGCGCCAGATTTTTAAAGTTTTTGTTCTGCGTTTGGCCACGGATTGATGGCCGGGGCGCTGGTGTAGCCCTACATGGTATCAAAGCCAACCCGTTAACCGCATACTAGTTGTTTAGATGATGTTAAAGTATCAAAACCGAAATAACTCCAAATCAACACCAACCCATATTCTATTCTCTGTCAATTTTTTACGAGTCTTCTAAAAATATTTTAGCAACTGCAGAAGACTACTATGATGACCACTAGACCACACCCCAAATACGGGCCACTTTCACCCAACTAGACCCGGCCACATTGAGCAAATTTCCGAGCTGGCCGGCCAGATGAAGGAGTTGGGACTTCGTGTTTTGGGTATGGTCTAGTCTCTGGAATATTGGTTTAGTGGTGTTGCTTGTTTATCCCAGTTTGGATATAGTTTCATCTAGTTATTTTGGGGCTATTCGGGGTTATTTCAAAGTCGATATTTCTAACATTATTTAAAATTTTACAGTACTTACATTATTATCTGCGACCGTGAATGTCATTAGAGCGGTACAACTTGTCTATTTTCTATAGTTCTTTTAGACGGGTTTGCGAACGTGACATTCGCGTTAATGTTCTGTGTTGTGCTGTGTTTGTTGCGGATTCGTCGTGGGGATAGCTTGGTTACAATGATAGTACATTTTAGTTTTATTTGTACATTTGTTATCACGGGGCGAGCGTCCGACATGTGGACTGCCGTCACTGCTTGCTTGTTTATTATTTGTTTGGGGCACGAACGGGTTGAGATCGATGTCACCGTTGTACATATTTTCTTTTCTGTACTAGGATTACCCCAGATGGAGTGCACGGATAGCCGGGTTCTGGAGGGCAACGGGTCCGCATCTCATGGCGTTGAGAAGGAGAGGGCCTCACTCTAGAATAAGCGGGCTATTCGCTGCACTCGTAGGGGTACAGGTTGACTCAAGGAGGGGTGCTTAAGTTATCGGATTCAGTGAAGTGCTGGGTGGCCCGTTCACTTTGATGAAGGGGGCTGCTTCGCTTCTGGTTTTGGCGGGTAATTTGCCACGCTTATAGGGGTCTAGTTTTTCATTGCACAGGCTATCCGCATGCCTAGGGGAACGTCAGGTTTCACTTGCGGCTAAAAGGAAACCCGGGGCTCCCAAATAATCTGTATTGTTCTGTGATGCTTATTGCTTATTTGTGATGTTGCATTTATCACGCTTAGAGCGATTATTATATATTGTTATATATATACTAGTAGATGTTGTATAAGTTTTACACCCGCGCTAGTCCAGTCCCCGCTCCATTGTTAGTTAAGTAACCTAACGGGTGATGACGGGACCCAGTAGCGAATGCGGATGGCATATACGTACATCATATTTTCATTCTTTTGTGGTGTGATTAATTGATGGGACTGCGTTGATTCATATCAATGCAAGGAAAACACACCTATTCGACGTTGTTGGAACAATTTTAAAAAGCTGTTATTACAAGAACGTTTTCTTTTGTTTTGCATAGCGGTATTCGGTTATGAATATCCAGCACCTCATTCGACGAGGCAAGAGCTGAGATCCGGGAGTGACCTCTTGGGCAGAAGTTTGCGTCGGGGTAATAACTTCACTATAGTCGATTACTTTTTTTCTTTGCATCATGGTATTCAGTGGGAATATCTTGCACCTTATTCGACAAGGAAAGAGCCGAGATCCCTTCACCGGGAATGACCTCTTTAGCAAAGGTTTTCGCCAGTATATATTTGTAAAAAGCTATCCGGTCCTTCAATGATATCAAGTTCATTACGTTAAGGATTTTTCGCCAAAAACCATTCGTAGCCCTCCGTCATTTCAGACGGGTAGCACTTAGTATTCATGCTATGTATGTTGGCCTTCGTCAAGGCATAGTTTATGGTAGCTATTTATTACTTTTCTGTTGCATAGATAGATGCGTTGGTTTGGGACAGTCGTACTACTATTTTGGCCTTCGTCAAGGGTATGTACGGGTGGGTTCAAATTAACCTGGACAATGACGGGTAGAACTTGACATGTGACTTATGATATGTTGGCCTTCGTCAAGTTCATAAGAGCATGGGGTAGAAATCACATCGGGAGTTTCAAACATACAGGAAACTTTCCAGGCATGCGCATACCATATGGAGTTTGTTAACTTGAGTGGATTCCATTAGGTTATCATGCGATGATAGTTGGATCCCGATTCCCACTGATGAGTTGCTTTACTCCTCGGGTGATTTTAGATGATCCCGACTAATTCTTCTTTTAGGTTTGGAGGAGAATTTGAGGATACAGTGGGAGACATCCTGATTAGATAAAGTGATTGACCATTCTGATCTAGGTTATAGTGCACGCTGAGTGTTTCTTTTCTCTCTCTCTCTTTTGCAGCGACCATGTCTCGACCCTAAACTATAACTCAGAAACCTAGTTAACCGAATCTTCTTAAAACACACTGACTTTTGGATTGTCTGACTTGCATATATCATTGCTACTCCTACTATTACCCTTTTCTTTTCTCCGGAACATTCCGTATCACTATGAAGATCCACATTTATTGGATATGATCGTTGTATAGTTACATACGAACTCGAAGAAACTTATTTCAGATTCGAGGATGGTTTACGGTTCTGGAGAAATTGAATAGGACTATTCAGTTGTCTTTTCCTTTTACCTTCTCTCAGGTTGTGAGGGTTCCTAGGATTAGGAAAGGGTACACCTATTGCGCTTATTGGATAGTCTTCTTCCAAACCATAGACAGGTGCCGAAAGGTGGGGAAGGAAGAAAACCAATTAGCCTAAGTGTGGTATACAAAAGGTAATAAGTAAAGACAAATAAATGGGTTAGAAAGA
This sequence comes from Agapanthus africanus, assembly GCA_030015575.1. Taxonomy (NCBI): domain Eukaryota; kingdom Viridiplantae; phylum Streptophyta; class Magnoliopsida; order Asparagales; family Amaryllidaceae; genus Agapanthus; species Agapanthus africanus. Next base: position 366,558,199 of record CM057340.1, read on the forward strand.
GGGCAAAGTAAATTGCGTCTGCTATCATTCATGACCAAACCGCGTATATCATTGCCACTCCTACTTCACCTTTGCATTTCTCCTATTCAGGAGAAATTGAATAGGATTATTCAGGTTGTTTTTTATCATTATCTTATTTCAGGTTGTGAGGGCTCTTAGGATTAGGAGAGTATACCTATTATGCTTATTGGATAGTTTTCTTCCAAACCATAGGCTGGTGCCGAACGGTAGGGAAGGAAGAAAACCATTTAGCCTAAGGATGGTGTACAGAAGGTAATGAGTAAAGACAAATAAAGGGATTTGGAGAGATGGCAAGGAAATATACGGTTACTTCATGAATCTGGATAATGGAAGAGGCATTACTATGAATACCCGGCTACCCTTTCGAAATATTTTCATGTTTCAGTTTCACTGTGCATTGTTAATTGAAAACCGATTTCCCAATTAGGTCCTTACTCAAGGGTATGTATTTACCAGGTTTGATTCTCACATCTGTATGGTTTTACAGATGATGAGTGGGAGTAAGTTATTGGGAATTAGGTGATTATATCCTCTTTATATCGGAATTCGTTGTAATTGGTGATATTTGAGGAAATCACCTGGGGGTTTTCGGGTTTTTCCTCACGGCAAATATTTGGTTTTGAATATCCGTTGTTATGCACCAATTTCAAACTGATATATCTGTACGTTTATTTTATAAAGTGAGATATAACATTTTAAAATTATGTCCATGACATTTACCTATATCAGTTGATGGTTAGGTAAGGAGCATTAAATAACGGTGTAATTCTTCTTAATCATAGTGCAGTTTTCGACCTACGACGCACAAGGTATTGTTTATTCAACTCAAGGGACTTATACAAAGTATTGTATGTTGTCCAGTGTCCTTAGGACAAAGGGGTTGGTCCTCGTACTATATTCTATTTACTTGTGACTTCTCCAGTTTTAGACAAGTGTTTCGTAGAAATACAAGGTCCAAGTTTCGAGAAGTTATAGGTATAAGAATAAAGCAGAGAACCATGTGTTGCAAGTATCAGGATTCTTCAAGGTGATCGAAGATGTAGATACTTGTGTTTTGGTATTTAGTTGATTGTAATGGTTTTGAGAACTTGCTTCTCTTTCAGGTTACTCATATTTGGATTCACTCCTAAGTTGAGTAATGCTGATCGACCTCTCTCCATTTAGTTGACATGCACTGGAGACAGCTGCATGATTTGAATCTTGTTCCAATTAAATCAGTGCCCCTGTTCTATATTGTATATAGAATGTTTCATATCTTAACGATGTTAAGCTATATGGAGTTGTCCGGCTTATGCTTAAAACCAGATTCTGCATAACTCAAGGCACGTTTCAGTAATGGCAGTTTGTGGGTTATCCCGGGCTATGACGAGAGTTAACTTTCTACCATATGGAAGATCAATAGTGATATTGTTCTTGACTCGCCACAGTTTTAGCAAAATGGACTTTTTCAGAAAATTGTAGTGGGAGTATGGTAGAACTGGAAGTGATTCCAGAACCACAAATGGTTACTGAAAATTTAATAGAACCTAAACATTCAATCGGGTTTGACATTCCATTGGCCACTCCGCAGATATGGTGGGTAACCTCAGCTACCCGAGAGATTCTTTGATATCCTCAAAGACGGTGACAAGGAGGTTCTTATTTACCCAAACTTGCCATTACTGCTGTTCTAGACTATGAGACATGGCAGGAGGATGCGTATAGCATCCTTCTAAACTATCTTTAGAAGTGCACGTATATATGACTCTGCCAGAGGGTTGTTGTGGTCAGTGGGAGCAGCGGAAGTATAGTGGACAAGTTGCTTATATCTATTTATAGACTAAAGCAGATATAGCGGAGATAGATCATCTATTTTTGATGTGACAGTCATAGGCTTTGACTTCATCAGAATAGGAGATGGATCTGTTAAGAAGGTAGTAGGGTGGTATGTCCTGGTATTTGGATGACATACACTTTGTAGGAAGTGAAATTCCTATACTACAATCGGTTATAGTATAGTTGTCACACAGTGGTTTCTCCACATAGGATATGGATATTATATCAGGCATTCTGGTTACTAGTTCTATGGTTTTAGATCTAGATTTGGGTAGTTTCCCAATTCGGGTACTTAGATAGTATTCTAAAGGTGTTTTAGAATGGACGACTCCTAGCATGGCGGTGTACCTGCAGGTGATGGAGTCACCCTCTTTAAAGGTGTCTTATAGACTAAAGGGGAGAAGGATGTGCATGATTGGCATATCACTTGCTTAGGCAATTGAGTCAATCATGAGATGCCAAGTACCACACTGGATGTTGTTTTTGCACTAGATGCAATAAGTTGATATATTAATTCAATCCTGGAGAAACATTCGGAAGCAGTTTATGAACAAAAGTTAATATTCTAGGGATATGGTAATGACAGCCTCCTTCGGGAGACGGTTATCATTCCAGGCTTCCAAAGTGACCTGGATGACAGAGTGACTGTCAGAGTTATAGTTTTCCCTCTTAACGAGGGACAGTAGTTTGGACAGATGGTCCATGCGGATACTGAGGGAGGCATGGCGCAGGATACTGATTAAATTTAGTTGACGATACAGTCTATAGAAATTTACTGGATTTGGAGTTCATTTGTGAACTGGGTCCCATCAGATATCCAGGCATATTCTAAGACAGGTATTGCACATTTCGGGAGATGTCTTTCTCTGCGAACTTGAGATAAAGAGAGACATAGAAAGAAACATTAGAGCGGATCCACTCACTGAGGCTATTTCTCGAACGCAATAGTTTTACAAACGAACTTTGTGAAACTGATTAGTAGAGAAGTTGGGTGTTCGGTATCACACGGGCTGTGAGTATGCGACACCGCAATAATTAGCCTTAAGTGCAAGTGGGAGATTGTTGGGTATAGTGCCAACAAGTCAATTATCGGATCGCAGGCACGTGATTGCAATGATTGAGGGAGGACCTATACCGGCAGAACAGTCTTACTCGAGATGATAGTATGCTATCTGGTTTTTCTTTATCATCGTGTGTATGCTTTAGGAGACATTACAGATCACTATTACATGTTGATAGAGGCCGTAGGATTCTTTCTTGACTACCAGCAGTATGATGGCTATCCTATATGTGAGAGTTGGGTGGTCTATAGGCACATCCTTAAAGTGTCCCTAGTCGTGGGAGTTTCTTTACGGTGGGCATCGATACTCCAAGAGTAGACTAGTGTATACGGATCTAGACCTCAACGAGGGGCGGTGGCCGGTCTCACAAGCCATTGGTGTTAGTTGGTTCACCAAAGATGTATACATGTGCTCATTTGGTTATGAGTACACCGGATGGACTTGCCGGGATCATGCTAGTTGGTATTATACCTATTATCAGATAGCAGTTCCCAGGTGACATGTGTACAGGTTAGTCTATCGACCTGAGATCTTCATTTATCTCGTGTGAGTTCCCACTATGCTTTGATTACTACCCTAACATGGCTCAAAGGAGTCATGCAAATAGGTTTTAGTTGGGTACAGTCCCGAGCCACATGGAGGCAGTGAGTGGATCATTAGGGTATTCGTCTCTCCTGGTATTGGGGGTTGAGGTCGCGGAGTGCACGGGTGGCCATCACCAGAAATCCTTGGCCGGGGTAGACGAGAATTACCAATCTAGGATAGGTCGTTTCATAGTTGGTGATAGGTTTTATGCCGACAATGAATGTCGCGTTATTAGGGGTCTAACTTTATCCACCCCCTAGACTCGATATGCGATACTCATAGACGAACGGACCGGAATGTACGGATACTGTCACTGTCAGGCTCAGTAGGGTTTCAGGATGAGTTTGCTCGTCGGCCTCCCTTTCGCTCAACACCTGGGTAGTCGTTGTGTACAGCTAGTGCCAATGACGTGCTTTTGGTTACACCCACTGCCAGTGTATTGATGAGTCTTTAGAGTCCTACACAGAGGGTTTCCCTGGTTCGGACGAAACGTTGTAGAGGCCGTATGGTTTTATGGTAGGGTTCGATTATATACGTGCACTTGTGCACGGATCATGATCGGACGGATAATACTAGTGCGCTTTGGTTTTGTTGGCTATAGTGCCCTGAAGGCAATTATCGCAGTTGCAGGCAGGTGATTATGATGATTGAGGTATGTCCTATACCAGTAAAACAGTCTTACTCGAAATGATTGTATGCTATCTAGTTTGTCTTTATCACTATGTACATGCTTTATGTAGTATTACACATCACCATTACATATTGATATGCCCATAGGATTCTTTCTTGACTGCCAGCATTATGATGGCGATCATATACGTGGGAGCTGGGGGTCGATAAGCTAATCCATAAATGTCCCTAGTCGTGGGAGTTTCGAGACTGGGCATCGATACTCCAGAGTAGACTAGTGTATACTGATCGAGACCCCGACGAGGGGCGGTGACACGGTCTCACAAGACATTGGTGTTAGTTTGTTCACCTAAGATCGTATACAGGTGCTCATTGGGTTATGGGTACACTGGACGGACTCGCCGGGAACCTGCTAGTTGGTACTATACCAATTGTCAGATAGCAGTTCCCAGGTGACATGTGTACAGGTTAGTTTGTCGACCTGAGATCGTCATTTGTCTCGTGTGAGTTCCCATTGTGCTTTGATTACTACCCTACCACGGCTCAAAGGAGTCGTGCAAACAGATTTTAGTTGGGTATAGTCCCAAGCCACATAGAGGCTGTGACCGGATTGTCGGGGATTCGCCTTTCCCTGTATTGGGAGTTGATGTCGCGTTGTGCACGGGTGGCCATCACCAGAAATCCTTAGACGGGGTATACGAGAATTACTGATCCAGGATCGATAGTTTCTCAGGTGGTGATGGGTTTCATGCCGACACTAAACGTCATGTTGTTAGGGGTCTGAATTATCCACCCCCTAAACTCGATATGCGATACTCTTAGACGAAAAGACCAGACTGTACGGATATTGTCACTGTCAGGCTCAGTAGGGGTTTGGATGAGTTTGCTCATCGGCCTTCCTTTCACTCAATACTTGGAGAGCCATTACGTACAGCTAGTGCCGCTGACTTGCTTGTGGTTAAACCCACTGCCATCGTATTGACAAGTCTTTAGAGTCCCATACAGAGGGTTTTCATGGTTCAGGCGATATGGTGTAGATGACGTATGTTGGTACATACAGGTGTCCGATTGAATATGTGTACAGGCTACATAGACTTTAATCGGACGATTGATAATACTAGCGGCTTAAGACTAAGCCGGATTATTAAATCAGGTTTTGATTTAATAATTTATATATGTATTCTAGTATTATTTTTCACTTTTCATTTTCTCTCTTGGCTATTTGTATTTTGGTACGAGTACACGTATATGTATTTCAATACATATACCTGGTTGCATTCCATATTTATACGGAATTGTTTCTAGAAGATGGCCACCTCATTATTGGATTTTTTTTTAGAAAATCATTTTGGGAAATGAGGTGGAGGGTGAGTTGGCATGAGCATGGGTGATGGCATGTAGAGAGGTATGGCACACATTTGTTTATTGGAAAAATGAGAGGAGATATTTTTTGTGTGCATGATTGAGGGAGAGAGAGGTAGCCACCATTTTTCCTTGAGTTGCCATGCTCATTTTCTTTTCTTCACTTGCTTCATTATTCTCACTTATGAGACTTAGCCATTTCTTGAGTTGCTCATACCACATGTTTTCCTCAACTCTTCTTCATCTTCTATGGTTGCTCATTGAGCATTTGTGATGAGAGAAAAATTATAGCGACACAATCCTACACCTCCACTCTCCATAGGTAGCAACCATAGAGCGTCGGTTGCTTCGCTTAGCGGGGCTGAAGCTTGCACCGTTTCCCTCAGGTGGATCATCGTAGATGGAGGAAGACCGGCAACCAAACTCGATCCGCAACCACTAGGAGCTTGGGATGAAGGTTGAAGACCGAAGGACACGGATCAACTCGGTATAACCATCTAACTCCTCTTTATTTGCTTGCTACTATAGGGTTTAGGGTAGATCCGGGCATCGGGTTGTGGTAGCGCCAGTTTAGAAAATTTTTGTTCCGCATTAGACTACGGTTTGATGGCCGGGGCGCTGCCATAACACAACATGGTATCAGATCCAACCCTTAAACCCTTAGCTAGCTAGTTTAGATAATGTTAAAGTATCGAAACCGAAACAACCCCGAAACTGTACACTGCACATTTCAGTTTCTGTCGATTTTTCAAAGTCTTCAAAATTTTTTTTAAGCAACTGCAGAAGACTACTTTGATGACAACTAGAACACCCTACAAAAACGAGCCCCATCCGTCGGATTTGACCCGGCGAGAATTGCGAAAAAAAGGATGAGGCCTGTTTTTTAGTGGAGTTTGGACTTGAATTTTGTAGGATGGTCTAGTCTCTGGAATATTGGTGCAGTGGTATTGTTTGTTTTGCCAAGTTTGGAAATTTTGTTATCTATTGTTTAGTGGCAATTCAGGGTGTTTTGAAGTGATAATTTAACACCGTTTAAATGTTTATAGTACATGCATTACTATTTGCGACTGGTAATGTCATTTGAGCGGTACGACTCGTTTAATTGCTATATGTTCTTTTAGACGGGTTTGTGAACGTGACATTCACGTTGATATTCTGTGTTGTGCTGTGTTGTGGTTGGATCGTCGTGGTAGATAGCGATGGTACAATGGCAGTACAGTTTAGTTTCATTTGTATATTTGATATTGTGGGGCGAGCATCCGACATGTGGACGGCCGTCACTGCCGGTTTGTATATTATTTGTTTGGGACACGACCGGGTTGAGGTCGATGTCACCCTTGTATATTATTTTCTTTTCTGTACTAAGATTACCCCGCGGTGGAGTGTACGAATAGCCGGGTTCTAGAGGGAAATGGGTCCGCATCTCATGACGTTGAGATGGAGGGGACCTTACTCTAGAATTGGCGGGCTATTTGCCGCACTTGTAGGGGGTATAGGTTGACCCATGGAGGGGTGCCCAAGTTACCGGATTCCGTGAAGTGCTGGGTGGCCTATTCACGTTGTTAATTGGGGTTGCCTCGCTTCTGGGATTGGCGGGTAACTTGCCGCGCTCGTAGGGTTCTAGGTTTTATTGCATAGGCTATCCACATGACAGTTAACTTCGGGTCTCATTTACGGCTCAAGTGAAACCCGGGGCTCCAGAATTATCTACCACTCTGTGTTGCTTGGCTGAGATTCTATGATGTTGCTATATATCATGCCTGGGACGATCGTCATATATATTTATATATATACTAGTAGATGTTGTATATGTTTTGCGCCCGCGCTAGTCCAGTCCCTACTCTGTCGTTAGTTAAGTAACCTAACGGGTGATGACGGGACCCAGTGGCGAATGCGGATGACATATACGTACATCATATTTTCATTCTTTTCTAGTGTGATTAATTGATGGGACTGCGTTAATTCTGATCAATGCAAGGATAAAACAAACCTATATGGTGTTGTTGGAACCAAGTTTTTTAAAAACTAACATTACAGACGTTCTCTTTTGCTTTGCACAGCGGTATTCGGTTATGAATATCCAGCACCTCATTCAACGTGGCAAGGGCCGAAATCCCTTCATCGGGAGTGACCCCTTGAGCAAAAGTTTGCGTCAATGTAATAACTTTACTATAGTCGATTTTTTGCTTTGCATCGTGGAATTCGATTTGGAATATCCTGCACCTCATTCGACGAGGAAAAAGCCGAGATCCCTTCACCGGGAGTGACCTCTTTAGCAAAAGTTTTCGCCACTATATATTTGTAAAACCACTTGGATTCCTTCTGTAACGCCCCACACCCCAGTAAAGATTGTATTGTCCACTCTGGCCGAAACCGAACGGTTTTTCCCTTTAGAGCGAACCGGACCAGACTAGGGGCCACTTCCCAGGAGGTCACCCATCCCAAGACTTCTTTAGCAAAAGTTTTCACCACTATATATTTGTAAAACCACTTGGATTCCTTCTGTAACGCCGCACACCCCAGTACAGATGGTATTGTCCGCTCTGGCCGAAACCGCACGGTTTTTCCTTTTAGAGCGAACCGGACCAGACCAGGGGCCACTTCCCAGGAGGTCACCCATCCCAAGACTTCCCTGGCCCGAGCACGTTTAACTATGGAGTTCTCCAGCTCATGTAGTTCCGGTTCAATTAAAAGGCACCTCTGTAATTGATGGTGGTATCATTATATTTATAATGCAGTCCGGTCCTCTTTCGAAATATGTTCCGACGATTTCCCATTGTTCTACAGTGGGTCCCATGGACTATAGAGGTGGCCCCCGCCCTATTTGTATGACAATTGGCGTGGCACTTTGTTCTGTGTGTCAGTTTGCTCCGTGAACAAGAACCGGGTCCCGACATTCTCCCCACCTTTGAACAATGGTTCGTTCTCGAACCACAGACCTACTACTGAAAGATCTGCATGGTCTACCATAAATGTAACACCCCATACCCCAGTACAGATGGTATTGTCCGCTCTGGCCGAAACCGCACGGTTTTTCCCTTTAGAGCGAACCATACCCGACCAGGGGCCACTTCCCAGGAGGTCACCCATCCCAAGACTTTCCTGGCCCGAGCATGCTTAACTACGGAGTTCTTAAGCTCATGTAGTTCCGGTTTACTTAAAAGGCGCCTCTGTCATTGAGGGTAGTATCATTATATTTATAATGCAGTCCGGTTCTCTTTCGGAATGTGTTCCGAAAATTCCCCATTGTTCTACAGTGGGTCCTACGGACTCTAGAGGTGGGCCCCACAGATTTAAGAGGTGGCCCCCACCCTATTGGTATGACAATTGGTGTGGCACTTTGTTGTATGTGGCACTTTACTCCGTGAACAAGAACCGGGTCCCGACTCCTTCAACGATATCAAGTTCATTACGTTAATGGCTTTTCGCCAAAAACCAGTCGTAGCCCTTTGTCATTTCTTACAAGTATTACTTAGTATTCATGTTATGTATGTTGGCCTATGTAAGGGCATAGTGTATGGTAGCTGGGTAATGCTTGTTTGTTTCATGGATATGCGATTATTTAGGACAGTGGATTGAATCTAAAATGGTAGTTTCCACTTCTTTGATTTTAAAGAAATGATGTAGTAGTAAAGAAGTGATGGAATGTTTTAGTCGTAATAACCGCAATCAATAATGGTATCGCGTTTAGAGAACGTTAGTGAGTATGGGTCGTCCACTGAGATGCGAGGAATAAGTCGATTCTTGCTTTTATTGAGTCGAAAGAATTATTAAAGAAAATTCAAGAAATAGTTTGAGATTGAGTTGAATTCATATTTTCAAGAAAATCAAGAAATCGTTTTCAAGAAAAGAAATCAAGAAAGTTGTCCCAGATCAAATGTAGTTATAAAGAAAATTTAAGAATGCTCGTAGGATTCGAACGGAATTAGTAGCCATGGATGATGATTCAAAATGATTCATCATATCTATTGATAGAATTACTACTTGATCTATGCCATTAATGAGAATTAGGGATCCTTTCAAGAAACTAGGGTTTCTCCTTCATTGCCCCTTGTCCTTTCATTAAATGTCATTCTTATCTAGCCTTTAACAAGAAAGATCATCAATCTAATCCCCAAATTGTGATGAAATTCTCAATAAATTGATCTCACTCACAATTTGGACATTAATGATTCTTTTTGCTAAAGTTTATAATCTTCATAAGACTTAAGATGAATATAGAATTCTCTCACCATTAGATCTACCAAATTCCTTCGAATCCTTAGCAAGCGGAGATTTACTCCCACATTATGAAAATAGAAGAATCAATCAAATAGAGATTTCACAATGCAAAAATTGAAAGAAAGCAAGACTAAAAGAATGATCACCTTTATTATTCAACTTCAAATTACAACTCTTTCAATCCGAGATTACAAGAAAATTTGCTCTCGATCACTCCCTTGAAGAGGTAATTTCTTCGTCTATCTTCGCTTCGCTCGATCACCGTGAGTCTTGGATCTATCGAGGATCACGTGCTCGTTGATGACGATCGGCTTCGCGTAAAGGATCTTGTGTTGAATTGCTTGATGATTGTGTCGATGATTCTTGATCTTGAGAATTGGGGATTTTGAAATTGGATCTAAATTGTTTGTGTAATTGTGTACAAAATGTCTACTAAAATTCAACAACCATTTAATGTAAGCTTAGGTCCCTTTTTATAGCCCCTAATCAAGCTTCCTTAATAAGCTAGGTAGTTATGCAGTGGTTTCTAGAGTAAGCTAGGTAGTTATGAAGCGTCCTCAGCAAGCTAAGAAGTTACAGGGAAGCTTTTGGAAAAACGTCGATCTTCGATCCTCTAAATCGGCCGCGGATCCGCGGTGGATCGGCTTGACTAGGCCGCGGTTCCGCGGCCGATTTGTGAGATCATGGTTTCAATTCTCTTGAGTCTTCTGGTGTTGGTCTCTGGGTTTATATGTGATGTCTGTAATCTTTTTATCTTTTCTGAATCACTGCAAGATTTTAACTCTTTGATTTCCTGTATTTTTATCGGCAAATTTGCGATTCCAATATCTACCCTGAGCTGATTTTTGCACAAGATCATAATGAAGAATGTTAGAGATATAAAATATTATGCGTGAAATATTAACATACAATTTCCTTCAAAGAATGTTGATTATATTATAACACATGGTAATTGATATTTTCCATATGAACTTGTAATATGTGTTATATTTATATCAAACACCCTTAGATGATTAGAAAAGTGAGGAAATTGTTATGTTAAAAATTGCAATAATTTCGACTGAACAAATTCCCCCAAACTTGACTTTGATCGTCCCGAGCAAACTTCTTTTATTCAGGAGAAGGAGAAAATTAGAAAGAAAAAGAAAAACTAACTAGCACACTTTCGTAGGTAACACGATTGCTCTGAGCATGTGCAACAAGCCTTTAAACCTCTAGGTGTCCCTAGTAGGAGGAGTGTTATCTCTTGAGGGTTTTCAGCGGATTACACCCACAAAATCCTATAATAAAAGAAAGACCATGAAACTTACATATAAATATCAGATTTATAAAAGAAAGAATTTGAAAATTAGAGTTTTCAACTACACTACCTTTTCGGTTATCATGAGCCTTATCTTAATAGTCATGAAAAGACGTTAGAAATCACATCATCCAACAATAAAACATCGCCTTTATTCTTCATCCCTACCTTTCTTCCAAACACCGATCATATACCCCTACGTGTGTGTAAAAGACTTCCCTACACTCGGAGAATTCAATTCAAGCTATCATACTCTTGTCCATCTACCTTAGTACTTTTCAGTCGGTGAATATTTTAGATGGAATAGCTCACACATTCTTCATACGACCGTTAATACTTCTTGAGGTACTAACCGACCGATTACTAAATGTGTTCACATATTAGGCGTAATTAGCAATTTCCTCGTCTTGCAACACTTCAGGCTTAGTAGTGACTCCCAAACCAGTTGGTCAAAGCCACTAGGTGATGAAGCACCCTCGCTATATTTTTTTTATGCTGCCTTGGTGATTACAAAACCAGTGTTCATTTTTCTTCACCATTTTATACTTTAATTTTTCATTTTTATTTTCTTCGTACTTTGGATTTTAGACAAGAGCATTTCAAGGTATTCTCTACTATCCTAAGTTTCAAGACGTGTGTAAGTGCGTATAGTAGGGTATCAACGTTCAAATGTTTGGCTTCTAGAATAGGAACTAATTTTCAGACTTATTTTTATTCTCAGATTAGTGACTTCCTTCATCTTACTAACCCTGGCAACAACGGCTCATAACTACTTATTACTAGTTTCGTTTAAGAAAACATCTAACTTTCTTGGTTTTCTTAACTTTTCCAATCTTTTAAATGTGATTTTTCACTTTCTAATCTTTTATTATAAAAGAATTTTTTTGAAATTTTGTGTGCTTATGCAAAGTGTAACGCAAAGTGATGCGTCAATAAGCACAAACCTCCCCCAAACCTTTTTACAGCAGTGTACTCACTGTTGTCATATTTTAAATCTAAAAAAAAAAGTTGTAGATTTGGGAGGAAAAGTTATTAATGGGGACAAGAATAAATGAAAGTGAAAATCTTCCCCCAAACTTATTTATTTGTTTATCATTTTTTTTATTAAACTCACCTCCATTCTTAAGATGAGACAATATTACCAAGACATGGAGGTGAGGCGGTGGAAATTTAGTTATGATAAATCGGTTCCTGTAAAAATAGGAGCTCCTCCGTTGGGTCAGTGGAAAAATACGGTTTTAATCTATGCCTATTCACTTTGAAAATTGAACCGTTTTTAATATTTTCAACTTCAATTGCTCTATGCGGGTATACATACCGCACAACAAATGGTCCTTTCCAATGAGATTTTACCTTACCCGCATGAAGATGGAGACGGGAATCGTAAAGAAGGACTTGTTGACCCGGGATAAAAGTTTTTCTCAAAATATTTTTATCGTGAAATACCTTAGTTCGGTTCTTTACTATCACCGCATTATCGTAAGCTTCATCGCGGAGTTCGCTTAGCTTATTTAATTGCAGCTTCTGAAAGTTGCAGGCATGATTTAAGTCGAAGTTAAGTTCTTTAATGGCCCACATTGCGTTATGTTCAATCTCGACAGGAAGGTGGAAAGCCTTTCCAAACACTAGGCGATAAGGAGACATACCAAGATCAGTCTTATAAGCAGTTCGAAATGCCCAAAGAGCATCCGTCAATTTGGTTGATCAATCTTTACGGTTTTTAGAAACTGTTTTCTCTAGAATTTGTTTGATTTACCTATTGGAAATCTCAGCTTGCCCGCTTGTTTGGGTATGATAGAGTGTCGAAAGTTTTTGGTTGATTGCATATTTTCGCATCAAAGTCTCGAAAGACCGATTACAGAAATGCATCCCGTTGTCGCTAATGATAGCGCGAGGGTGTCCAAATCGCGAAAAGATATTTTCTTTAAGGAACTTAATAACAAGCTTGTTGTCATTAGTGCGACATGGTATTGCTTCCACCCATTTTGAGACGTAATCAACCGCTAACAAGATATATAGATTCCCAAAAGAGTTGGGAAGAGGACTCATAAAATCAATACTCCAAATATCGAAAATTTCTACAACCAAGATCGGTTGAAGTGGCATCTCATTTCTTCGGGAAATCCGGCCCATGTGTTGACACCGTGGACAAGTTTTGAAATGATCAAATGCATCTTTGAATAATGTAGGCCAGTAAAAACCATATTGCAAAACTTTCTCCGCCATCTTACATAGACCAAAGTGACCGCCACATGCCTGATCATGACAGAAAGACAGAACACTCTTGAACTCATCATTAGGGACACATCTGCGAATGATTTGGTCAGGACAATACTTAAACAAATACGGTTCATCCTAGTAAAAATGCTTTACTCGGGATAGAAATCGGTGATTGTCCTGTTTAGACCATTTGCTGGGAATAAATCCTGTTGCAAGATAATTCACAATATCCACGAACCATCGCAGGATACGGTCAAGAGTTGTTCGTCAGGGAAGGATTCGTTTATTTTCAAGGTCACAGTAGGTGAAGCAGAGATGCGTGAAAAATGGTCGGCTACTACGTTTTCACATCATTTCTTATCTCGAATAACAAGATCAAATTCTTGTAATAATAGGATCCAACGTATTAAGCTACCCTTAGCATCCTTCTTAGATAAAAGATGTTTTAGGGCGGAGTGATCGGTGTAAACCACAATCGGTGAGCCAATCAAGTAAGGCCTTAATTTTTCTAATGCAAATACAAATGCCAAGAGTTCTTTCTCGGTGGTTGTATAATTAATTTGGGCATCATTCAAGGTCTTACTTGGATAATAGATCGCGTGTGGCATTATATCAATATGCTGTCCTAAGACTGCACCTATAACAAAATCTGATGCATCATACATAAGCTCAAACGGGTGGTTCCAATCAAGAGATGATAGAATGAGGGGTGTAGTGAGAGATCTTTTAAGTGATTCAAAAGCTGCCTCACAATCCGAATCAAAGTGAAATGTAGTATCCTTGGCCAAGAGAAGAGTTAAAGGTCTAGCAATTTTGCTAAAATCCTTAATGAATCTCCTATAAAATCTTGCATGACCAAGGAAAGATCGTATATCTTTGACGCATTTGGGATGGGGAAGGTTATGAATGACATCTATTTTAGCTCTGTCTACCTCAATGCCTTTTCGTGAAATGACATGTCCAAGCACGATACCTTCTTGGACCATGAAATGGCATTTTTCCCAATTCAAAGTTAAGTTCTTATCCTTACAGCGGGTAAGAACAGCGTCAAGATGACATAGACAATCCTCAAATGAGTCCCGGAATATAGAGAAATCGTCCATGAAAATCTCCAGAAAATTCTTGACCTTGTTTGAGAATATCCCCATCATACACCGCTGAAATGTAGCGGGAGCATTGCATAACCCAAAGGGCATGCGTCTATAAGAAAAGGTACCGAAAGGACAAGTAAATGTTGTTTTATCTTGATCCTTTTCGGCGACAGGGACCTGGTTATAGTCAGAGTATCCGTCCATGAAACAATAATATTCGTGTCCAGCTAATCGTTCCAACATCTGGTCAATAAAAGGTAGAGGGAAGTGATCTTTCCTCGTTGCGGCATTGAGTTTTCTATAATCAATACATACACGCCACCCAGTTTAGGTGCGTGTCTGGATCAACTTATTAGCCTCATTAGTAATGACTGTGATGCCAAACTTCTTAAGGACTACATGAATAGGACTTACCCATTGGCTATCAGAGATTAGGTAAATTATACCACTGTCAAGGCACTTGACAATTTCTTTCTTTACCGCCTCCTTCATGATGGGATTTAACCGTCTTTCTGGTTCTCGGGTTGGTTTGGCTTCATCCATCAAATGTATATGATGTTCTACAATCAAGGGACTAATCCCTTTGATGTCTGCCATTGTCCAACCAAATGCTTGCCGATTAGATCTCAAGACCATTAAAAGAGCGTCCTCTTGCTCTAAAGCTAGAGAAGCGGATATGATCACGGGCAAAGACTCATTCTCACCTAAATATGCATATTTAAGGTGAGAAGGTAACAGTTTGAGATCTAATGTCTACGGAGAGACAATAGAAGGTGGGGTAAGAGAATGATATTCGGATTCTCGAAGAAGTTCATAACCTGTGTATGATATTGACTCGGAAAGTGCTACTGACTTTTGTGATGAGTCAAAAGGTTCAAACTCAGGGGTGGACTTGTCAAAAGTGTCCTCACTATGATACTGTGCAAGATCAAACAATGATATACTAATGTCGTCGAGATCATCAAAGCAAAGTTCATCAACTTTGCAGCTTTCGGGAGTTATCTCATGGACAGAACAGACATCGAGAATGTGAGCAGAAAGTTCAAATGGTTGACTTCCTAGCTTGTAAATGTTAAGATCAATTGTCATTTTCCTAAAGGATAAGTTCATAGAACCATTACGACAATTAATGACAGCATTTGAAGTGGCTAAGAAGGGTCGACCGAGAATCACCGGAATTTGGTTCCGTAGGTTTGCTACAGGTTGTGTATCTAAAACAATAAAGTCCGCAGGAAATATAAATTCCCTGACTTTGAACACATCCTCAAGCTCACCCCTAAGTTTGGTGATTGATCGATCTGCCATCTGGAGAGTGAAATGGGCAGGTTTGAACTCTCCAATCCCTAACTGCTCGTAGAAAGAGTATGAAAGCAGGTTAACACTAGCGCCAAGGTCAAGTAGAGCACGGTTAATATTTTTACCCCCAATAGAAATAGAGATTGTAGAACAGCTAGGGTCCTTACGTTTCTTTGGTAATTGATGGGTAAAAGCTGTGCTAACATTACTCGTCATGAATACTTTCTTCGGCACTTGAGTCTTCCTCTTCCTAGTGCACAAATCCTTAAGTATTTTCTCATAAGCCGGAACTTGTTGGATAGCATCTAGGAGAGGGATATTTATGTTAACCTGTTTAAACATTTCCATAATCTTCTCCATTTGTGGACTTGATTTGCTTTCCATTAACCTATTTGGATAAGGAGCTTTAGCAATAAGTGCTGGGTCCAACATTGGAGAAGGTCGTGTGGGTGGAACAGATCCCAGAATTGGAGTGGGGATCGTTTCGTGTTGACTAGAAGGAATGGGCTGAGGGTTCGAGTCTTGGGGAAAACAAAGAATAGGCTCGGAAGAAGATGAACTAGGGTCAGAAGTGGAAGTGGAAGTGGAAGTCGAAGCCGGGGTGTTATTGATCAATTCATCATTATCAATCTGTTCACCGACTTGGTTATTCAGCACTCTTCCAGATCTCAATGTGGTAATGGCATTCACATTATGATATTGTGAGTGGCCTGGATTTGGTAAGGGTTGAGATAGAAGTTTTCCTTTCTCTCTAGAACTCATTGCGGCATTTAATTGTGCAATTTGTGCTTCTATCGATTTTATACTCTCACTGTGTGAGACAGAGTCTTTTTTTATGGCATCAACAGAAGACCTTATGTCAGTTGACATTTGCATGGTATGTTTCATGAACAAATGCAAGGTCCGTTCGAGTGAAGAGGAGTTTTCGGTATCGGCCAATTGCAAGGAATTATTATACGGTGCAGAATTACTGGCTAGATTTTGAAAATTTTGTGTTTGAAAAGGGTGCTGATTTTGTGGTGGTTGCTGTTGTTGTGGAGGAACCCTTTGAAAGTTATTTTGGTTTTGAACCATGTTTTGAGTTTGGTGTTGGTTCCAGGCAAAATTTGGGTGATTCCTCCAACCTTGATTATATGTGGAAGAATAAGGATCGTTTCTAGGTCTTTGCTGAAAAGCAGAATTAGTGTGTTCTTGACCTTGAAACGGAGAATTCAAAGGTCATTCTTCCGTTAGATGTGATGGATCGGAACAGCATCCACACACGGTTTTAGTAAGCGTAACCTGATTTAGGGAGGCTAATAAAAATTTGTTTTCAATAGCTTCGAGTTTCTTTTGAATTGCTGCCATTTCGGCTTTTACTTCTATGGAAACATCAAGTTTATGGATACCTCCTCTAGATGAATGATTAACGCTTTCCCATTGCAAAGTGTTTTCAGAGAAATTTTCCAAGAATTTCCAGGCTTCACCATCGTCTTTAGACATGAAATTGCCTTGATACATAGTTTCAAGCATCTGGTTTGTCATTTGATTAACTCCCTCATATATAATGTGGCACAGATCCCATCTATGGATTCCATGATGAGGACATTGGACAAGCAGATCCTTGAACCGTTCAAAACATTTCCAAAATGGTTCATTGGAAAACTGGGTAAACTTATTGATTTCTCTCCTAATACGGGCGGTCTTATGATTGGGATAAAATTTCTTAAGGAATGCTATAACGAATTCATCCCAGTTTGAAATAGAGTGTGCGGGTGTGTTATAAAGCCACTTCCCGGCTAAATCGCACAAAGTAAACGCATAGCATCCACAGAAAGTTGTGAAGTTCCCATCATAGCACATTGTTGGAGATAGTGCCCTCAAAGTCAATTATTGGATCGCAGGTACGTGATTGCAATGATTGAGACAGGACCTATACTGATATGACAGTCTTGCTCGAGATGATAGTTTGCTATCTGGTTTGTCTTTATCATCGTATACATGCTTTAGTTCACTATTGCATGATAATAGAGCCCATATGATTCTTGCTTGACTACCAGCAGTATGATGGCGATCATATACGTGGGAGCTGGGGTCTGTAAGCACATCCTTGAAGTGTCCCTAGTCGTAGGAGTTTCGAGACAGGGCATCGATACTCCAGAGTAGACTAGTGTATACAGTTGAGACCCCGACGAGGGGCGGTGGCCGGTCTCACAAGCCATTGGTGTCAGTTGGATCACCTAAGATGTATACAGGTGCTCATTAGGTTATGAGTACACCGGACAGGACTCGCCGGGAACATGCTAGTTGGTATTATACATATCGTCAGATAGCAGTTCCCTGGTGACATGTGTACAGGTTAGTTCATCGACCTGAGATCGTCATTTGTCTCGTGTGAGTTCCCACTGTGCTTAGATTACTACCCTACCACGCTCAAAGGAGTTGTGCAAACAGGTTTTAGTTGGGTACAGTCCCGAGCCACATTGGAGGCAAGTGAGCGGATCGTCGGGGATTCGTCTCTCCCGGTATTGGGGGTTGATGTCGCGCAGTGCACGGGTGGCCATCACTAGGAAAACTCGGCCGAGGTAGTGGAGAATTACTGATTTGGATCAGTAGTTTCTTAGGTGGTGATGGGCTTCATACCGACACGATTTATCGCGTTATTATGGGTCTGACTTTATCCACCCCCTAGACTCGATATGCGATACTCTTTAGACGAACGGACCGGACTGTATATACATTGTCACTGTCAGGCTCAGTAGGGTTTATAGATGAGTTCGCTCGTCAGCTTCCCTTCCAATCAATACATAGGCAAACCGTTACATACAGCTTGTACCTCTGACGTGCTAGAGGTTATACCCAGTGCCAGTGTGTTGATGAGTCATTAGAGTCCCCCACAGACACTTTCCCAAGTTCGGGCGAAACGTTGTAGATGCCATATGGGTTTATGGCAAGGTTCGGAAAATGCATGTGCGTTTTCGCACGTGTCGTTTTTCGGGCAGATAATACTGGTCGGGTTTGGTTTAAGCCGGATCCGAGTATTATGCTGTCTAGATATAATATCTTTGTCTCAGTTACATTTGTATTCGGTCGTAATATAAATGCGGGTATGTTTATACCATTACGGGGTTATCCTGAAATTCGTTTCAGGATCACTTTTGGAAGTTGCCAGTTTCCAGTTTTCTATCAGCCGTATTTAACACTCGGTTAAATGCGGATTTATCTTTTCTTCTTGGGTGAGTCATGAAGGTGAGTCATGCTTCTAGAAGGTTCTAGAAGTGATGACAAGGTTAGTGACTCATGGTTGCTTTAAATGTTCATTTAATGCAAGTGTGACTAAGCTTAATGATTCATCACTTTCATTAATGCATTCATACTAGGTGTTATGATAAGTATTGAGCTTATGGTCACCTCCCCCTCTCCTACACTCACCCCCACCTCCTTATTTAGTGGCCGGCCACCCTTGGTGAGAAAATATGGTTGCTTGGAAAAAAATTGATATTGTTTTGGACTCATGGAAATTAGATAAGCCTCATTTCTCATTTCACACGATTCCAAAAGGCAACTTCATTAACCGTTCGCCCATAGCCTTGGACGTAACGAGACAAAGTGTTCTATTCATTCTCTACTTCATCTTGGTCGTCTCTTTTAGCAAACTTGACGACCGAGTTGCCTCGGTTCAGAGGCGGGAGCCCGTTTAAAGATCCGTCGACGTGGTGCCACCTGGACGACGAGACTGGAGATTCAGGAGATCGGAGCAGCCGCAACAAGCGTGGGATGATGGTTGAAGACCGAAGGACTCAGATCGTTTGGTATAACCTTTCTACCCCCTTTGTAATTTGTTAGTTTAGCTTTAATGGCAGATCCGGGTTATAGTACGCGATAGCGCCAGTTGTAAAAAGTTTTCGTTCCGCATTTGGCGTTTGTTAGACGGCCTGGGCGCTACCGTGGACTTACAGTGGTATCAAAGCCTCACCATTAAGCTATACTAACTTGTGCTAACACGTTTAAAACATCGATCGAACCGAATTTCGAAAATCACTTTTTTCAGCACCTGAGTTTCTGTCGATTTTTTAAAGGGCCTAAAAACAATTTTACATATCACAGAAAGCAAAGCAGGGTATTTTAAGCGAACGGGAAAATTTTGAGCACGTGATCCCACGTGACCGCCGCGGCTCCGCGGTCAAACCCTAGGTTTGACCGCGGAACCGCAGCAGTACTGTGGGAACAGTGCATCAAAATTCTCCAGTGGGCTTTTCATGGGAAATTGTGGTTTTTAGTACTGTTCTTTTGGGCCCAGATTTTGTTACTGTACAGCAGATTTTTGTGGGGCCCATTTCGGGAAATTTAGTCGATCGAAATTTTAAACTTGTTAGTTTACAGTATTTACATTATATCTCCGACCGGGAATGTCATTTGATCGGTAAACTGCGTCTGGTTACTATAGTTCTTTCAGATGGGTTTGCGAACGTGACATTCGCGTTGATGTTCTGTGTTGTGCTGTGTTGTTGCGGATATGTCGTGGTGGATAGCAGGGTGCAATGATAGTGCAGTTTGGATTTATTTGTACATTTTATATTGCGGGGCGAGCGTCCAACATGTGGACTGCCGTCACTGCCTGTTTGTATATTATTCTTTTGGGGCACGACCGGGTCGAGGTCGATGTACCCTTTGTACATTTTTTTATATTTCTGTACTAGGTTTATCCCGCGAAGGAGTGCACGGATAGCCGGGTTCTGGAGGGCAACGGGTCCGTATCGCTTTGAGGCAAAAGGACCTCACTCTAGAATTGGCAGACTATTCGCCGCACTCGTAGAGGGTACAGGTTGACCCAAGTAGGGGTGCTCAATTTACCGGATTCCGTGAAGTGCCGGGTGTTCCATTCACTATGTTGTGGGGACTACATCGCTTCAGGTTTTGGCGGGTAACTTGCCGCACCCGTAGGGGTCTAGGTTTCATTGCACAGGCTATCCACATGAGCAGGGGAACGTCGGGTTTCAGCAGCGGCTCTGTGAAACCCGGGGATCCCATATTATCTGTATTGTTCTGTGATGCTTATTACTTTTCTGTAATGTTGCATATTATCACGCCTGGAGTGATTATTATATATTGGTATATATACTATTAGACGTTGTATATGTTTTACACCCGCGCTAGTCCAGCCCCCGCTCTGTCGTTAGTTAAGTAACCTAACGGGTGATGACGGGACCCAGTGACGAATGCGGATGGCATATACGTACATTTTATTTTCGTTCTTTTCTGGTGTGATTGATTGATGGGACTGCATTGATTCTTATCAATGCAAGGATAAAACAAACCTATATTTGATGTTGTTGGAACGAATTTTAAAAAGTGTTATTACAAAGACGTTTCTTTTGTTTTGCATAGTGATATTCAGTTGGAATATCCTGCACCTCATTCGACGAGGCAAGGTCTGATATCCCTTCACCGAGAGAGACCCCTTGAGCAGAAGTTTACGTCAGGGTAATAACTATACTATAGTCGATTACAAGTTGCTTTGCATCGCGGTATTCAGTTAGAATATCCTGCACCTCATTCCACGAGGAAAGAGCCGAGATCCTTTCACCGGGAGTGACCTCTTTAGCAAAGGTTTTTCGTCACTATATTTTTTATAAAAAGCTATCAGGTTCCTTCAACGAGATCAAGTTCATTACGTTAAAGGTTTTTCGCCAAAAACCAGTCGTAGCCCTCCGTCATGTCTTATGGATAGTCAGTAGTATTCAAGCTATATTTGTTTGGCCAAAGTCAAGGCATAGTGTTTTGTAGTTGCTGGGTATTCATCTGTTGCGTAGATAGATGCGTTGGTTTGGGACAGTCGTATTACCTTGTTGGCAAAAGTCAAGGGTATGTACGGGTGGGTTCAAATTAACCTGGATTATGACGGGTAGAACTTGGCATGTGACTTATGATGGGTTGGCCAAAGTCACGATCATAAGAGCATGGGGCAAAAATCACATCGGGAGTTTCAAACATAAAGAAACTTGCCAAGTATGCGCATACCTTCTGGAGTGTGATAACTTAAGTGGCTTCCATCAAGTTATCATACGATGATAGTTGGATCCCGATTCTCACTGATGAGTTGGTTTACTCTTCGGGTGATCCCGACTAATTCTTCTTTCAGGTTTGGAGGAGAATTTGAGATAACAGTCGGAGGTTTCCTGATTAGATAAATTGATAACCATTCTTATCTAGGTTAGAGTGCACGCAGAGTGTTTCTTTTCTCTCTCTCTCTTTGGCAGCGACCTTTGACCGACCCTAGACTAAGACTCAGTGACCAAGTTGACCGAACCTTCTTAATAAACTGACTTTTGGATTGTCTATAGTTGCATAAGTCATTGCCGCTCCTTCTTTTACCCTTTGCATTTCTCAGAACACCCCGTATATTATGGATATCCACTTCCATTGGATAGATCCATTGTATGGTTATATACGAACTCGAAGGGACTTCTTCGAGGATGGATCCAGGTTCAGGAGAAATTGAATTGGCTTATTCAGTTGTCTTTTATTATCACCTTCTCTCAGGTTGCGAGGGCTCCTTAGTTTAGGAAAGTACACCTATTACGTTTATTGGATAGTCTTATTCCAAACCATAGGCAGGTGCCGAAAGGTAGGGAATGAAGAAAACCAATTAGCCTAAGTAGGGTGTACAGAAGGTAATAACTAAAAACAAAATAAAGGGATTAGAAAGAGGGCAAAGTAAATTGCGACTGTTATCATTCACGACCAAACCGCGTACTTTATCGCCACTCCTATTTCACCTTTGCTTTTTCCCTAGTTCGGGAGAAATAGAATAAGGTATTATTCAGTTGTCTTTTATCATCACCTTCTCTCAAGTTGCGAGTATTCCTAGAATTAGGAGAGTACACCTATTATGCTTACTGGATAGTATTCTTCAAAACCATAGGCTGGTGCCGAATGGTAGGGAAGGAAGAAAACCATTTAGCCTAAACGAAGGTGTACAGAAGGTAACGACTACAGACAAATAAAGGGATTTGGAGAGATGGCAAATGAAATATACGGTTATAGTCATGAATTTGATTATGGAAGAGGCATTACTAGGAATACCAGGATACCCCTACGAAACATTTTGATATTTCAGTGCATTGTTGAAGCAAAACTGATTTCCCGGTTAGATACTTACTCCAGGGTATGTATTTACCAGGTTTCATTCTCATATCTGTATGGTTTTACAGATGATGAGTGGGAGTAAGTTATTGGTAATTAGGTGATCATCCTCATTATACCAGAATTTGTTGTAATTGGTGATATTTGAGGAAATCGCCTAGGTACAGTTTTCAACCTACGATACACATGTTTTGAGTTATTCAACTCAGCGGACTTATACAGAGTATTGTATGTTGTCCAGTGTCCGTCAGGACAAAGGGGCAGGTCCCCTACTATGTTCTGTTGACTTGTAACTTCTCTAGGTTTTAGACAAGTGTTTCATAGAAATACAATGTCTAAGTTTTGAGAAGTTGTGAGTATAAGAATAAAGTAGAGAACCAGGTATCACAAGTATCGGGATTCTTCAAAGAGATCGAAGATGTAGATTCTTGTGATTGGTATTCAGATGATAGTAATGGTTTTGAGAAACTTGTTTCTCTTTCGGGTTACTCATAATTGGATGGATTTCTAAGTTGAGTAATACTGATTAACCTCTCTCCATTAAGTAGATATGCACTAGAGACAGCTGCATTTTTTGAATCTGGTTCCAATTAAATTAGTGCCTCTGTTTCTATATTGGATATAGAATGGTTCATATCTTAACGATGTTAAGATACGGGGAGTTGTCCAGCTTATGATTAAAACCAGATACTGGATAAATCAAGGCACGTTTCTGTAATGGCTGTTTGTGGGTTGACCCTGGCTTTGACGAGGGTTAATTTTCTACTATCTGGAAGATCAATAGTGATATTGTTCTTGACTCGCCATAGTTTTATTAAAATGGACTTTTTCAGAAAACAGTAGTGGGAGTATGATAGAACTGGAAGTGATTCCAGAACCGCAAACGATTACGGAAAATTTAATAGGACCTATATATTCAATCAGGTTTGACATTCCAATAACCACTCCGCAGATATGGTGGGTAACCTCAGACACCCGAGAGGTACTCCGGTACCCTCAGGGACGGTGATAGGGAGGTTCTTGTTTACCCAGACGTGACACTACTGTTGTTCCAGACTATGAGACCCGGCAGGAGGATATGTATAGCGTCGTTCTAAACAGGCTTTAGAAGTGTATGTATATATTATTCTGCCAGAGGGTTGTCATAGTCAGTGGGAGCAGCGGTTGCATAGTGGACAAGTAGCTTATGTCTATTTATAGGCTTGAGCAAAGATAGCGGAGATAAGATCATCTAATTTTTGATGTGACAGTCATAGGTTTGACTTCATCAGAATAGGGGATGGATCTGTTAAGAAGATAGTAGGGTGTGATGTCCTGATATTTGGATGACGTACACAGAGTAGGAAGTAAAATTCCTATACTACGATCGGTTCTACTGTGGTGGTCACACAGTTGTTTCTTCACAAAAGACATGGATATAATATCAGACATTCTGGTTACTAGATTTATGGTTTTAGATCTAGATTTGGGTAGTTTCCCAATGTGGGTACTTTGACAGTATTCTAATAGTATTTTAGAATAGATGACTCCTGGCATGGTGGTGTAACTGCAGGTGATGGAGTCACCCTCTCTAAAGGTGTCTTACAGACTAAAGGGGAGAGGGAAGTGCATGATTGGCAGATCACTTGCTTAGGCAATTGAGACAATCGTGAGATGTCAAGTACCACACCAGATGTTGTTTTTTGCACTAGATGCGATATGTTTATATTAATCCAATCCTGGAGAAACATAAGGAAGCAGTTTTAGAACATAAGTGCATGTTCTACGGATTTGATGACGGCAGCCTCCTTCGGGAGACGGTTATCATTCCAGGCTTCAAAGGTGACATGAATGACAAAGTGATTGTCAGAGTTATAGTTTTCCCTATGATGAGGGACAGTATTATGGACAGGTGGTCCAAGAGGATACTGTGGGAGGCATGGTGCTGGATACTGATTAGGTTCAGTGATCGATACAGTCTAAGAAGTTTGGATTTGGAGTTCATTTATAAACTAGGTCCCATCAGATATTCAGACATATTCTAAGACAGGCATTACTCGATTCAGGAGATGGCTTTCTCCGCGAACTTGAGATTAAGAGAGACATAGAAAGAAACATCAGGGCGGATCCACTCACTGAGGCTATTTCTCGAACACAAGAGTTTTACAAACTAGCTTTGTGAAACTGATTAGTAGAGGAGTTGGATATTCGGTATCACACGGGCTGTGAGTATGCGACATCGCAATAATTAGCCTTAAGTGCAAGTGGGAGATTGTTGGAGATAGTGCCCTCAAAGTCAATTATTGGATCGCAGGTACGTGACTGCAATGATTGAGGCAGGACCTATACCGATATGACAGTCTTGCTCGAGATGATAGTTTGATATCTGGTTTGTCTTTATCATCGTATACATACTTTAGTTCACCATTGCATGATGATAGAGCCCATAGGATTCTTGCTTGACTACCAGCAGTATTATGGCGATCATATACGTAGGAGCTGGGGTCTGTAAGCACATCCTTGAAGTTTCCCTAGTCGTAGGTGTTTCGAGACAGGGCATCGATACTCCAGAGTAGACTAGTGTATACAGTCGAGACCCCGACGAGGGGCGGTGGCCGGTCTCACAAGCCATTGGTGTCAGTTGGATCACCCAAGATGTATACAGGTGCTCATTAGGTTAGGAGTACACCGGACTGGACTCGCCGGGAACATGCTAGTTGGTATTATACATATCGTCAGATAGCAGTTCCCTGGTGACATGTGTACAGGTTAGTTCATCAACCTGAGATCGTCATTTGTCTCGTATGAGTACCCACTGTGCTTAGATTACTACCCTACCACACTCAAAGGAGTTGTGCAAACAGGTTTTAGTTGGGTAAAGTCCCGAGCCACATTGGAGGCAAGTGAGCGGATCGTCGGGGATTCGTCTCTCCCGGTATTGGGGGTTGATGTCGCGCAGTGCACAGGTGGCCATCACTAGGAATCCTCGGCAGAGGTAGTGGAGAATTACTGATTTGGATCAGTAGTTTCTCAGGTGGTGATGGGCTTCATACCGACACGATTTATCTCGTTATTAGGTATCTGAATTTATCCACCCCACTAGACTTGATATGCGATACTCTTTAGACGAACGGACCGGACTGTATATATATTGTCACTGTCAGGCTCAGTAGGGTTTATAGATGAGTTCGCTCGTCAGCTTCCCTTCCAATAAATACATAGGCAAACCGTTACGTACAGCTTGTACCTCTGACGTGCTGGAGGTTATACCCAGTGCCAGTGTGTTGATGAGTCATTAGAGTCCTCCACAGACACTTTCCTAAGTTCGGGCGAAACGTTGTATATGCCATCGGGTTTATAGCAAGGTTCGGAAAATGCACGTGCGTTTTCGCACGTGTCGTTTTTCGGGCCGATAATACTGGCCGGCTTTGGTTTAAGCTGGATCTGAGTATTATGCTGTGTAGATATAATATCTTTGTCTTAGTTATATTTGTATTCGGTCGTAATACAAATGCGGGTATGTTTATACCATTACGGGGTTATCCTGAAATTCGTTTCAGGATCACTTTAGGAAGTTGCCAGTTTCCAGTTTTCTATCAGCCGTATTTGACACTCGGTTAAATGCGGATTTATCTTTTCTTCTTGGGTGAGTCATGAAGGCGAGTCATGCTTCTAGAAGGTTCTAGAAGTGATGACAAGGTTAATGACTCATGGTTGCTTTAAATGTTCATTTAATGCAAGTTTGACTAAGCTTAATGATTCATCACTTTCATTAATGCATTCATACTAGGTGTTATGATAAGTATTGAGCTTATGGTCACCTCCCCCTCTCCTACACTCACCCCCACCTCCTTATTTAGTGGCTGGCCACCCTTGGTGAGAAAATATGGTTGCTTGGAAAAAATTGATATTGTTTTGGACTCATGGAAATTAGATAAGCCTCATTTCACATTTCACCCGATTCCAAAAGGCAACTTCATTAACCGTTCGTCCATAGCCTTGGACGTAACGAGACAAAGTGTTCTACTCATTCTCTACTTCATCTTGGTTGTCTTTTTTAGCAAACTTGACGACCGAGTTGCCTCGGTTCAGAGGCGGGAGCCCGTTTAAAGATCCGTCGACGTGGTGCCACCTGGACGACGAGACTGGAGATTCAGGAGATCGGAGCAGCCGCAACAAGCGTGGGATGATGGTTGAAGACCGAAGGACTCGGATCGTTCGGTATAACCTTTCTACCGCCTTTGTAATTTGTTAGTTTAGCTTTAATGGCAGATCCGGATTATAGTACGCGATAGCGCCAGTTGTAAAAAGTTTTCGTTCCGCATTTGGCATCTGTTAGACGGCCGGGGCGCTACCGTGGACTTACACACATACGTTTTCAAATTTGGTGATAAAAACGTATGCGTCTTTAGACTCAAGACCATGAAGTTTAGGCAAAAGATTGATATAATATGGTTTGATTTCGAAATTATCCCCATTGGCTGGTGGAATAGAAAGACAAGTAGAAAGAGAACCATGTATAGGGTAGCATCTCTCTTGGAGAGATGTACGCGGTAGATTCTTTGCACCTGCGGGTGGTGGCAAAGTGGTGTTATTGAAATTTGTTGGAGAACCGTCCATCTCGGTGGATGTGGTGTGTGGTGTGGAAAAAGAAGATGAAGAACTACCGACTTCGGAGTCAATAGAAGAAACACGGACAAGACGGGCACTAGAATCCCGTGTCCAGCCGAGCATGCACTAAGCGGGTTTAGCGCAAGTGGCAGTGTATGTGTAAATTAGAGAAAATGTTGGTTTGTTTTATGGTTTGTTTTGAAAAAGACGGATTTAGAAAAATCACACAAAAAATGCATAATCAACCCTAGATCTACGGTCACCTAGGTCAAGTCACTAGACCGCTCTTAGACTTCCAGAAGAAAAATCGCAGGATAAATCCTCTACTATCTCTTTATCCCTCCTGTGGCCAGGTAAGTGCTAGGTAAGTGGGAGGTATCCGCTACGTAAGTAGCGACCTAACTAAGTAACCACTTGCCTTAGACACACTTGCCTTAGACACCACAAAAGAAATGCGGATAAGCAGTATATTACCCACGACCTTCTTCTGTCCTAATTGAGCGCGACGGTCCTTAGAGTCTTGTCTAGATATTTTTTAGTTAATGAAGGGTGATGCGGATGCTAATTTTGTGATTTTTGGGGCTTAGGAAGGGTAATGAAATCCCCACCCAATCTGAATTTGGTCTTTTCTCCTTAATTTCCGTGTTAAAATATGCAAACAACCAATATCAAAACACGCAACAAGAATTTTTTTAAGAGCGGCGAATTTTTGTAAAGAATCCTGCAGAAATGTTGTTATTGGACTTAGAAGAGGAGAGAGAAGAATGTAGGAAATATACCACAGAGAGCCGAAACCGTAACTCGTCCAAGTTGTCGCGGTTCCGCCGCGAATTGTAGCTTCTTACCATGGTTCCGCGGTCAATGGAACTGTTCGTTGAACAATATTTTGCACAGATGCTCCCCTTACTCCTATGGTACTGAAGAAATTCTCTGAATCTTTATCTCACTGCTGCAGTGATTCTAGATTTCCTTGCAAAATTCACACACTAATCGTTACGCACAAGATGCGATTTTGATTTAAATTTTTGATGGAATAATAATATTTCAACTCAAATAGAAAGAACGAACAAATTATGCATGCATTCCTGGAAACAACGCCATTTGATTGATGTTTAAAATCGCTTCTTCGATTTTGGAAGAAAAGATATAATAATCGCATAGAAGTGATGAAATGTTTTAGTCGTATAATAACTGCAATCAATAACGGTGTCATGTGTAGCAAACGTTAGTGGGTACGGGTCGTCCACTGAGATGCGAGGAATAGGTCGATTCTTGCTTTAGTTGAGTCGAAAGAAATATTAAAGAAAATTCAAGAAATAGTTCAAGATTGAGTTGAATTCATATTTTCAAGAAAATCAAGAAATCGTTTTCAAGAAAAGAAATCAAGAAAGTTGTCCAAGATCAAATGTAGTTATAAAGAAAATTTACGAAAGCTTATAGGATTTGAACGGAATTAGTAGCCACGGATGATGATTCAAGATAATTCATCTTATCTAGTGATAGAATTACTACTAGATCGATGCCATTAATGAGAATTATGGATCCTTTGAAGAAACTAGGGTTTCTCCTTCATTGCTCCTTTTCCTTTCATTAAATGTCATTCATATCTAGCCTTTAACAAGAAAGATCATCAATCTAATTCCCAAATTGTGATGAAATTCTTAATAAATTGATCACACTCACAATTTGGACATTAATGATTCTTTTTCCTAAAGTTTATAATCTTCATAAGACTTAAGATGAATATATAATTCTCTCACCATTAGACCTACCAAATTCCTTCGAATCCTTAGAAAGCGGAGATTTACTCCCACATTATGAAAATAGAAGAATCAATCAAATAGAGATTTCATAATGCAAAAATTTAAAGAAAGCAAGA
This sequence comes from Agapanthus africanus, assembly GCA_030015575.1. Lineage (NCBI taxonomy): Eukaryota > Viridiplantae > Streptophyta > Magnoliopsida > Asparagales > Amaryllidaceae > Agapanthus > Agapanthus africanus. The sequence goes on from CM057340.1 coordinate 366,587,395, forward strand.
CTAAAAGAATGACCACCTTTATTATTCAACTTCAAATTACAACTCCTTCAATCCGAGATTACAAGAAAATTCGCTCTTGATCACTTCCTTGAAGAGGTAATTTCTCCGTCGATCTTCGCTTCACTCTATCACCGTGAGTCTTGGATTTATCGAGGATCACGCGCTCGTTGATGACGATCGGCTTCACGTAAAGGATCTTGTATTGAATTGCATGATGATTGTCTCGATGATTCTTGATCTTGAGAATTGGAGATTTTGAAATTAGATCTAAATTGTTTGTGTAATTGTGTACAAAATGTCTACTAAAATTCAACAACCATTTAATGTAAGCTTAGGTCACTTTTTATAGCCCCTAATCAAGCTTCCTCAATAAGCTAGGTAGTTATACAGAGGCTTCTAGAGTAAACTAGGTAGTTATGAAGCGTCCTCAGCAAGCTAAGAAGTTACAGGGAAGATTATGGAAAAACGTCGATCTTCGATCCCCTAACTCGGCCGCGGATCCTTGGCGGATCGGCCTGACTCGGCTGCGGTTCCACGGACGATTTGTGAGATCATGGTTTCAATTCTCTTGAGTCTTCTGGTATTGGTCTCTGGGTTTATATGTGATGTCTGGAATCTTTTTATCTCTTCTGAATCACTGCCAGATTTTAACTCTTTGATTTCCTATATTTTTATCGGCAAATTTGCGATTCCAATTTATGACCTGAGCTGATTTTTGCACAAGATCTCAATGAAGAATGTTAGAGATATAAAATATTATGCGTGAAATATTAACATACAATTTCCTTCAAAGAATGTTGATTATATTATAACACATGGTAATTGATATTTTCCATATGAACTTGTAATATGTGTTATATTTATATCAAACACTCTTAGATGATTAGAAAAGTGAGAAAATTGTTATGTTAAAAATTGCAATAATTTCGACTGAACAACAGTCGTACACTTATTTTGGCCTACGTCAAGGACTTGTACGGGTGGGTATAAGTTAATCCAGGATAACGACGGGTTGAACTTGATTAACGACTTATGATATGTTGGCCTACGTCAAGGTCATAAGTTGTTAGGGGTAAAAATCATATCGGGAGTTTCAGACGAACAGGAAACTTGCTAGGCTTGTGCATACCTTCTGGAGTGTGGTGACTTGAGTGGCTTCCATCAAGTTATCATGTGATGATAGTTGGATCCCGATTCCTACTGATGAGTAAGATTACTCCTCGGGTGATTTTAGATGATCCCGACTAATTCTCCTTTTGGGTTTGGAGGAGAATTCGAGGAAATAGTGGGAGCCATCCTGATTAGATAAAATGATTAACCATTCTGATCTAGGTTAAAGTGCACACTGACTGTTTCTTTTCTCTCTCTCTTGGGCTGCGACCATGGCCCGACCCTTGACTAAAACTCATGAACCGAGTTAATCGAACCTTCTTTAAACACTTTGGCTTTTGGAATGTCATGATGTCGCATATATCATTGCCACTTCTATATCACCTTTGCATTTCTCCAGAACATCTCGTATCACTACGAACATCCACTCCTATTGGATAAATCCATCGTAAGTTACATACAAACTCGAAGGAACTTGTTCCAGATTCGAGGATGGATTCTGGTTCTGGAGAGATTGAATAGGATTATTCGGTTGACTTTTCCCTTTACCTTCTCTCAGGTTGTGAGGGCCCCTAGAATTAGGAGAGGATACACCTATTGAGCTTATTAGATAGTCTTCCTCCAAACCATAGGCAGGTGCCGAAAGGTAGGGAAGGAAGAAAACCAATTAGCCTAAAGGCGGTGTACGGAAGGTAATTAGTAAAGAAATATAAAGGGATTAGAAAAATGGCAAAGAAAATTGCGACTGCTATCATTCACGACAAAATCGTGTATACCCCTGCCACTCCCACATCCACTTTGGATTTCTCCAGAACACTTCGTATCACTACGAACGTCCATAATGCTTGGACATGCCATCGTATAGTTACATACGAACTCAAAGGAATTCGTTCCAGATTTGAGGATGGTTTCCAGTTCAGGAGAAATAGAATAGGATTATTCAGATGTCTTTTCCCATTACCTTCTTTCAGGTTGCAAAGGTTCCTGGCATAGGGAGTATACACTATTATGCTTATTGGATAGTCTTCTTCCAAACCTTAGGCTGGTGCCGAATGGTAGGGAAGGAAGAAAACCAATTAGCCTAAAGAAGGTGTACAGAAGGTAATAAGTAAAGACATAATAAAGGGATTGGAGTGAGGGCATGGAACTATATGGTTATAGTCATGAATCAAGATAGTTGAAGAGGAATAACTAGGAATACCCGGGTACCCCTTCGAAACATTTTCATGTTTCAGATTTACTGTGCAATGTTAATTGAAAACTATCTTCCCAATTAGAATCTAACTCCAGGGTTTGTATTTACAAGATTTGATTCTCACATATGTATGGTGTTACAGATGGTGAGTGGGAGTAAGATATTGAGAATTAGGTGATTAGATCCTCATGATATCGGAATTCATTGTGATTGGTGATATTTGAGGAAATCATCTGGGTTTTTGCTTGACGACAAATATTTGGTTTTGAATATTCGTTGTTATGCACCAATTTCAAACCGATAAATCTGTACGTTTATTTTATAAAGTGCGATATAACTTTTTGAAATTATATCTATGAAATTTACCTATATCAGTTGGTGATTAGGTAAGGTGCATTCAACAACGGTGTAATTCTTCTTAACCATAGTACATTTTTCAACTTACGACACACAGGGTTTGAGTTATCGAACTCAGGGGACTTGTACAAAGTATTGTATGTTTTCCGGTGTCTATTAGGATAAAGGGGTTGGTACTCGTACTATATTCTTTTTACTTATGACTTCTCCAGTTCTCAACACGTATTTCGTTGAAATGCAAGGTCCAGAATTTAAGAAGTTTTAGGTATAAGAATAAGTAGAGAACCATATGTTGCAAGTATCAGAATTCTTCAAGGTGATCGAAGATGTAAATACTTGTATATGGTATTCCATTGATAGTAATGGTTTAGAGAACTTGCTTCCTTTTCAGGTTACTCATATTTGGATGCACTCCTAGTTGAGTAATGCTGATTGGCCTTATTCCATTTGGTTGATATGCACTGGAGACAGCTGCATGATTTTGAATCTGGTTCCAATTAAATTAGTGCTTTTGTTTCTATATTGGATATATATATATATATATATAGAGAGAGAGAGAGAGAGAGACAGAGAGAAAGAGAATCAATATATATCTTAATGATGTTAAGGTATAGGGAGTTGTCCGGCTGATGCTTAAAACCAGAATTCGGATAAACTCAAGGCACGTTTCAGTAATGGCAGTTTGTGGGTTATCCCGGGCTTTGACGAGGTTTAACTTTCTACCATTAGGAAGATCAATAGTGACATTGTTCTTGACTCGCCACAGTTTTAGTAAAATGGATTTTTTCAGAAAACTGAAGTGGTAGTATGATAGAACTGGAAGTGATTCCAGAACCACAAACGATCACAGAAGATTTTATAGAACCTGAGGATTCAATTGGATTTAACATTCCATTAGCCACTCCGCAGATTTGGTGGGTAATCTCAAGCACCCGAGAGGTACTTCAGTCTTCTCAGAGACGGCGACAGGGAGACTCTTGTTTACCAAGACTTTCCATTGCTGCTATTCTAGAATATAAGACACAGCAGGAGGATGAGTATAACGTCGTTCTAAACTATTTTTAGAAGTGCACGTGTATATGACTTTGATAGAGGGTTGTTGTAGTCAGTGGGAGCAGCGAAAGCAAAGTGGGTAAGTAGCTTATGTCTATTTACAGACTAAAGCAAGTATAGCGGAAATAGATCATCTATTTTTGATGTGACAGTCATAAGGTTTTGACTTCATCAGAATAGGAGATGGATCAGGTAAGAAGGTAGTAGAGAGTGATGTCCAAGTATTTGGATGACATGCGCTTAATAGGAAACAATATTCCTATACTACGATCGGTTATACTATGGTTGCCACAAGCTAGTTTCTCCACATAGGATATGGATATAATATTAGGGATTCTGGTGACTAGTGTAAGGTTACTAGGCACACTAACGAGGCTCTACAAGTCATCGACCATGCCGGATTAAAATTTTTTAGGTGCTTAACAACCCTAAGCAAGATCGTTAACTAGAGATTAGGCGAAAAAGATGCAAGTAAATCACATTTACACTAAAGGAAAGGGACTACAACCTTTGTAGATCCATTCCTCCACTTCCAAAGCTCTGTGACGACGTCCCTTCCCTGCGATCATCCAACTCCCGGACTCTCGGACGGCTCCTTGAGAAATTGCAACAGGATCGCTTGAAGTCTTCGATGCCGAAGATAATCTACGTCGAGGGAATACGGACTCAAGCTTCTACCTCACTAACCAAAGAATTAGTGAAGCAAACACCCTACACTAAAGTGCTAGTCTAGTAGAGGATGGTGAGATAGGAAGTGGGTACTCTTTAGATTTTGATTTCTCACTTGGATCTTCACTTGATAATTTTCTAGCAAGCTTTTCCTTTTCTTCAAGAAGAAGAAGAAGAAAAGAAAAAAAATAAGAATAATAATGAAATGAATTATCAAGTGATGTCTATCATAATGCAACCATGGGTGAGTTAAACCATTGTAGAGACTAAACTAGAGTTTAGGTGAATGGTTAGGTTAATGAAAATGTGATGCAAAACAAAAATGGTGGATTTTGTCAAAGATGCTTGAAAGCTTCATGAAGCTTCAAGCAAGTTAAAAAATGAGCACCATTTTTGAATTACAAAATGAATTAAAAACCTTTACCATTAACCTAAATATATTGTAAGTCACACACACACCCAAGTTTGCATGTATCATCAAACATGATACAAACTTGTGCACAAAAATATATCACATATACAACTTGTGCACATCAAGTGAGAAAATCAATCTTAAGTGAACCAATACTAGTTAATGTAAAGTAATATATCAAATATACAATTATACATTAAATATTTAAAGCAACACTTGATTTAACGATCCGGTCATATCGCATATAACCGACTAATATCCAATGTATCGACTTATCCAATCAATCCTTGATTCGATAACTAGGTTATACCGCATACAACCAATCGATACAATCATCGTGAGAATAGAATACGGTATCACATACTCGTAACATTCTCGGTCCCGCACATATCACATATGCACTCCTACCTCGTTTTGCCTGAGCCAGTACAATCTCTATGTAGGACTCTAAAGACTCGTCAATACGCCAGCAGTAGGTGATGATCATATCAAACACCCACAAGTCGTCAGCGGTACTAGCTGGACGTAACGGCTACTCGGGTATTGAGCGATCAGAAGATCAGCAAGCAAGCCCGCTCCAACTCCCGCAAAAAAGCCTGAGAGTGACACAACCGTACAGTCCGGTCTCCTCGTCTGATATTTCGCATATCAAGTCTAGGGGTGGTAAACGTCAGACCCCAATAACCGATAAGTCGTGCCGATATGAGGCTCATAACGGGTCGAGAAACTATGGGTAACACTTACCAGTAAATCTCTAAACCTGCCCTGGCCAGGGACTTCCCTGTTATGTCCAATCGAGCACAGCGCAACATCAATCCCCAATACCGGGAGAGACGAAACCCCTCCTATCGCTCATTGCCTCCATGTGACTCGGGACTGTACCCAAAAACCACCGTTTTGCACGCCCTCTTGGACGTGGTAAGGTGGAAATCAAAGCACGGTAGGAATCACACAAGACACTATGACGATCTCGGGTCTACAGACTAACCTGTACCAGTGTCACCAGAGAACTGCCATCTGACGTAAGGTATAATACCATCTGGGAGTTCTCGGCGAGTCCGTCCAGTGTACCCAGTCTCCACTGAGCACCTGTATATCATCTCTGATGTCAAACACCAATGGATAAGGGATCATCCATCGCCCATTTGTATGGGTCGAGAAGGTATACGCTAGTCTACTCTGGTATATCGATGCCCCGTCTCGATATACCCACGACAAGGGACCTTGAAGGATGTACTTATGGACTACCATGTCCCCACTAGTATGATCCGCATCACAGTCCAGGTAGTCAAGCACACATCCTAAGGGCTTTACCAACATGTAACAGAGAGACAATCAGTATACACGTTAAGGTAAAGAGTAACCAGATAGCATACTATCATGTCGAGCAAGAACGTCCTCCCTATATACGTCCAAGCATCCACTACAATATACAACACATGTATAATAATGGCATCTAGGGCATACATATAACTAACAATCTCCCACTTGCACTAGGGCCATCTGATAACAGTGGTTGTAGTATCTCATACTCAACCATCCCATAATAGTCTCTCTCTGGGAAAAAGCCTTTGTGAGTGGATTGATCGCACGCTTTTGGCGTGTCGGATGTTCAAAGTTCTAATGTTATAACCGCGATCAAGACGCTGTCGCTATGCAGCTAGCCGGTTGAGCACGGGTCGATCCACAGGGAGATGGTTGTATGTCCGTTCTTGTTTTAGACGAGTCAATAAAGAATTTGTATGTGTTTGTTCAAGTCTAACCTATGTGTTTTATTTGCAAGTATAAAGTTGTTAAGAAAAAGATACGAGATTGTAAGCTAAACAAATCCGTACTCAAAACCTTTGAGCCGAGTCTTGACCAATTGAAGCTAGAGCAATCGGCAACAACGTAGATTAGGGGATTTAAGCGCTGTATTCGTGGAATACGGCTTATTTACCCTTGTCCTTCCGTTCTTGTCTCTTGCTTTCGCCTCCGGCCAAACCGAACGCAATCGGTCGCGGTTAGGAATCACCATTACCTTGTTAGGGTAAGGTGCCTAACGGAGTGCTTGCGTATCGTTTGGGCGGTGTTCAATGGAAAATAACGGGAAAAGGAAATGAGCAAAGAAACGTTAACTTACAATATCGTATTGATTCTTAACAACGACAATAATTATAACCATTCACAAAAAGAACCAAAAAGAGAGAACAAAAAGAACAAAGAAAAGAATAGATTACAAGTAAGTAAGGGCATGGAATTTAAAGTGCAAGAAAGTAAAGCAAGGTAATAAAAAGCAAGTAATAAAATCGAGAAAGAAAACTAGAAACTAGAACTCAAGACAAGTATGGGATCAATAGCCAACCCTTAAACTTGCAAGCTCAATCAAGAGGTTGCAAGATCAAGAGAAGGGTAGAGAACGCATGTGAAATGAAGCACTAATTCCATAAGAAAATACAACCCTTAAGATCAATAACTAACCCTTAACCTTTCAAGCTCAATGAAGAGGTTGAAAGATCAAGAGGAAGCAAGAATCTCAAGGGGAAGTTAAACTAACAAGAAAGATACAAAAACCCTCATCTTCATTAACATCCACTCAATGCTCTCACTACATTTTCATGGAGGAAGAATGAAGAAGAAGAAAAAAGACTAAATCCTAACAAAAAGAGGCTTAAGAATTTAACACCTTGGCTTGGCTCTGATCTGGGGTATTTATAGGCAGGGAAATGGAAACCTAGGGCAAGAATCTGGCATAAAATAAAATGTCCAAACAGCCCATGAAAAACGACAGAGTGAGGAGGCCGTACGGCCGCGGTTCCGCGGCCTAAGCACGCTTAGGCCGCGGTTCCGCGGCCATAGTAGGGAGTTCGGCCATTTGCTTTTGTGGGGATCCCTGGTTTGTAGTTGTCTGCTGTTTGGTATATGACTTTTCTCAGAAACTCTTCACAATTCTTCCAGAATTTCAGTAGAACAAGAGGTGATGTGATGTGGATCTTTTCCCATGATTTCCTCGAGCTCCGCGTAGATTTCTTGGATCTTGTGTTGACATTGAGCTTTGTGCATGACATGACAATCGATTTGCCATTTTGTCCCTTAAACTGGTATGTGGCAACACACGGATAGGAGACCCGTGTTTTATCTGTTGTTGGCAGTAATCCGGAATTTGTCGTAATTTTCCATGATATTCACTGTTTAGAGCTGAGACCAGTATCCTGCAATTATGTAGCAAACACTGATTAAAAGCACCTGCCTATAACCAAACGAGCGTAAGAATGGGCGGTATAAAATTCAATTTTTTGGTATGAACAAATACCCCCAAACTTAACTTTTGCTCGTCCCGAGCAAAACCAATTATTCACAAAAAAAAGTCCTAACCGCACTTTCGCAGGGAACGCGATTGCACTGAGCACGTACAACAAGCCGTTAAACCTCTAGGTGTCCCTAGTAGGAGGAGTGTTGTCTCCTGAAGGTTTTCAGCGGATTACACCCACAAAATCCCATCGAGCTAGTGTCATAAGTTAACGTCGATTCTACTCCTACAGTTTAGTATTTACGTTAGAAATTCTATCATCCTAAGTTAGAAATATCCAACCCTTATGTTTCACACCTCCTATCTGTTTAACTTTAGATCCTATACGTTCCAAAAAATTTTAGAAAGATGTTGGTTCTCCTGAGTTTTCCTTCTAAAGTGCGGCCTCAAATCAGGGATTTTTATCAACTTTACAGAAAACACAAGTCTTATTCTTTATTTCTATCTCTTATCCAAACATCTATTGTATACCCCTACGTGTGTGTATATTTGCACCCCTACACTCAAGAATTCAATTCAAGCTATAATACCCTTGCCCTAATACCTAATACTACTTCTTTTCATTTAATGATGGACGGTGTTGCTCACACACCTTTCATGCGACTATTAATGCTTCTTGAGGCACTAACGGCCGATTATTGAATGTGTGAGCTTGAAGCGTAAATAGCAGTTTCCAGGTCTTAACTTTATTCTATTTTTCTTTTTCTTTTTCTTTTTCTTTTTCTTTTTCAAGACCGGATATATTTTTCAACATGCTCTTTTGGTGTTTAGCTTTAAATACCGTTTTTTCTTTCATACTAGGCTTTCAGGCAAGAGTATTTCAAGGTATCCTCTACTATCCCAAGTTTCAAGGTGCGTGTAAGTGCAGTTTGTAGGGTATATACTTCTAAATTTGAACTCAAGAAAAGAAACTATTTTTCAGACTTATCCTTTAGTAAAGCATCAATATTTTCCCTTCATCTTGACTTGACTCAAGAACTGAACTCAAGATTACCTATTTCTCAAAAAAAACTGTATGGACGTATACTTACCAAAGTTAGACAGAATGAGGGTTATTTTTAGGGTTTTCAATTCCTAAGCCTAGAATTTAGTTATTTCTAACATATCAACTAAACTTTCAGAATAAAAATCTAAGTTACCCTATTAGCTAACTTGACGACAAAGTTTTATATTTTTTGGAAAATTTTCAATTTTTTGTGGGTTTTTAATAAGGTATGCAAATGCAAAATATACAAATGAATGCGAAGGAAGAAAGCTTACCGAGCACACCCCCAAACTTAAACTTGACAGTGCCCTCACTGTCAGGCTACACCAAGAGGGTCAAAATTGTCGGCGCTCCCTAAAAACAAATTATATATAGAATAAAAAGGAAAACAAAAAATATATACAAAAAGGAGTCCCCCAAACCTAAGTAAAACAGTGTTTCCACTGTTAAGCGTTGAAGTTCAGGATTAGGGGGGAAAGAGAATAGTATCAAGCTATACAAGGCCTTACACAGGCCAAAAGTGAGCACCAACCATTCAAAGATTTTATCGCTATAATGTACAGGTTGGTGGAAGAAGGCGTAGAGAAAAGAGAAGGAGAATACTCGAGACCGTATGGAGATAGAAGTGGTATACGGTCTCGGTATATAAGAAGAAAAATGGCGGCAGGGAACAAGAAATGGAGTACGAACTTGAGGGTGAAAATGGAGTGAATAAATTAGCACAATTTGTGATGACCGATGTGTAAAAAGCGATTGTGCTAATCTATTAACCCGTCGAGTAATGGGGTCAAATCCCTCAAGATTCGTAAGAAACCATGGGTACGCCGAACTTGGTAAACCAGACATATGAAATGAAAGTGAGACGGGTTCTTGTAAGGTCGGAACGATGGAAAGGATGGAAGGAAGTGATCGAGGAAGGGTATCTGTTAAGGGTTCGGGAGGGTGTACACAGTCAATGAAAGGGACAGGATGAATTGGAAAATCCGACTCATCATCTAGAACTGTTTCATCCTCAAAAATATTCTCAAAATTCTCCTCAAAGTTAAGCTCATCCATGCATATTTCATCAATATCCATACGCATATGGGGTTCGGGAAAAACAGTTAATGACTCGGGATGATGAATTGGAGAGGAAAACTCAGCCAAATCTGCGGGTTCATCATCCAAAATATTCACAGCGTCAATATCCTCAATCAAGTGAAAATCTATATTCTCAGACACCTCAACAAAGGCATGGATATCAATCAATTCAGGTTCTAGAGTGGAGGTGTAGAGGTCAAAAGGATTGGGTGTGGTTTCACTTGGCAAGGTCCCTTCACAACCGGGTAAATCAAACACTACAAAGTCGCACAACTCATCAAACATTCTATCTTCAATTGATAATTCAGTTGGGACATTTGATAGACTTTCAACACAGGAGTTGTGGGATTCAATTTGAAATGGGTAGGATTGATTTGGAAGGGGGTACAGCTTACTCTCTCCACGCAAATTCTCAACCTGTCCTACCGCCTCTTCATACATTGGAAAATTTGGAGCTAGTTGAAAACTAGCTACCGGGTCACTAGGTTGTATGAGGGCGGCCATGGACGCATTCAAATCCATCATCTGTTGGTATGACGCTACCCTAAAGTCTTCCAATGACTGTTCCAGACTAGACATGGGTTGGGAAGGGGTTTCAGTAAAAGATTCAAAGTTGTTTGGATACTGAAAACTCCCAAATGGCGGTTCAGAAGCAATGTCTAGGGAAGGTGCAAAAGTCGGGTAGGACTTGCAGGAATTGAATGGTTGGATAGGGGAAGGATCAACATTTGGATAAGAAGGTGAATGAAATTGTTGATCCCAAGAATTTGAAGTGGTGAAAGGAGTAAAAGATCGGCTACGAGATTGTTCAATACGTTCAGCGATGGACAAAGGACGACTTGCAAAAGGGGTATCAACATAAGAGGGTGGGGGAGGTTGAAAAGGTTGATACAAAGTGGATTGCGGAGGGCAAGTGTTTGTCCTAGACGCGTCTATCCGATCTTTTAAAGAGATTTTGGGCATGGAGGGATCGTTCGACGTTCGGCCAAAGCAAGAACCGTAAGAAGTAATGTCTGGTTGTGGGTACCAAAGTTCGGCAAGTGTTTTGCGAGGTGGGGTACCCATGATATGAAGAGAGGGAGAAAGAAAGGCAGAGAAAAGGAGGGGAAAAAGAATGTGAATTTTTTTTTAGTTTTTAACAAAAGAATGAAATATGCACACAAAAAAGAATATGGACAAAAACAATCACGACACAAAAATACCACACACCTAATCGTTCTAGGGTTCACCTAGGTCAACTAGACCTGCTCCAGAACTTGATTTTCGAAGTAAAACTGTGTCGAGAAACAGGCTCAAGATACACTGATCACGAGGCCAGGTAAGTGCAGAGATAAGGGGAGGTTTTACAACGCTTTCGCGAAGTTCCTTAATTAAATAACCCTTTCTCTTTTGGCGGTTTTGCCGTTAACACTTTCCTAGACACCCCGTAAACAATATACCGTTAAGAGAGGTTCTAAACACAGTTAACTTCTCCTAGTGAGCGCGAAGTCCTTAAGGCTTAAAGTCTAGGTTCTTTTAAATTTTGTGCGGGTAAACGTTATGCTCAAATTCGTGATTTGTGGGCCACGGAAAAGGTGATGAAATCCTTTACCGTATGTTGTGGGGTTCGCTTGCCCTTAAATCCGTATTAATGTATGCAATGCGCAATTCAATAAAAATTCTATAAAGAATCAAACAATCGTTTTTTAGTTTAAGCACGGCACTGCAACAAATACGGGTTAGTCAATTTTTAGCGTTTGCTAGCGAACTTGCAAAGAATCCTGGAAAGAATAGTATATTGGATGCGTCGGATTTGAGAAGAAGGTGTTAGTAAAGTAAGTACCGTTAAGTTTTTGGGTTAGGAAACCCCCGTTGAATCAAATCTGGTAAGCTTGAAAAGTTCGCTTGCGCGGGTCAAACTACCTGGTTCTTTGGCACTGTACTTTGCAATCACCTTAGCCTTGAACGTACACATTGCTCCCCACAATCGCAGTTTGCAAATCCGCAAAAATCTGCACTCTTGCCCACAAAAATGATAAAAAAAAAAACAAAAAGATTTTTTTTTAATAAATATATACAAAAAGAATATTAACCCGAATAACAAGAAAGAAAATACGCTACCGTCTCCCCGGCAACGGCGCCATTTGATCGCACGCTTTTGGCGTGTCGGATGTTCAAAGTTCTAATGTTATAACCGCGATCAAGACGGTGTCGCAATGCAGCTAGCCGGTTGAGTACGGGTCGATCCACAGGGAGATGGTTGTATGTCCGTTCTTGTTTTAGACGAGTCAATAAAGAATTTGTATGTGTTTGTTCAAGTCTAACCTATGTGTTTTATTTGCAAGTAAAGTTGTTAAGAAAAAGATACGAGATTGTAAGCTAAAGAAATCCGTACTCAAAACCTTTGAGCCAAGTCTTGACCAATTGAAGCTAGAGCAATCGGCAACAACGTGGATTAGGGGATTTAAGCGCGGTATTCGTGGAATACGGCTTATTTACCCTTGTCCTTCCATTCTTGTCTCTTGCTTTCGCCTCCGGCCAAACCGAACGCAATCGGTCGCGGTTAGGAATCACCGTTACCTTGTTAGGGTAGGGTGCCTAACGGAGCGCTTGCGTATCGTTTGGGCGGAGTTCAATGGAAAATAACGGGAAAAGGAAATGAGCAAAGAAACGTTAACTTACAATATCGTATTGATTCTTAACAACGACAATAATTACAACCATTCACAAAAAGAACCAAAAAGAGGGAACAAAAAGAACAAAGAAAAGAAAAGATTACAAGTAAGTAAGGGCATGGAATTTAAAGTGCAAGAAAGTAAAGCAAGGTAATAAAAAGCAAGTAATAAAAAGCGAGAAAGAAAACTAGAAACTAGAACTCAAGACAAGCATGGGATCAATAGCCAACCCTTAAACTTGCAAGCTCAATTAAGAGGTTGCAAGATCAAGAGAAGGGTAGAGAACGCATGTGAAATGAAGCACTAATTCCATAAGAAAATACAACCCTTGAGATCAATAACTAACCCTTAACCTTTCAAGCTCAATGAAGAGGTTGAAAGATCAAAAGGAAGCAAGAATCTCAAGGGGAAGTTAAACTAACAAGAAAGATACAAAAACCCTCATCTTCATTAACATCCACTCAATGCTCTCACTACATTTTCATGGAGGAAGAATGAAGAAGAAGAAGAAATACTAAATCCTAACAAAAAGAGGCTTAAGAATTTAACACCTTGGCTTGGCTCAGATCTGGGGTATTTATAGGCAGGGAAATGGAAACCTAGGGCAAGAATCTGGCATAAAATAAAATGTCCAAACAGCCCATGAAAAACAACAGAGAGAGGAGGCCGTACGGCCGCGGTTCCGCGTCCTAAGCACGCTTAGGCCGCGTTTCCGCGGCCATAGTAGGGAGTTGGGCCATTTGCTTTTGTGGGGATCCCTGGTTTGTAGTTGTCTGCTATTTGGTATATGACTTTTCTCAGAAACTCTTCACAATTCTTCCAGAATTTCAGTAGAACAAGAGGTGATGTGATATGGTGATGTGATATGGATCTTTTACCATGATTTCCTCGAGCTCCGCGTAGATTTCTTGGATCTTGTGTGGACATTGAGCTTTGTGCACGACATGACAATCGATTTGCCATTTTGTCCCTTAAACTGGTATGTGGCAACACACGGATAGAGAGCGGAGACCCTTGTTTTATCTGTTGTTGGCAGTAATCCGGAATTTGTCGTACTTTTCCATGATATTCACTGTTTAGAGCTGAGACCAGTATCCTGCAATTATGTAGCAAACACTGATTAAAAGCACCTGCCTATAACCAAACAAGCGTAAGAATGGGCGGTATAAAATGCAATATTCTGGTATGAACATGGATCCGCCGTGTTGTCCTCTGAGTTTACTCTCCTAACCTCGATCCCCTGGAGATCAACCATCTCCATGATCAGGTGACACTGCCTAAGAATTATATCTGGATCACTGATGGGACGGGCGTTCCCAGGCATAAGCCACCACTCCATTATCACACAATCGTAGGAACGAAGTTCATTTCATGAACTTATACAAATATCCAGACTGCCTCTTTGTTAGCATCTTTGGTAATGATGTATCTTGCCTTTAATCGTCTAGTATGTCACGGTATCTAGCTTGGAACTCTTCCAACATACCGTCCCTCCACTGAGGGTAAAGACAATGCCTGTGACTGACATTCAGTCGTCCTTATCACCCTGGAACCTTTCGAGTGATTCTCCCCAGGATCAATTGATACCATCTCACTACAACTAGTGAGAATCCTAACATCAGGTTAGATCTATCTTATAGATCCAAAACTTAGGATTTAGGAGGTATCACTTTGATCCTATATAGAGAATCCTTGTGATAGGCGGAGATTGACCGAGCGTAGCATAGGAAACTCTTTCCCCATCAAGAGTATGTCATCCACGTACTCTATGAGGATCACTACCGTACTCCCCACTACCTTTATGTATATACAAGGTTCATCTACCATTTTGATGAAGTCAAACTCTTTGACCACCACATCAAAACAGACGTTCCATCTCCGCGATGCCTGCTTTATCCTATAAAACATCTTGTACACGTTTTCGCTGCTCCCACTGTCTACGAAGCCCTCTGGCTGTGTACTTATAGACGCTCTCTTCTAAAACATCATTTAGAAAACCTGTCATGACACCCAACCACCAGATATCGTAGTCATGGTATGTAGCCGTGGCAACTAGGATCTGGATGGATTTAAGCATAGCTACTTAGAAAAGGTTTCAACATAATCCATACCTGGTCAATGATGCAAACCTTTAACAAGTCTAGCTTTGAAAGTCTCAACCTTTCCATATACACCAAGTAATCTTCTCAAGATATACTTGCTCCTGATGGGGATTTAACCCTTCAAATAAAGCAACTAAAGTCCATACTTTGTTGGTGTATAAGGATTCCATCTCAGATCACTAAGCATCCAGCCATTCTTACAGAGTCCTACTCCTGATGGCCAGCTCGAAACTTGCTGGGTCATCATCTCATGATGCAATCCTCACTCCCATAGTCATAGAGAAACCGAAGTATCTCTCAGGTGGGTGAGGAACCCTACTAGATCGGCGGAGAGACTGAAGTTCATTGGAATCTACTGAATCATTTGGTTTTACCAAATCATCTGCTGTAATTTGTATAGCTGGAACCTTTTCCAGTTCTACCTCATGACCACTAATTTCTTCTCAAGAAATTCCCTTTCACAAAGGCGGCATGTTGAGAAACAAAACATTTTTGTTCCTCGGTTTGGTAGAAGATATTCCCTTGCTAATGCTTGGGATATCCAACAAACTTTCACAGATCTTACTTTGCCTCGAGCTTGTCCGGATTATGCTTTTAGACATAGGCTGGACAACCCCAAATCTTAATTGACTTAAGATATAGGCTCTTCTCCTTCCATATCACATATGAAGTGGTAGGCATCAGATTTGATTTGAACCCTATTCAATAGGTATGCAACTTCATAAGTGCATAACTCCCAAAAGGAAATAGGTAACTCAGTAGTACTCATCATAGAGCACACCATATCAGATAGGGTGTTATTGCTCCGCCCCGATATACCATCGTGCTATGGTGTATACAGAGGAGTAATGCTGAGAGAGAATCTCATTCTCCTTTAGAATAGTCCAGGAATTCCGTGCTCAAGTATTCTCCTCCCTGATCGCATCAAAGGATATAATACTTATACCCGTATTTTGGTTCTCTACTTCTAACTTATATTCCGTGAATATCTCAAAAGGTTCAGACTTGTGTTTCAACAGGAACATATGTCTGAATCTTGAGAGATTATCATAGAATGTAATGAAGTAAAAAGAACCTATCTTGGCATATGTAGACAGGGGACCTTCATACATCAGCATGTATCAATCCCAAAAGTTCACTAACTCTTTTCTGTTTCCAATAAACAGAGCTGGTGTCATTATATCTTTGTGACATGACTGGCAAGTTTCACAAGATGTAAATTCAAACTGATTTAAATATGCATCTATATGTAACTTCAGCTAGTCGGGTCGCATTGATATGATCTAGTCTACAATGCCTCAAGATGGATCCGTTCATTTCTGAACTCTTCCTCTTGTGTGTGTTCTGTATACTAAGAACTGTAGTTTGATTTAGAACGTCAATACTTTTAGATAACGTACCTGAACCGATCAACTTTTGATATAGAAAATGTTCAAAACATTATCCAACAATACAAAATTATATCCTTTCTTTACTTGTAAAGAGACTGATATGATTTTGTATATCAGGTTCGGTATCTAATAACATTCGTTCAGAATCAATGTACTCTGGTAATACAGGGTGATAGTGACCAACAGACTTGGCTGCAACACTTGCACTGTTTTCTATCTCATGAAACTTATCACCCGTTCTCAGTTCTTTACCTATCTGTAGCCCATGTAACAGATTACATTTGCGGGATCCTGATCTGGTATCATATACCCAGGACGTAAAGGACATTGAGAAACAGTTCTTTGTAATGAACATACCCGAAGATGATGCATCAGTATGCACTTTCTTCGTTTGGGCGGCACGGGAATTCTTGTAATCCCCAATTTCCTGCTCTGTCTTATAACAATTATAAGTTGGAGCGGGACCAACGTTCCCCAGCTCAGTATAACAAGCGGGTTCGGTCAAATATCCGTATTATTATCTTGATTAAGGCGTGATATGGTCGCTACCTGGAGAGAGAGAGAAGAAAACACTCTGTGTGTGCTCTTGCAAGAATAGATTGGTTATTATTTTATCTAATCAGGATGGCTCCCACTGTTTTTATCAAATCTTCCTTCAAACCATAAAAGGAAAGACTAGCCGGGATTAATTACACGCTACAAGTTTGCCAATCTTTCAGCCAGGCCAGTGTCGGTACTTTGAGGAAGGTCCCCCGTGCTTTCGCACGAACCTAATTAAAGTAAATCTCGTTTTCCTAGAGGCGTAACCCCGTTGACACCTTTCTAGACACCTACTTGATCGGCTAATTGTAATGTGTAAAACTCTCCAAGGAGTAATTCTTACTCGCAGTGGGTATCGGGATCCAACTATCTCATAGAAGGTATGCAATCTCATTGCAAATTTCAACACTTGAAATTCCCGATAATTTTGCCCCAAACGATCTATGACCTTGATAAGGTCAACAAACCATAGACCGTAAGTCAAGTTAAACCCGTCATTTCTTGATTGAATTAAACCCACCCGTACGACCCTTGACAAGGTCAACAAGGCCGTACGACTACCCTAACCCAATCTGCATCATATGCATAAACAGATAAATACTGGTCAGCTACCGCACACTGTGCCTTGACATAGGTTTTTCTGAAAATCTATTGCGTAATGAACTTGATATCGTTGTAGAATCAAATGATTTTAAAATGGAGTGCTTTTTAGGCTTTTCTAGTTTTGCTAAAGGGGTCACTCCAGGTGAAGGGATCGTCGGCCCTTTTCTCGTCGAATGAGGTGCAGGATATATCATATATATCACTATGCAAAGCAAGAACTATAAAGCAATCAAAAGGCAAACCGAGGGTTGTAGCATCTGCCAGTTATTGCTAAAGGGGTCACTCCCGGTGAAGGGATCTCGACCCTTTCCTCATTGAATAAGGTGCAGGATGTTCTACAAGGAACACCACGATGCAAAGCAAGAACTGTAGCTACCTATTTTTGAAAATTCGATTCCACAACATCTTTAAGGTTTCTTTTATTTCATTAATCACATTAATGAAGTCCCATCATTTAAGTTACCTAAATATCATACATAAATAGGACGTACACTTATGCCATCCGCATTCGCCACGATGTCCCCTCGTGCACCGTTAGGTTAGGTAACTAACGACAGAGCGGGGCAGGGCTAGCGCGGGTGTAAAACATAAGTAACGTCTATATAATATATCATATATACTATATATAGTATCTATCACAACATATCAAATGATCACATCACAGATATCGCAGCAGAAGAAACATATGAAACATTGGATATACTAGGACGTCCGTGTATTATTTTGAGCCTCTATAAAACACGGATTCCATGGCCGCGATGAATAGCCAAACCCACACCCCTAGACCCCTACGAGAGCGGCAAGCAACCCTACCAATTCTAGAGTTAGGAGACCCGGACTCAACTCCTCGAGTTGGTCTCCCACTGGACTCCAGAACCCGGTTAGTTGTGCTCTCCTCCTTGGGTCTATCCTAGTGCGGAAAAGTAAATAATATAAAAATGGTGATATCAACCTCAACCCGGAAGTGCCCCAATAAAAGAATATTACATAAAATTAAATTTACATGAATGAAAATAAAAACTCTCATCTCATATAAAACCCCCCGGCTATTCAAACACGACGATCCAATATAACATATCCAGCAACACATAACATCACATGTTATCAACGTAAGTAAATATGCCCATCCCAATTGTCGTTGACATATAGCAACGAAACCGGCGATATCACATATTACACTTACGGTCACAGAAAAGAAAGTGTAAAACTACAATAGTTGGAATCCGCAAACTCTTTAGACATCGCATGCCTAACCAAATGAATTATTTAGACATCGCATGCCTAACTATTATAAACCCCGAATTTTAGTCTCTTTATCGAAAACACTTTTCAATATCAAGTCGGGCAATTCAACAGGATTCGCGACATCCTGATCGAATGCTCATCGCAAACTTTAGTAGGCGGCCGCACCCCCGATACCGTCGACGAAGTGCACCAAGGCGGAACACCGCTACCGCGAGCACCCGAACGGATGCTTTCGGCGACGGGGTTCTCCTACAGTCACTTGGTCGGGGCTAAGGGGTGTAGCTGTCTATTAAGTTTATCCGGCGAGTATCCGCATACGCTACGTGATTGCGACGGACTTTTGATCGCATCAAAATTCCGTGGCAACCGATCAAGTGAGACCAAAGTGCTATGTTTATAATATTCATATTAGTTATCTCATAACTACTTGTGAATTCCAAATATTGTATCACATTCCAGATAAATAGAAAATGTTAAACTTTTCGATCGAACAATCAAACACCCAAGTTTTTCCGAAACAGGTCAACACATGAAATAAGTATAAAAACATCCATTTCATGCCATAGTGCGAACGGTCCAGCCGTAGAAGGGTCAAGCCAATGCCTCACATGTGGTATGCCGTACTTCCCCAAACCCCAAGGTTCAAAGGGCAGTTCAAGACGGTCATATAATCGAGTTAAGGTTTGTTGTCTTCTAGAGGGTCCATCGCATTATTTGCACTACTTCGAACGTTCTTAAACTACGGAAAGATCCAACACTTGGAAATTTCCCTACAGGGGAAAAAGTGGGTATTTATATCCGGTCAAACTTTTTAACATGTTCTAAAATATCCGGAAAAACAATAACGAATTTAAAATTCCCGATCGAATCGACGATTACAAAATAAACCCCAGAATACTCAACACTTGAGTCAGATTAAAAATACCCATAAAATAGTAACCACAGAGACAAGAATTACTGTGCAAAAATCCATCCCTAATACCCTTACCTTGCCGCGGAACCGCCGCCAAAGGTGGCTAATTGCCGCGGTTCCGCGGCTATGTTGAGGAATTGGGGGCTCGTTTTTCAACATAGTTCTTATATTAGCCTGCTGAATTTTTTAGGTATTTTTAATTCTGGAAAAACCCAGATTTTAAAAAATGTACAGTGAGGGGTTTGAAATGTCGTATACGGGTTCGATCGGGGTTTTAACTTCGTTAACACATCGCCTATTGCTCTAGCTAGGCTCTGATACCACTGTAGGGTTACTAGGCACACTAACGAGGCTCTACAAGGCATTGACCATGCCGAATTAAAAAATTTTAGGTGCTTAACAACCCTAAGCAAGATCGTTAACTTGAGATTAGGCGAAAAAGATGCAAGTAAATGACATTTACACTAAAGGAAAGGGACTACAACCTTTGTAGATCCAGTCCTCCACTTCCAAAGCTCTATGACGATGTCCCTTCGCTGCGATCATCCAACTCCCGGACTCTCAGACGGCTCCTTGAGAAATTGCAACGAGATCGCTTGAAGTCTTCGATGCCGAAGATGATCTACGTCAACAGAATACGGACTCAAGCTTCTACCTCACTAACCAAAGAAATAGTGAAGCAAACACCCTAAACTAAAGTGCTAGTCTAGTAGAGGATGGTGAGATAGGAAGTGGGTACTCTTTAGATTTGATTTCTCACTTGGATCTTCACTTGATAATTTTCTAGCAAGCTTTTCCTTTTCTTCAAGAAGAAGAAGAAGAAAAGAAAAAAATAAGAATAATAATGAAATGAATTATCAAGTGATGTCTATCATAATGCAACCATGGGTGAGTTAAACCATTGTAGAGACTAAACTAGAGTTTCGGTGAATGGTTAGGTTAATGAAAATGTGATGCAAAACAAAAATGGTGGACTTTGTCAAAGATGCTTGAAAGCTTCATGAAGCTTCAAGCAAATTCAAAAATGAGCACCATTTTTGAATTACAAAATGAATTAAAAACCTTTACCATTAACCTAAATATAGTGTAAGTTATACACACACCCAAGTTTGCATGTATCATCAAACATGATACAAACTTGTGCACAAAAATATATCACATATACAACTTGTGCACATCAAGTGAGAAAATCAATCTTAAGTGAACCAATACTAGTTAATATAAAGTAATATATCAAATATACAATTATACATTAAATCAACACTTGATTTAACGATCCGGTCATATCGCATATAACCGACTAATATCCAATGTATCGACTTATCGAATCAATCCTTGATTCGATAACTAGGTTATATCGCATACAACCAATCGATACAATCATCGCGAGAATAGAATACGGTATCACATACTCGTATCATTCTTGGTCCCGCACATATCACATATGCGCTCCTATCTCGTTTTTCCTGAGCCAGTACAACCTCTATGTAGGACTCTAAAGACTCGTCAATACGCCGGCAGTAGGTGATGATCATATCAAACACCCACAAGCCGTCAGCGGTACTAGCTGGACGTAACGGCTACCCGGGTATTGAGAGATCAGAAGATCAGCAACCAAGCCCACTCCAACTCCTGTAAAAAGCCTGACAGTGACACTACCGTACAGTCCGGTCTCCTCGTCTGATATGTCGCATATCAAGTTTATGGGTGGTAAACGTCAGACCCCAATAACCAATAAGTTGTGCCGATATGAGGCTCATAACGGGTCGAGAAACTACGGGTAACACTTACCAGTAAATCTCTAAATCAGCCCTGGCCAGGGACTTCCTTGTTATGGCCAATCGAGCACAGCGCAACATCAACCCCCAATACCGGGAAATACGAAACCCCTCCTATCGCTCATTGCCTCCATGTGACTCGGGACTGTACCCAAAAACCACCGTTGTGCACGCCCACTTGGACATGGTAAGGTGGAAATCAAAGCACGGTAGGAATCACACAAGACTCTATGACGATCTCGGGTCTACAGACTAACCTGTACCAGTGTCACCAGAGAACTGCCATCTGATGTAAGGTATAATACCATCTGGGAGTTTTCGGCGAGTCCGTCCAGTGTACCCAGTCTCCACTGAGCACCCGTATATCATCTCTGATGTCAAACACCAATGGATATGGGAACATCTATCGCCCATCTATATTGGTTGAGAAGGTATACGCTAGTCTACTCTGGTATATCGATGCCCCGTCTCGATATACCCATGACTAGGGACCTTGAAGGATTACTTATGGACTACCATGTCCCCACTAGTATGATCCGTATCACAGTCCAGGTAGTCAAGCACACATCCTAAGGGCTTTACCAACATGTAACAGAGAGACAATCAGTATACACGTTAAGGTAAAGGGTAACCAGATAGCATACTATCATGTCGAGCAAGAAAGTCCTCCCTATATATGTCCAAGCATCCACTACAATATACAACACATGTATAGTAATGGCCTCTAGGGCATACATATAACTAACAACTAGATCTATGGTTTTAGATCTATATTTAGGAAGTGTCCCAATCTGGGTACTTTGACATTATTCTAAAGGTATTTTAGAATGGTTGACTCCTGGCGTGGTGGTGTACCTGCAGGTGATGGAGTTACCCTATCTAAAGGAAGTCTTACAGACTAAAGGGGAGAGGGATTTGCATGATTGGCATATCACTTACTTGGGCAATTGAGTCAATCATGACATGTCAAGTACAACACCAGATATTGTTTTAGCACTGCTGCAATAAACGTATATTAATCCAATCTTGGAGAAGCGTAGGGAAGAAGTTTATGAACATAAATGGATGTTCTAGTGATATGGTAATGGCAGCCTCCTTCAGGAGACGGTTATCATTTTAGGCTTCCAAGGTGACCTGGATGACAGAGTAACTGTCAAATTTATAGTTTTTCCTCTTTTGGGGGCAATTTGTTAGACAGGTGGTCCAAGCGGATACTGAGGAATGGCATGGCGCAGGATACTGATTAAATTAAGTAATTGATACAATCAAAGAAGTTTGCTGAATTTGGAGTTCATTTGTGAACTGGGTCCCATCAGATATCCAAACAAATTCTAAGACAAGGTATTGCTCATTTTGGGAGATGGCCATTCTATTAGTTCTATGTATGCCCTAGAGGCCATTACTATACATGAGATGTATATTCTAGTGGATGCTTGGACATATATAAGGAGGACTTTCTTGCTCGACATGATAGTATGCTATCTGGTTACTCTTTACTTTAACGTGTACACCGATTGTCTCTCTGTTACATGTTGGTAGAGCCCTTAGGATGTGTACTTGACTACCAGGACTATGATGCAGATCATACTAGTGGGGACAGAGTAGTCTATAAGTATATCCTTTAATGTCCCTAGTCATGGGTGTATCGAGACAGGGCATCGATATACCAGAGTAGACTAGCGTATTCCTTCTCGATCCATATAGATGGGCGATGGATGATCCCATATCCATTGGTGTTTGAAATCAGAGATGATATACGGGTGCTCAGAAGAGACTGGGTACACTGGATGGACTCACCAAGAACTCCCAGATGGTATTATACCTCACGTCAGATGGCAGTTCTCTGGTGACACTGGTACAGGTTTGTCTGTAGACCCGAGATCATCATAGAGTCTTGTGTGATTCCCACTGTGCTTTGATTTCCACCTTACCACGTCCAAGAGGGCATGCAAAACGGTGGTTTTTGGGTACAGTCCCGAGTAACATGGAGGCGATGAGCGATAGGAGGGGTTTCGTCTCTCCCGGTATTGGGGGTTGATGTTGCGCTATGCTCGATTGGCCATAACAGGGATGTCCCTGGCCAGGGATGGTTTAGAGATTTACTGGTAAGTGTTACCAGTAGTTTCTCGACCCGTTATGTGCCTCGCATCGGCATGACTTATCAGTTATTGGGGTCTGACGTTTACCACCTCTAGACTTGATATGCGACATATCGGACGAGGAGACCGGACTGTACGGTAGTGTCACTGTTAGGCTTTTTGCAGGAGTTGGAGCGGGCTTTCTTACTGATCTTCTGATCGCTCAATACCCGGGTAGCCGTTACGTCCAGCTAGTACCGCTGACGGCTTGTGGGTGCTTGATATGATCATCACCTACTGCCGGTGTATTGACGAGTCTTTAGAGTCCTACATAGAGGTTTTACTGGCTCAGGCAAAACGAAATAGGAGCGCATATGTGATATATGCGGGACCAAGAATAATGCAAGTATAATATACCGTATTCTATTCTCGTGATGTTTGTATCGATCGGTTATATGCGATATAACCAGGTTACCGAATCAAGGGTTGATTCGATAAGTCGATACATTGGATGTTAGTCGGTTATATGTGATATAACCGGATTATTAAGTCAAGTGTTGATTTAATAATTTAGTGTATAATTGTATATGTGATATACTAATTTATATTAACTAACATTGGTTCACTTAAGTATTTGTTTTTCTCACTTGTGCACAACTTAATATATATGTGATATATATTTATTTGTGTTCATTTTGTATCATGGTTGTTGATACAACTTACATGGGTGTATAAGACTTATACCATACTAATTATAGTGTTAGGTTTTTATATTTAAAGTAATTCTAAAATTAGTGGATAATGAGCTCACATGCATGAAGCTTCATGAAACTTTGAGTTGCATTGACTTAGTCTACTTGTTTTGTTTTACTTGAGATATTAGTTAACCTAACCATTATAATGTTGCCATGGTTATGTCTCTACATGAGTTAGTATATGATACTCACTCACCCATGGTTAGCTCACTTGACTTGATCATTATCCTTTCTCTTTTCTTTTGTTCATCTTCTTCTTCTTTGAGCAAAAGAAAAGCATGCTAGGGTTTTCAAAAGAGAGTGAAAGATTGTGAGAAAACAAATTCTTAAGAGAACCCACTTCCTATTTCTCCATCCTCTACTAGACTAGCACTTTAGTTTACGGTGTTTGCTTCACTAATTCTCTAGATCAGTGAAGTAGTAGCTTGAGTTGGTATTCCCTCGACGTAGATCATCTTCGGCCTCGAAGACTTCAAGCAAGGACGCTTCTTTCACCTCGTGAAGCCATGCAAGAGCCCGAGTGGACCATGATCGCAGCGAAGGGACTACAACAAGGAGCTTTAGAAGTGAAGGACCGATCTACAAAGGTTGTATTTCGTATTCACTTACTTGTAAATGATATTTACTTGCATATGAAACCCTAATAATCTAGCTATGATCTTGTTTAGGGTTGTTCGCCACGACTAAAATTTTAATCGGGCATGGTTGATACCTTGTAGAACCTTGTTAGAGTGTCTAGTAACCCTACAGTGGTATCAGAGCCTAGCTAGAGCATTAGGCGACGTGTATACGAAGTTAAAACTCCGAACGAACCCCGTAACGTCAAAATGACCCCCTCTCTGGAAATTTTGTAAAAATGTGATTTTTTCGGCATTAAAAATACTAAAAAAAATCAGCAGGGAATTCTAAGAGTTACTGTAAAACACGACATCCTAATTCCACTAAAGAGCCGCGGGACCGTGGCAATACCTTGTTTGCACGGCGGTTCCGCGGTGGAACAGTAGAATTAGGGTTAGTGTTTTGTGTAGTAATATCCGTAGGTACTTGTATATTCTTCTGGGTATTTTTAATCTGACTCAATTGTTGAGTGTTCTAGGGATTATTTTGAATTCGTTGATTCGATCGGAAAATTTAATTTCGTTCTGTTTTCCGGATAATTTAGAAAGTATTAAAATGTTCGAACGGTTATCATTAACTCATTTTTTCCCGGTACAAAAAACTTTCAAGTGTTGAATTTTTTCTTGTGTTTAAATCTTTCGAAAAAACGTGCAAGTAACGCGATGGACCCTCTAGAAGAACACAAACCTTGACTCGATTATGTGACCGTCTGAACCGCCTCTAAACCTTAGTGTTTGGGGCAGTACGGCGTTGCTACATGTGAGGCGTTGGCTTGACCCTTCTAAGGCTGGACTATTGCTACTGTGACGTATTCTGGAATTTTTGAACTCCGCTCAAGTGTTGAGCTATTTAGGAAATCTTGGGTATTTGATTATTCGATCGGAAAGTTTAATACTGTCTATTTATCTGGAATGTGATACAATATGTGGAATTCATACTGTTAGGCATGAAATGCGAAGTATGTGATATTTCGGATTTATGATGTCTAAGGTGTTTGTGGATTCCAAATGTTGTAGTTTTACAGTTTCTTTTCTGCGACCGTAAGTGTAATATGTGATATCCCAGATTTCGTTGCTATATGTCAACGACAATTGGGATGCGCATATTTACTTACGTTGATGACATGTGATGTTATGTGTTGCTGTGATATGTTATATTGGATCGTCGTGTTTTGAATAGCCGGGGGTTTTATGTGAGATGAGGGTTTTTTATTTTCATTCATGTAAAATTCATTGTATGTAATATTCTTTTATTGGGGCACTTCCGGGATGAGGATGATGTGACCATTGTATATTATTTACTTTTCCGGATTAGATAGACCCAAGGAGGGGAGCACAAGTAACCGGGTTCTAGGGTACAGCGGGAGACCAACTCGAGGAGTTGAGTCCGGGTCTCCTAACTCTAGAATTGGTAGGGTTGCTTGCCGCTCTCGTAGGGGTCTAGGGGTGTGGGTTTGTCTATTCATCGCGACCGTGGAATCTGTGTTTTATAGAGGCTAAAAATAAAACACGGACCTCCTAGTATATCCATTGTTTCATATGATTCTTCTGCTGCTATATATGTGATGTGATCATTTGATATGTTGAGATAGATACTGTATATATAGTATATATGATATATTATATAGACGTTACTTATGTTTTACACTTGCGCTAGCCCTGCCCCGCTCTGCCGTTAATTACCTAACCTAACGGCGCATGAGGGGACATCGAGGCGAATGCGGATGGCATAAGTGTACGCCGTATTTATCTATGACGTTTAGGTGACTTAAATGATGCGACTTCGTTAATATGATTAATGAAAGAAAAAGAAACCTAAAAGATGTTGTGGAATCGAATTTTCAAAAACAGGCAGCTACAGTTCTTGCTTTGCATAGCGGTGTTCCTTGTAGAATATCCTGCACCTTATTCGATAAGGAAAGGGCCGAGATCCCTTCACCAGGAGTGACCCCTTCAGCAATAACTGGAAGATGCTACAACCCTCGGTTTGTCTTTTGATTGCTTTTATAGTTTTTGCTTTGCATAGTGATATATGTGATATATCCTGCACTTCATTCGACGAGGAAAGAGCCGAGATCCCTTCACCGGGAGTGACCTCTTTAGCGAAACTAGCAAAAGCCTAAAAAACACTCCATTTTAAAATTATTTGATTCTACAACGATATAAAGTTCATTACGCAATAGGTTTTCAGAAAAACCTGCCGTAGCCCTCCGTCATTTCAGATAAGTAGTAGTTAGTATTCGTGCTGCGTTTGTTGGGCTTTGTCAAGGCGTAGTGTGTGGTAGCTGACTGGTGCTTATCTGCTTATGCATATGATGCAGATTGGGTTAAGGTAGTCGTACGACCTTGTTAGCCTTTGTCAAGGGTCGTGTGGGTGGGTTTAATTCAATCAAGAAATGACGGGTTAAACTTGACAAGCATCCTATGGTTTGTTGGCCTTTGTCAAGGTCATAGGAGGTTAGGGGCAAAATTATCGGGAATTTCAAGTGCTGAAATTTGCAATAAGATTGCATACATTCTATGAGATAGTTGGATCCCGATACCCACTGCGAGTAATTGTTACTCCTGGGAGAGTTTTACATAGGACAATTAGCCGATCAAGTAGGTGTCTAGAAAGGTGTCAATGGGGTTACGCCTCTGGGAAAACGAGGTTTACTTTAATTAGGTCCGTGCGAAAGCACGGGGAACCACCCTCAAAGTACCGACACTGGCCTGGCTGAAAGATTGGCGAAATTGTACGGTTTAATTAATCCCGGCTAGTCTTTCCTTTTAGGGTTTGAAGGAAGATTTGATAAAAACAGTGAGAGCCATCCTGATTAGATAAAATAATAACCAATCTGATCTTGCAAGAGCATACGCTAAACTGTTTTCTTCTCTCTCTCTCTTGGTAGCGACCATATCATGCCTTAATCAAGATAATAATATGGATGTATTGACCGAACCCGCATGTTATACTGTGCTGGGGAACGTTGGTTCCGTTCTTTCTTATAAGAGTTATAGGACTGAACAGGAAATAGGGGATTACCAGGATTCCCGTGCCGCCCAAACGAAGAAAGTGCATGATGATGCATCTTCTTCGAGTGTGTTCATTACCGAGAACTGTTTTTTCAGTATCCTCTACGTCATGGGTATGAGATACTGGATCAGGATCCCACATATGTAATCTGTTACATAGGCTACAGATAGGTAGAGAACTGAGAACGGGTGATAAAATTTCAAGAGTTGGAAACAGTGCAATTGATGCAGCCAAGATGTTGGTAGTTATCACCCTGTATTACCGAAATACATTGATTCTGAACGAATGTTATTAGATACCGAACCTGATGTACAACATCATATCAGTCTCTTTATTTAGTAAAGAAGGATATAATTTTGTATTGCTGGATAATGTTTTGAACATTTCCTATATCAACAGTTGATCGGTTCAGGCACGCTATCTTAAAGCATATACGTTCTAAATCAAACCACAGTTCTTAACGTATGGAACACACACAAGAGGAAGAATTCAGAAATGAACGAATCCTTCTTGAGGCATTATAGACTAGGTCATATCAATGTGGCACAACTAGCTAAAGTTACATAAAGATGCATATTTAAATCGGTTTGAATTTACATCTTGTGAAACTTGCCGGTCATGTCACAAAGATAAGATGACCATACCTCCGTTTACTGGAAACAGAGAAAGAGTTAGTGAACTCTTGGGATTGATATATGATGATCCCCAGTCTACACATGCCAGGACTGGTTCTTTGTACTTCATTACATTCACTGATAATCTCTCAAGATTCGGACATATGTTCCTGTTGAAACACAAGTCTGGACCTTTTGAGATATTCAATGAATATAAGTTAGAAGTATGGAACCAAAACAGGTATAAGTATTATGTCCCTTGATGAGATCAGGAGGAGAATACTTGAGCACGCAATTCCTGGACTATTCTAAAAGAGAATGAGATTCTCTCTCAGCATTACTCCTCCGCATACACCACAGCACTTCGGTGTATCGGGGCGGAGCAATTGCACCCTATGAGATATGGTGCGCTCTATGATGAGTATTATTGAGTTGCCTATTTCCTTTTGGGGGTTATGCACTTGTGAAGCTGCATACCTATTGAATGGCGATCCAACCAAATCAGGTGCCTACCACTCCATATGTGATATGGTAAGGGAAGAGCCCAACTTTTAAGCTAGTTAAGATTTAGGGTTGTCCGGCCTATATCTAAAAACAAAATCCGGACAGACTCGAGGCAAGGTCAGCTATGTGGAATTTTGTTGGATATCCCAAGCATTCGCAAAGGAATATCTTCTACCGCACCGAGGAACAAAAGGTGTTCTGTTTCTCGGCATGCCACCTTTTTAGAAAAGGAATTTATTTTGGAAACAAATTTGTGGTCATGAGGTAGAACTGGAAGGAGTTCCAGCTTTACAAACTACAGCTGACGATTTAGTAGAACCGGAGGATTCAATAGCTCCCAATGAACCTCAGCCTCTCCGCCGATCTAGTAGGGTTCCTCACCCACCTAAGAGATACTTCTGTTTCTCTATGATAGTGGGAGCAAGGAATGCATCATGAGATGATGACCTAACTAGTTTTGAGCAGGCTATCAGGAGTGGGACTCTGTAAGAATGGCTGGATGCTTAACGATCCGAGATGGAATCCTTATACAACAACAAAGTATGGACTTTGGTTGCTTTATCTGAAGGGTTAAATCCCCATCAGGAGCAAGTATATCTTGAGAAGATTACTTGGTGTACATGGAAAGGTTGAGACTTTCAAAGCTATGCTTATGTCCATCCAGATCCTACTTGCCACTGCTACATACCATGACTACGATATCTGGTGGTTGGGTGTCATGACTGCTTTTTTAAATGATGTTTTGGAAGAGAGCGTCTATAAGTACACAGCCAGAGGGCTTCGTAGACAGTGGGAGCAGCGGAAACGTGTGCAAGATGTTTTATGTGATAAAATAGGCATCGCGGAGTTGGAACATCTGTTTTAATGTGGTAGTCAAAGAGTTTAACTTCATCAAAATGGTAGATGAACCTTGTATATACAAAAAGGTAGTAGAGAGTATGGTGGTGATCCTCGTAGAGTACGTGGATGACATACTCTTGATAGGGAAGTAGTTTCCTATGCTACGCTCGGTCAATCTCCGCTTATCATAAGGATTCTCCATATAGGATCAAAGTGATACCTCCTAAATACTGGGTTTGGATCGATGAGATAGATCGAATTGGATGTTAGGATACTCACTAGTTGTAGTGAGATGGTATCAATTGATCCTAGGGAGAATCACTGGAAATGTTCCAGGGTAATAAGGACGACTGAATGTCAGTCACAGGCATTGTCTTTACCCTCAGAAAAGGGACGGTAAGCTGGAAGAGTTCCAAGTTAGATACCGTGGCATACTAGACGATAAAGGCTGGATACATCGCTGCCAAAGATGCTACCAAAGAGGCAGTCTGGGTGTATATTAGTTCATGTGATGAACTGCGTTCCTACCATTGTGTGACAATGGAGTTGTGGCTTATGCCTAGGAACGCCCGTCCCATCAGTGATCCAGACATATTCTAAGGCAGTGTCACCTGATCATGGAGATGATTGATCTCCAGGGGATCGAGGTCAAGAGAGTAGACTCAGAGGACAACACGGCGGATCCACTCACAAAGGCCTTTTCCCAGAGAGAGAATTTTATGGGATGGTTGAGTATGAGATACTACAACCACTGTTATCAGATGGCCCTAGTGCAAGTGGGAGATTGTTAGTTCTATGTACGCCCTAGAGGCCATTTCTATACATGAGATGTATATTCTAGTGAATGCTTGGACATATATAGGGAGGACTTTCTTGCTCGACATGATAGTATGCTATCCGGTTACTCTTTACCTTAACGTGTACACTGATTGTCTCTCTGTTACATGTTGGTAAAGCCCTTAGGATGTGTACTTGACTACCTGGACTATGATGCAGATCATACTAGTGGGGACAGAGTAGTCCATAAGTACATCCTTAAATGTCCCTAGTCATGGGTGTATCGAGACAGGGCATCGATATACCAGAGTAGACTAGCGTATACCTTCTCGATCCATATAGATAGGCGATAGATGATCCCATATCCATTGGTGTTTGACATCAGAGATGATATACGGGTGCTCAGTAGAGACTGGGTACACTGGATGGACTCGCCAAGAACTCCCAGATGGTATTATACCTCACGTCAGATGGCAGTTCTCTGGTGACACCGGTACAGATTAGTCTGTAGACCCGAGATCGTCATAGAGTCTTGTGTGATTCCCACTGTGCTTTGATTTCCACCTTACCACGTCCAAGAGGGCGTGCAAAACGGTGGTTTTTGGGTACAGTCCCGAGTCACATGGAAGCAAATAGGAGGGGTTTCGTCTCTCCCGGTATTGGGGGTTGATGTTGTGCTATGTTCGATTGGCCATAACAGGGAAGTCCCTGGCCAGGGCTGGTTTAGAGATTTACTGTTAAGTGTTACCAGTAGTTTCTCGACCCGTTATGCGCCTCGCATCGGCATGACTTATCGGTTATTGGGGTCTGAAGTTTACCACCCCTAGACTTGATATGCGACATATCAGATGAGTAGACCAGACTGTACGGTAGTGTCACTGTCAGGCGTTTTGCAGGAGTTGGAGCGGGCTTGCTTGCTGATCTTCTGATCGCTCAATACCGGGTAGCCATTACGTCAAGCTAGTACCGCTGACAGCTTGTGGGTGCTTGATATGATCATCACCTACTGCCGGCGTATTGACGAGTCTTTAGAGTCCTCCATAGAGGTTTTACTGGCTCAGGAAAAACGAAATAGGAGCGCATATGTGATATGTGCGAGACCGAGAATAATGCGTGTATAATATACCGTATTCTATTCTCGCGATGTTTGTATCGATCGGTTATATGCGATATAACCAGGTTACCGAATCAAGGGTTGATTCAATAAGTCGATACATTGGACGTTAGTCGGTTATATGTGATATAACCGGATTATTAAGTCAAGTGTTGATTTAATAATTTAGTGTATAATTGTATATGCGATATACTAATTTACATTAACTAACATTGGTTCACTAAAGCATTTGTTTTTGTCACTTGTGCACAACTTAATATATATGTGATATATATATTTATTTGTGTTCATTTTGTATCATGGTTGTTGATACAACTTACATGGGTGTATAAGACTTATACCATACTAATTATAGTGTTAGGTTTTTATATTTAAAGTAATTCTAAAATTAGTGGATAATGAGCTCACATGCATGAATCTTCATGAAGCTTTGGGTTGCATTGACTTAGTCTACTAGTTTTGTTTTACTTGAGATATTAATTAACCTAACCATTATAATGTAGCCATGGTTATGTCTCTACATGAGTTAGTATATGATACTCACTCACCTTGGTTAGCTCACTTGACTTGATCATTGTCCTTTCTCTTTTGTTTTGTTCATCTTCATCTTCTTTGAGGAAAAGAAAAGCTTGCTAGGGTTTTCAAAAGAGATTGAAAGATTGTGAGAAAACAAATTCTAAAGTGAACCCACTTCCTATTTCTCC
The DNA here is from genome assembly GCA_030015575.1 of Agapanthus africanus. Classification (NCBI taxonomy): domain Eukaryota; kingdom Viridiplantae; phylum Streptophyta; class Magnoliopsida; order Asparagales; family Amaryllidaceae; genus Agapanthus; species Agapanthus africanus. The sequence continues at coordinate 366,619,790 of CM057340.1, forward strand.
ATCCTCTACTAGACTAGCACTTTAGTTTAGGGTGTTTGCTTCACTAATTCTCTAGATTAGTGAAGTAGTAGCTTGAGTTGGTATTCCCTCAACGTAGATCATCTTCGGCCTCGAAGACTTCAAGCAAGGAAGCTTCTTTCGCCTCGTGAAGCCATGCAATAGCTTGGGAGGACCATGATCGCAGCGAAGGGACTACTACAAGGAGCTTTAGAAGTGAAGGAACGATCTACAAAGGTTTTATTTCGTATTCACTTAGTTGTAAATGATATTTACTTGCATGTGAAACCCTAATAATCTAGCTAAGATCTTGTTTAGGGTTGTTCGACACGACTAAAATTTTAATCGGGCATAGTTGATGCCTTGTAGAACCTTGTTAGAGTGCCTAGTAACCTTACACATTCTCTGCGAAATTAAAATATAGAGAGATAAAGATAGAAACACTAGAGCGGATCCACTAACTAAGGCTATTTCTCGAACGCAATAGTTTCGCAAACGGGCTTTGTGAAACAGATTAATAGAGAAGTTCGGTGTTCGGTATCACACGGGCTGTGATTATGCGACACCGCAATAATTGGCCTTAACTGCAAGTGGGAGATTGTTTGCTATAGTATCCTAAAGGCAATTATCGTAGTCGCAGGCAGGTGACTATGATAATTGAGGGAGGACCTATAACGGTAGAGTCTTACTTGAGATGATAGTATGCTATCTTATTTGTCTTTATCATCATGTACATGCTTTATATAGTATTAAACATTACCATTACATGTTGATAGAGCCTATAGGATTCTTGCTAGACTGCAAGCATTATGATGGCGATCATATACGTGGGAGCTGGGGGTCTATAAGCAAATCCTTAAATGTCCCTAGCCGTGGGAGTTTCGAGACTGGGCATCGATACTCCAGAGTAGACTAGTGAATACCGATCGAGACCCCGACGAGGGGCGGTGGCCCGTTCTCATAAGCCATTGGTGTTAGTTTGTTCACCTAAGATAGTATACATGTGCTCATTGAGTTATGGGTACACTGGACGGACTCACCGGGAACCTGCTAGTTGGTACTATACCAATTGTCAGATAGCAGTTCCCAAGTGACATTTGTACAGGTTAGTCCGTCGACCTGAGATTGTCATTTGTCTCATGTGAGTTTCCACTGTGCTTTGATTACTACAACTTACCATGGCTCAAAGGAGTCGTGCAAATAGGTTTTAGTTGGGTACAGTCCCGAGCCACATGGAGGCAGTGACCGGATCGTCAGGGATTCGCCTCTCCCGGTATTGGGGGTTGATGTCGCGTTGTGCACGAGTGGCCATCACCAGAAATCCTAGACCGGGGTATACGAGAATTACCGATCCAGGATCGATAGTTTCTCAGGTGGTGATGGGTTTCATGCCGACACTAAATGTCATGTTGTTAGGGGTCTGACTTTATCCACCCCCTAGACTCGATATGCGATACTCTTAGACCGGACTGTACGGATATTGTCACAGTCAGGCTCAGTAAGAGATTGGATGAGTTTGCCCGTCGGCCTTCTTTTCACTCAAAACCAGGGTAGCCGTAACGTACAGCTAGTGCCGCTGACGTGCTTGGGGTTAAACCCACTGCCAGCGTATTGACGAGTCTTTAGAGTCCCACACAGAGGGTTTTCACAATTCAGGTGATATGGTGTAGACGACGTATGTTGGTACATACAGGTGTCCGATTGAATATGTGTACATGCTACACAGACTTTAATCGGACGGTTGATAATACTAGCGGCTTAGAAATAAGCCGGATTATTAAACCAGGTTTTGATTTAATAATTTATATATGTATTTATATGTATTCTAGTATTATTGTTCACTATTCATTTTCTCTCTTGGCTATTCGTATTATGGTATGAATACGCGTATATGTATTTCGATACGTATACCAGGTTGCATTTCGTATTTAAATGAAATTGTTTCTAGAAGATGGCCACCTCATTATTGGATTTTCTTTTTAGAAAATCAATTTGGGAAATGAGGTGGAGGGTGAGTTGGCATGAGCATGGGTGATGGCATGTAGAGTGGTATGGCACACATTTATTTATTGGAAAAATGAGAGGAGATATTTTTTGTTTGCATGATTGAAAGAGAGAGAGAGGTAGCCACCATTTTTCCTTGAGTTTCCTTGCTCATTTTCTTTTCTTCACTTGCTTCATTATTCTCACTTGTGAGACTTAGCCATTTCTTTAGTTGCTCATGCCACATGTTTTCTTCACCTCCTCTTCATCTTCTATGGTTGCTCATTGAGCATTTGGGATGAGAGAAAAATTATAGCGACACATTCCTACACCTCCACTCTCTATTGCTAGCAACCTTGGAGCGTCGGTTGCCTCGCTTGGCGGGGCTGAAGCTTGCGCCGTTTCCCTCAGGTGGATCATCGTAGATGGAGGAAGACCGGCAACCAAACTCGATCTGCAACCACTAGGAGATTGGGATGAAGGTTGAAGACCGAAGGACACAGATCAACTCGGTATAACCATCTAACTCCTCTTTATTTGCTTGGTAGTATAGGGTTTAGGGTAGATCCGGGCATCGGGTTGTGGTAGCGCCAGTTTAGAAAAATTTTGTTCCGCATTAGGCTACGGTTTGATGGCCAGGGCGCTGCCGTAACCCAACAGGTTTAAACCGGATCCTAGTTGGATTACTTTCACCTCGTTGTATTCGTATTCAGTCAGAATACGGATGCGGGTATGTATATACGGATGAGGGGTATTCTTGTAATTCGTTACGAGTTTATTTTAGGGTTGCCATTTCTTTTCTTTGATTTAAACATTTAGTTTAATGTTTAATATTGTTTTGATGGAAATTGTGAGTGCAAGTTTTGTTTTGGTGCATTGATCATGCATGTACCTTGGTTTTGTTTTGCTTAGGATTTTTTGTGAGATATTTGTGGTGAGCTTGAGAATGGGCAGATCTTTGTATATGTGTGTGGTTTTTTTCTTGAGTTGGTTTTAAGTATGCTCACAACAAATACCCACACAATTTATCAAAGCCAAAACAACAAAAGAAAGAAGCCAGCACACATCTTTCTTCACTTGGTCATTTCTTGTGCTCACAACTTTCATCTCATGGCTTCTCCTTCAACCTCCACCCATCCCTCTCATGAGTTGAGAATCCTTAGGTGTTTTGAGACAAAGCATTCACACACTATCTCTACTTCATCTTGGGTACCTAGGCTAGCAAACTGGATGCCCAAGTTGCTTCGGTTTTGAAGAGGGAGCCCGTATTACTAATTCTCGACGTGGATCGTCTTCGACGAGGGAGACCGGAGACCGAACTTCATCGAGGAAGCCGCGAGGAGCTTGGGACAGAGGTTGAAGACTGAAGGACACGGATCGATCGGTATAACCTCTCCAAACTCTTTTTATAGAGCTAGTATAGGGTTAATGGTACGATTCGTCGATTAGGTTCCCGTTAGCGCCGGATTTTTAAAGTTTTTATTCCGCGTTTGGCCACGGATTGATGGCCGGGGCGCTGGCGTAGCCCTACAATCGCGTGTTTTGCACGCGATCTCCAATAAAGTGCTTAGCACTTAAAAAAAAGAGGGGATAAAACCAAAAAAGCAGTACCCAACTTTGCGGCGCCTCGTGTGTTCACACGTGAGCGCCACAAGAGCCAAGTTCTTAGCACTTATATGCAAAAAGGGAATAAAACCCAAAGAACAACGCATTCTTTCGGGCGCCTCACATGATTCACACGCGAGCGCCTCCAAAGTTCAGTATTTTACACTGATTCAACATCTCATGTGGATACACGTGAGTACTATATTTACCAGTGCTTAGCATTGTAGAGGTAATTATGGAGACCCAAACCTAGCTACAAATTGGCTAAGTCTTTCCGAGGTCAAAACCTCATTGATCTCCAAATCGACCGAGCCTCTGTGCTCATGTTTTCCTAAATTGATTTTAGTCCCAAACATGACTAATAATCTTTCAACTGATGATGATAATCATCCCATATCTCCTAAGATAATATTAGTCTAAAAAATGACTAACATTCCTTATGTCTACAGCAGCACCATCTTTTCCCTCAAATATGGGAATTGGTTCAAGGGTACATCTCTCCACACCTCTGATCCACGTCGTTGTAATTCCTTAATGTCTTCATAGAGGTGGAGGGTCCCAAAAACCAATGGCTATTTGGTGCACTTCCAAACTGATGTGCACACCTCAAATCAAGCCTGTCACGACCCGCAGGGTACGGAACGTGACTGGCACTTAGGTTACGAAACGTCTCAAGACGTCCGTAAAATAAGTAAGTCAAAGCCCAGAAAACCAAAACCAAATAAGCAAAGAGTGAAGAAAACCCAATCAATTGAAAGCGAGTTTATCAAATAAGTCATGTAAAACCCTTTTTAAAAACAATACCAATTTTTCCGAAAATTTCGGCAGAGTCTCCTTTGTAAATACTGGCCCCCAAAATGGGTACAACAAGAATATATATGAATCCAACAAATATGGCATCCCCAAGCGGGAGCTAGCTCTTCGCCACAAGGCGGTCACAAATCCCACGCAAAATAAAGCAACAACATGCGAAATAATCATAATGAAGCATAAGAAAGACAGCATGTCGACTCAAGTGAGCTCGACCCCAAAATACAGCATAAAAGTCCACAAATCTCACAGTCTCATCTCTAGGTCAATATACAATAATACTGGTAAATACAGTAGATGGAGTGCACTAGATACAAAGAATATATAAGGTGGTACAAAAATAATGATATAACCCACCTAAGAGCAAAACCTCGAGTCCAGGCAAAGGAGGCAAAAGAACAAGTGCGCCCGCCGCTACTGTACTGACGGAGCGGACCTACAAAAGGCTGTGGCACAACGGGGGTGAGTTGCCAACTCGTGAGTAATAAATAACATCTACAAAGGCTATCGTATGCATGCACACAAGCATCCTAGCATCTAAAATACAGGTATGACTGGATGCACTAGCAGGTGTGTATACAACATCAGTGTACTAGTAGGTGTATGTATGCAACATGAATATCTGAGCTCTCGATAGGTATATATATAAGAAACATTTTATCTCTTTTTATTTTTGAAACTCTTTAAAAATGCCAGCATAATACTCATTGAATCGACAACAATCTGTGTCCAGCAACGACACCTAAAAACTGTCTCAAATCTCATAAATCCATGTCATAGTGTCTCTGGCCTCAGCCATCCGGCTGACCCATCTCAATATCAATATCACATCCTCTCGCGGCCCCGGTCGGTATCCTCTGGATATCCGCCGTGCCCAATGAAGTCACCGGTAGGTAATCCGTCCCCTGCCAGGCTCATCGTCAGCACCACGAGCTTCTTGCCCCGGGGTACCCTACCGGGCCCACCATGTACCCGAGACGGTTCATCCAACTCCTCGAAACGGGTCTCAAAAACCACAGCAAACTCATGGTGGACGACACTTACGTCACTAGAAAACCGCAATTTACATGTTTTAAAAATATAATAAGTTTAGAAATTTTGCGGCTTTCCCCCGAAATCCAGAATATCACAAAATCTCATGAAATCCTCATAAATGCATATGCCAATGATAATGAATGCATATGGTGTCAATAATCAAGTTGCGATGTATGATTGATAGATTAGGCGTGAACAATTAATATGATGAAGTACATGCACATGAATAGCAATTCTACGATTTCATTTTAAGGAATTAAAGCAATAGCGTAAGTTTAAGTATCAATTATAGTAAAAGGGTTCAATTTAAAGGTTATCTAGTGTGGTGGCATGGCAATTACCAGGGTGTGTGTGTAAGCATGAATAGTGCTCGTGCTGCATATAAAAACCCTGGCAATGGTGCATGTGTCCTATAACATGGTTTCGTATATGTATGTCAATATAGGGCATGAATGTAGCAAATAATCATACAAGTATTGCACCCCTAATTACTAAAATTACTAAGAATCTTTTTAAGGTACTAAAACTATCGGGCGACTTGCGCCATCCAACGATAGTCCCCCGTAGATGTTACATCTACTCACCGAAATCCCTAGCTAGTCACGTCCGATCACCGCTTTCCCCTTTCGAGCCGCGTCTGACGTCTCCGCGACCGAACCTGGAATTTACATCAATACCAAATATAAGGTTACATATCAAGAACGACACAAAACCCAAACGAAAACACTAATGTTCACAAGCTAGGTACAACGTGCACAAGGTGCGCGGAACATACTCGAAAATCGCAAAAACTAACTAAAATCGTCCTCTTTGGGGCGCCCGGCAAAACTAAAATCCGAACACACAAAATTTCGCACTCACGCATCCTAAATGACATAGGATATCTCAAAAATATCATCAAGATATCGCAAATAGTTCATCATAATATTTTAATAAAAACTAGTAAGCATTACCCTCAAAAAAAAATCGCCGATTTGCGACAAAAGACTACAACCTAGCATAAACATCCAACCGCATAACTAGTTAACCACAATAATTTTAATTATAACACATAAAATGCTTCAAATCACATTTTCCATAAACAAACCCTTTCTAGAATTTTATAACTAGCAATCTTAATCCAAACTATACATGAAAAACCTTAAATTAACACTAATTTATAGCCCAATTAGCAAGTTAATCTCTTAGATTAGGTTAGCAAAACAACTAGATAACAAAATAGAATTAATTAACTTAGTAATGGCTTCTAAAACCCTAGTTTAAAGTCAAACCATTAACTTTTAAAAAAACCTAGATTAGAAATTAGGAATTATTTTGACACTAAAACAATTTCAAAGTTCTAATTTAACACACTTAAGCTACAAATTAATCATTGATTAGAAATTATACCTCAAAAGTTCAAACCCTATGATTCTAAAGCCTCCCAAGATGCCATCTTTCTCCAAGATTTGAGCCAAATTAGGTTTGAGAAGATATGGAATAAGGGTTTTCTTTGAATTTGTGAAGGAAATTATTGATTTTAGATGGATATTGTGATGAAATTTGATGTGAAAAGAGAGAAAAAAATATTGGGACAGAAGTAGGAGGTGCTCTCGGCCTTGAGGGAATGGGGGAGAATGGTGTGGTGTTGTGGAAATTTTTTTCAAGGTCAAAGCCAACCATTCCCAAGAACAACATACTTACAAATTAATATAATTTAATCCATTCACATCTCATAATGTTCACAAGAGTGAAGACCCAAAAAAAAAAAAGAGAGAGAAGTTCCTGCTATGGTGGGCCGGCCAAGGGTGAGGGGAAAGTGAGAGAGAGTGCAGAAAATTTTTTTTTTGCAAAAAGACCCCCTACAAGTCCAAAATTGCAAGTTTAAGCTTAAATTCAATAAATTTCGTTTCCTATAATAAAAATTAGTTAAAAATCAAAATAAAATACTAAAAATTTATGTTACAACTAGATTTTAATTAACATAATTTTAAGGATTAAAATTAGCCCGGAAAAATTTGTATTTATCGCTAATTTAATGTATTTTCTTACCGGCTTAAAATAATATTAAAAAATTGAAAAATAGGGAAAATTTTTTAAATGACCAAAATTTAATAAGTAACTCATTAGCTACTAAAAACAAGCAATTACCTATCCATTTTAGGTATAATTAGCCCCAAACTGCAAAATAACAAAAAAGACGGTTTTCGGAAAAATACCGAATTTTCACCGATTTTTAGGAAAACACCAAAACGACATTTCAAGGCGCTACAATCTTCCCCACTTAAAGAAATTCGGTCCCCGAATTTAAAAATATAACTACGCGTACCTTCGAAGAGATGGGGATATTTCTTCCTCATCTCGCCCTCGGTCTCCCAGGTAACCTCCTCGCTGCTCGGGCTACGCCAAAGGACCTTGACGGTTGGTATAATCTTCGATCTCAACTTCTTCACCTGCCGATCCAGGATGGCCACCGGCTGCTCTGCAAAAGTAAGGTCGCGCTCTAGCTGTACTGTCGGGTGCTGAATCGCATGCGAAGGGTCGTGAAGGTACTTGCGGAGCATCGAAACATGGAAGACGGGGTGAACATCGGGAAAGCTGGGAGGAAGAGCCAAACGATATGCAACTGCGCCGACACGCTTGAGGATCTCGAAGGGACCTACGAATCTAGGTCTAAGCTTCCCCTTTTGCCCAAAACGCATCACGCCCTTCATCGGAGAGACTTTCAGAAAAACATGGTCGCCAACTGCGAACTCTAATCTGCGACGGCGCCTGTCTGCATAGGATTTCTGTCTGCTCTGAGCTGCCCTCATCCGGTCTCGAATCAACTGTATCTTCGCTGTCGTCTCCTCAACAAGTTGCGGCCCCAAAATACTGCTCTCGCTGAGCTCTGTCCAACAAACGGGCGATCTGCATCTCCTCCCATACAATGCCTCGAAAGGTGCCATCATAATAGTATCCTGAAAGCTGTTGTTGTAGGAGAACTCCACTAGAGGTAAATGACGATCCCAGCTACCACCAAAGTCACGCACGCTCTGAGCATGTCCTCGAGAGTCTGAATGGTCCGCTCTGACTGTCCGTCGGTCTGCGGATGAAATGCTGTGCTGAAGCTCAAACGAGTGCCCAAAGCCTCCTGGAGTCTCTGCCATAGTCGGCTGGTAAACTGAGTGCCTCGATCTGACGCGATACAAGTCGGTACGCCATGCAACCGCACGATCTCGTCGACGTAGAGCTGAGCATACTGAGCGAAGCTGAAAGTGGTCTTCACTGGTAGGAAGTGAGCCGCTTTCGTCAATCTATCCACGATCACCCAGATGGAGTCGTGCCCTCGACTGGTCCTGGGTAGACCCACAACGAAGTCCATCGAAATCTGCTCCCATTTCCACTCTGGAATGGGTAACGGCTGTAGCTCTCCTGCGGGCCTCTGGTGCTCGGCCTAGACTTGCTGACAAGTCAGGCATCTCGAAACGAACTCCGCAATGTCCCTCTTCATCCCGTCCCACCAGTAGGTCTCTCTCATATCATGGTACATCTTGGTGGAACCGGGGTGGACACTATACACTGATCGGTGTGCCTCCTCAAGAATGTCGCGCCGCAATCCATCAGCATCTGGTACGCACAGTCTAGATCCATATCGTAAAATCCCCTGATCGTCAATCACGAACTCGGAAAATCTGCCCTGTCCCATCTGTGCCATGATCTCTGAGCAACGGTCGTCACTGCGCTGTGCCTCATATATACGGTCAAGCAACTGTGGGCGTGCACGAACATGCGCGAGCTGTCCCCCTGTCTGAGTGAACTCGAACTCAACTCGGCTGTCGCATAACATCTGCCAATCTGCTGACGACTGCCTCTGCACTGCTCGCTAAAAGAATAGACTACCCCCGGGCCTCTTGCTCAACGCATCTGCCACTACATTCGCCTTGCCTGGGTGATATAAGATCTCGCAGTCGTAGTCTTTCACCAACTCCATCCAACGACGCTGTCTGAGATTCAGGTCTCGCTGCTGAAATATGTACTTTAAGCTCTTGTGGTCTGTGAATATCTGACACGACTCGCCGTATAGGTAATGTCGCCAAATCTTCAGTGCAAAGACCACTGCAGCCATCTCCAAATCGTGAGTGGGGTAGTTCTGTTCGTGCCTCTTCAACTGCCGAGAAGCATAAGCGATCACCCGGCCATGCTGCATCAATACGCATCCTAATCCCACTCGCGAAGCATCACAGTAGACCACAAATCCGCCTGATCCCGAAGGCAAAGATAATACCGGCGCCGTAGTCAAACAAGTCCGTAGCTGCTGAAAACTGCGCTCGCACTCCTCTGTCCAAACGAAAGGAACTCCCTTCCGGGTCAAACCGGTCAAAGGTGCAGCTATACTGGAGAAGTCCTGAACAAAACGCCTGTAGTAGCCTGCCAGGCCTAGAAAACTACGGATCTCAGTAACCGATGTAGGTCGGGGCCACTGCTGAACAGCCTCAATCTTCTTCGGGTCCACACAAATGCCGTCTCTCGTAACCATGTGACCCAAGAATCCGACGTTGTCCAGCCAGAAAGCACACTTGGAGAACTTTGCGAACAGATGGTTCTCCCTCAGAGTCTGTAACGTAATCCGCAAGTGCTGCTCGTGCTCCTCTCTGCTCCGAGAGTACACCAAGATATCGTCGATAAACACGATGATGAACAAGTCAAGATACGGCCTGAATGTACGGTTCATCAAATCCATGAATGCTGCTGGGGCGTTGGTGAGTCCGAACGACATCACCAAAAACTCGTAGTGGCCGTAACACGTGCGGAAAGCTGCCCTCGGTATATCCTCCTGTCGAACTCCCAGCTGATGGTATCCTGATCGCAAGTCGATCCTAAAAAAAAACCCGCACCCTGAAGCTGGTCGAACAAATCATCAATGCGTGGCAACAGATATCTGTTCCGAACGGTAACTTTGTTCAGCTGGCGGTAGTCGATACATAAGCGCAAACTTCCATCCTTCTTCTTGACAAACAGGACCGGAGCACCCCACGGAGAAACACTCGGTCGAATAAGCCCCTTATCTAACAAATCCTGCAACTGATCCTTCAGCTCTCGAAGCTCTGCCGGGGCCATCCGATAAGGCGGTATAGAAATAGGCCCCGAGCCGGGAATCAAATCAATGCCGAAATCAACATCGCGCTCAGGTAGTAGCCCAGGTAGCTCATCAGGAAAAACATCAGGGAACTCACAAACAACCGGGACCCGGTCCAACGGAACCTCTACAGCTCGAGTATCGCAAATATACGCTAAGAATCCCTGACATCCCTTCCGCAAGAGCTGACCAGCGCGAAGAGACGAAATCAAGCTGGGAAGGGTGACGCTGCGGTCTCCCTGAATAACAAGGACTGGCTCTCCCGGAAAGCTAAATCTGACTGCCTTCTCACGGCAGTCCACCGAAGTATAACAAGTGGCTAGCCAATCCATGCCCAGAAGCACATCAAAGTCCAACATATCGAGGAGAATCAAATCAACTGATGAATCCCTCTCCCTGATACGAACGGAACACAAACGAAATACAAACCGAGCGACAAACGACTCGCCTACCGGACTAACAACAACAAGCGGATGATCTAACGACGATGACTCACGGCCCAACATCGGTGCAAAGTGTGTAGATACGTACGAATGTGTGGAACCTGGGTCGAATAATACCCGTGCATCGAAAGAACAAACTGGCAAGGTACCTGTCACAACGGCATTGGATGCCTGCGCATCCTGCGGTGTCAAAGCAAAAACTCGGGCCTGTCCTCCACCGATAGCGGGCTGACCTCGACCTCGGCCTCTGCCTCCTCGTCCTCTCTGAACAGGACCGCCGCGTCCACGGCCTCTGGGTGCACCTAACTGGCGTGGAGCATCGCCGGTGGTAGGAAGTAGGGCTCTCTGAGGAGGGGGTGTTGATGGTGGTAGGGTCACATGCGGAACTGTCGCTGCTCCCTGTCGTCTCGTCGGACAGTCTCTGACAAGATGGTGTGGACTCCCGCACCCAAAACACCCTGGCGACAGCTGCTGCCCCTGGGGATAAGAACCATATAACTGTCCCCGCCCAAATCCTCTGCCAGGCCTATCTCTTAGAAAGAATCTGGCGCGCTGCCTCTGAGACGGTACATCGGTGCGAATCCTCTTCGGCCCAGAAACGGCCAAAGTCTGTGATATGCGTGCCTCCATCCGCAATGTCGTATCCATAGCAGCTGAATAAGTGTCGTAGTGCTGGGCGCCAATGGCAAGATATAGCTGGGCATCAAGTCCCTGTATGAACCTCTTCACCATCTTCTCTTCGGTATCCACCAAATACTGAGCATATCGGGATAACTGTGTAAACTGGATGTCATACTCAGACACCATCATCCCAGGTGTCTTGACTAAGGCCTCGAAGCTACGAGCTCTGGCGTCACGAACGCTCTCTGGAAGGAAACGGGCTAGAAAGACCGCTGTAAACTCGACCCAAGTCATAGACGGTAGACCTGCAGCTCGACCTCTCAAGACTGACTCCCACCATGTCTGTGCGAGACCCTCTAGTCGGAAACTCGCAAGCTCTACCCATCGATCATCCGAACATCTCAGCGAACGGCAGATCCTGGATAAACTGTCAAGGAACGTCTGTGGGTCCTCCGCTGCCTCGGTGCCGGTAAATACTGGAGGTCTCAGCCTCATGAAATCCTGTAGCGAAACCGGAATGGCCACGGTGGTAGTAGTAGGAGCAGGTATCATGGTCGTCTGTGATGTAGTAGGTACGTCATCCGGCCTCGGTGTACGACTGGCTGCAACTAGGGATCCTACCATCTGATGTAGCTCTTGCATGCCCCCCATTATCTGTCGCAACTCCTCCATACCACTCTCGAGCCTATCCATACGGCCTGGGGAAGGTGGATCGGTCTGTCCCTGCGGCGTAGGCATACCACCCTGCTCAGTCCTAGTCTCGGACGAGCCAGCTCGAATCTCGTCTCTGGCAGCAGCCCTCTGTGCCCTCGTAGCCTTCGGCGGCATAGTGGCTGTTACAGGAAAACGGATAGTAAGAACAGTGCAATAGGATCATAAGATACACGGAATTGAAGAAGGAATTTTCAAGCAAGTAGATCCTAAAGTCACTTAGGCGGAGTACCGTATCGTAAGTATGCCGCGGACATACATACGCTACGTTACCCTACTTAAGTCACTTACTCCATCTACCAAGGGTTATCGTACACTCAAAAAGGTAAAACCTATCGCTCTGATACCAACTTTGTCACGACCTGCAGGGTACGGAACGTGACTGGCACTTAGGTTACGAAACGTCTCAAGACGTCCGTAAAATAAGTAAGCCAAAGCCCAAAAAACCAAAACCAAATAAGCAAAGAGTGAAGAAAACCCAATCAATTGAAAGCGAGTTTATCAAATAAGTCATGTAAAACCCTTTTTAAAAACAATACCAATTTTTCCGAAAATTTCGGCAGAGTCTCCTTTGTAAATACTGGCCCCCAAAATGGGTACAACAAGAATATATATGAATCCAACAAATATGGCATCCCCAAGCGGGAGCTAGCTCTTCGCCACAAGGCGGTCACAAATCCCACGCAAAATAAAGCAACAACATGCGAAATAATCATAATGAAGCATAAGAAAGACAGCATGTCGACTCAAGTGAGCTCGACCCCAAAATACAGCATAAAAGTCCACAAATCTCACAGTCTCATCTCTAGGTCAATATACAATAATACTGGTAGATACAGTAGATGGAGTGCACTAGATACAAAGAATATACAAGGTGGTACAAAAATAATGATATAACCCACCTAAGAGCAAAACCTCGAGTCCAGGCAAAGGAGGCAAAAGAACAAGTGCGCCCACCGCTACTGTACTGACGGAGCGGACCTGCAAAAGGCTGTGGCACAACGGGGGTGATTTGCCAACTCGTGAGTAATAAATAACATCTACAAAGGCTATCGTATGCATGCACACAAGCATCCTAGCATCTAAAATACAGGTATGACTGGATGCACTAGCAGGTGTGTATGCAACATCAGTGTACTAGAAGGTGTATGTATGCAACATGAATATCTGAGCTCTCGATAGGTATATATATAAGAAACATTTTATCTCTTTTTATTTTTGAAACTCTTTAAAAATGCCAGCATAATACTCATTGAATCGACAACAATCTGTGTCCAGCAACGACACCTAAAAACTGTCTCAAATCTCATAAATCCATGTCATAGTGTCTCTGGCCTCAGCCATCCGGCTGACCCATCTCAATATCAATATCACATCCTCTCGCGGCCCCGGTCGGTATCCTCTGGATATCCGCCGTGCCCAATGAAGTCACCGGTAGGTAATCCGTCCCCTGCCAGGCTCATCGTCAGCACCACGAGCTTCTTGCCCCGGGGTACCCTACCGGGCCCACCATGTACCCGAGACGGTTCATCCAACTCCTCGAAACGGGTCTCAAAAACCACAGCAAACTCATGGTGGACGACACTTACGTCACTAGAAAACCGCAATTTACATGTTTTAAAAATATAATAAGTTTAGAAATTTTGCGGCTTTCCCCCGAAATCCAGAATATCACAAAATCTCATGAAATCCTCATAAATGCATATGCCAATGATAATGAATGCATATGGTGTCAATAATCAAGTTGCGATGTATGATTGATAGATTAGGCGTGAACAATTAATATGATGAAGTACATGCACATGAATAGCAATTCTACGATTTCATTTTAAGGAATTAAAGCAATAGCGTAAGTTTAAGTATCAATTATAGTAAAAGGGTTCAATTTAAAGGTTATCTAGTGTGGTGGCATGGCAATTACCAGGGTGTGTGTGTAAGCATGAATAGTGCTCGTGCTGCATATAAAAACCCTGGCAATGGTGCATGTGTCCTATAACATGGTTTCGTATATGTATGTCAATATAGGGCATGAATGTAGCAAATAATCATACAAGTATTGCACCCCTAATTACTAAAATTACTAAGAATCTTTTTAAGGTACTAAAACTATCGGGCGACTTGCGCCATCCAACGATAGTCCCCCGTAGATGTTACATCTACTCACCGAAATCCCTAGCTAGTCACGTCCGATCACCGCTTTCCCCTTTCGAGCCGCGTCTGACGTCTCCGCGACCGAACCTGGAATTTACATCAATACCAAATATAATGTTACATATCAAGAACGACACAAAACCCAAACGAAAACACTAATGTTCACAAGCTAGGTACAACGTGCACAAGGTGCGCGGAACATACTCGAAAATCGCAAAAACTAACTAAAATCGTCCTCTTTGGGGCGCCCGGCAAAACTAAAATCCGAACACACAAAATTTCGCACTCACGCATCCTAAATGACATAGGATATCTCAAAAATATCATCAAGATATCGCAAATAGTTCATCATAATATTTTAATAAAAACTAGTAAGCATTACCCTCAAAAAAAAATCGCCGATTTGCGACAAAAGACTACAACCTAGCATAAACATCCAACCGCATAACTAGTTAACCACAATAATTTTAATTATAACACATAAAATGCTTCAAATCACATTTTCCATAAACAAACCCTTTCTAGAATTTTATAACTAGCAATCTTAATCCAAACTATACATGAAAAACCTTAAATTAACACTAATTTATAGCCCAATTAGCAAGTTAATCTCTTAGATTAGGTTAGCAAAACAACTAGATAACAAAATAGAATTAATTAACTTAGTAATGGCTTCTAAAACCCTAGTTTAAAGTCAAACCATTAACTTTTAAAAAAACATAGATTAGAAATTAGGAATTATTTTGACACTAAAACAATTTCAAAGTTCTAATTTAACACACTTAAGCTACAAATTAATCATTGATTAGAAATTATACCTCAAAAGTTCAAACCCTATGATGCTAAAGCCTCCCAAGATGCCATCTTTCTCCAAGATTTGAGCCAAATTAGGTTTGAGAAGATATGGAATAAGGGTTTTCTTTGAATTTGTGAAGGAAATTATTGATTTTAGATGGATATTGTGATGAAATTTGATGTGAAAAGAGAGAAAAAAATATTGGGACAGAAGTAGGAGGTGCTCTCGGCCTTGAGGGAATGGGGGAGAATGGTGTGGTGTTGTGGAAATTTTTTCCAAGGTCAAAGCCAACCATTCCCAAGAACAACATACTTACAAATTAATATAATTTAATCCATTCACATCTCATAATGTTCACAAGAGTGAAGTCCCAAAAAAAAAAAAGAGAGAGAAGTTCCTGCTATGGTGGGCCGGCCAAGGGTGAGGGAAAAGTGAGAGAGAGTGCACAAAATTTTTTTTTGCAAAAAGACCCCCTACAAGTCCAAAATTGCAAGTTTAAGCTTAAATTCAATAAATTTCGTTTCCTATAATAAAAATTAGTTAAAAATCAAAATAAAATACTAAAAATTTATGTTACAACTAGATTTTAATTAACATAATTTTAAGGATTAAAATTAGCCCGGAAAAATTTGTATTTATCGCTAATTTAAAGTATTTTCTTACCGGCTTAAAATAATATTAAAAAATTGAAAAATAGGGAAATTTTTTTAAATGACCAAAATTTAATAAGTAACTCATTAGCTACTAAAAACAAGCAATTACCTATCCATTTTAGGTATAATTAGCCCCAAACTGCAAAATAACAAAAAAGACGGTTTTTGGAAAAATACCGAATTTTCACCGATTTTCAGGAAAACACCAAAACGACTTTTCAAGGCGCTACAAAGCCGCACCCAAAACTGGGTGCATCCCAAATCATCGTTTTGCATCCTGTCATATAACAAATACACGTGTGCGTAAGATGGACAATGGACCGAGATGTCCTTAAACAAAAATCTCACCTCCAAAATGGTGATCAACGGACTGAGACGTCCTTAAACTAAAATCTCACCTACAAAATGGTGATCAACAGAACGAGTTGTCCTCAAACTAGAACTTCGCCTCCAAAATGGCGATAATGGACCGAAACATCCTTAAACTAAAACAACAGAGTCCAAATGCTCTTTTTGTTGGATCTGAAGCAAAAAAAAAATGATCCTAAGATCTTGTTAAGTAGATCTTAGTCTCAAATTGGACTAACGTATCGTTAACAAAAAACCAACCGAGCTCCAAATGCTCATATGTTTAATTTGATCTTAATCTCAAACCATATTAACGATCCTTAAATCAACCGAAGCCCAAATCTAAAATATATGGATTTGGACTAATCCGCGTCCTACGGGCGACGACATAAATTAGTCTCCGTATATAATCCACGGGCAATCAAAACCAAAACAAACAAAAACACACACGACACGAAGTGAACTTCCGGAGCAAGAGAAAGTGGTTATCACAATGCGATAACATAATTAACTGCAGGGGCTTGCGCCTTCAAGGAAGAGCGTCCCAACAATCAAAAAAACCCCTCGCAAAAGAGGGGGAATCTGACGAAATCTGCTATAATAGCCGCATCCGTCCAAACCTCCGATACAGGGTGCCATAAATCAACTTGGCATCTTCAGAGAGGTGGACGGATAAATCCAAATAGCATCTTCCACCAAAATTCAGGCCAGACGTCCTAACGTCCCTGTCGCGTCTTTCAGTGGTGAACAGATTCTGGCACACCCGGTGGAAACTTTTCCTCTTTCCACTCCACACATCGTGTGTCGTGTTTGTGAAAAAAATCGCGGTTTCTTATAGTTGCCCTTTGGTTTGAGGTACTAAGATTTGGTGTCTTACTCATGTGCAGGAAATCAATAGCTTCCAACTGCAACCGCAACAGTAATTACCGCTTCGCCCTAACTGGAGGAGTGACATACGGGTCGAATGCGGCCTCCATCTTTTCAATACCGATGGAGTAGGTGACTCAAGACACCACTGGATTATTCTTCGGGACCGTGCTCCTGCCAACAAGCTTCAGCGCCATAGCGCCGCAAGAGGAAGCTCCAAAAATGTCGGTCTTCGATCGACTTGCAACCAGCACAGACCCTCTCAACGGGTCGTCCAAGCCCGCTACCTCAGTCTTCAACAGGCTGTGCCGAAGCTCAAGTGAGCCCGCAAAGAGGCTCGCGATACCTGAACGGGTTATCCCAAAATGGATAGTCCTCCCAACTCCTATTGCGGGTGAAGTCGTCAAAGGTGCTTCCCCTACCAGAAAATCGGCCTTTGAAAGATTGGTCGTTCCCTCTCAACGGATGTCCGTCTTCGACAGGCTGACACCAACAATAACCCCTCATCAAAGACGGAGGTATGACAGAGCCGCTTCCACAACTGAGGTGGTCCCATCTGCAAGGCATGATCGACGTCGCCACTGGCACCGAGTGAGAAAAGCTGGAGGCAACTCCCCCTCCGGACTTACTCCACCAGCTCCAATGGTGGAAGTTGATGCCGTTGTTCCAACCGGGAACAACTTTGAACTGCTTAGGAGGGTGTGAAGGAACTCTCTAACCGCGATGCTGAAGAAATCTCCACTGCTTGTTGAAAACACGACGCAGGCAAAGCCGGAGCAGCCCCCTCAGCAGCTGTCCTCCCAAATCCACAAAGTTTGGCGGAAAGTCCAAGATTCTGTGATCAACAAGAACTACTCTCGTCAACCGAAGAAAATGAAGGTTCGACAAGAGGAAAATCATCCCTCCAGCATACAACGAGGGACTTCTTTCACACAGGTGCTTGCTACAATGGCTCCTTCAACTTCGACCTCCCACAAAAGGAGAAGGCTGGAGAATCTCCTACCACCTGCGGCAAATCCCAAAGGTGATGGATCCAAACGCCCTAAGTCTGGGGGCATGATCGTGCAAACGGTTTACATGGCTTCTGGGAAAGTGGAAAGCCGTGCTTCCATGGGTCATCGGTCGTAAACTCGGTCGTTGAAAAAACTCAGGAGCAGCAACAAAAGATCCAGGAGATGCTGACGAAAATGGAAGCACTCACCGGGCAGAAAGAAAGCCCGGAATCGGCGTCTGAACAACGCCAGGAGCAGAAGACCGATACAGAGTTCCTGTGAAGGGTGCTGGAAAGAAAGGATAAGAAGGCCGTAGAATATGCTGCTAATATAAAACAGATAACGCACTTGTTCCAAGACATGGTTGGAATGATGATCCAGCCAGAACCTCCAACTGAAGATCCGCCGATAATCATCGAGGACAACAGAGGGGAAACATCAAACCCTCTTCCAGCTTTATCAACATCCAGGGAGGAAACGATCTCCAAAGCTACCCTTAATGATTACATAGCTAAACAAATATGAACTCATTAGGCCAGTGAAGCGGCTGGCCAAGTCGTCAGAACTGGGCGAATGTATCCGGGTTGGTATGACAAAATCAAATACCCGCCAGGATATATGATCCCCAAGTTCCACGTGTATAAGGGGACAGGCAATCCTCATCAGCACGTTGCTCAGTTCAGAGCACTATGCGGCAATACTGGAGGCGACGGCAAATTGCTGCTTCGCCAGTACGTTGGCAGCCTGTCGGAAACAACATTCGAATGGTACTCGGAGCTCTCAAATGACTCCGTCAAAACATTCACAGAAATGGAATTGTTGTTCACACAGCGGATTGCAAGCGCAATAGAACGCACCCCGATCTCAGCATTAATCAATGCCAGGGTGAAGCCAGGAGAGACCTGGGTTCAATACGCAATCCGGAGGCGGAACCTATGTAAGTCAATGTTACACACCCCACAAGATGCGGGGAGGTGGAATATGTAAAACAATCATTCTGTTCAAAGTAACATCGACTATCAAACAGACCTTTGCTAAACCCTAACCAACAAACTATCTAGAAGTAGTTAACTACTATGATAAATGATTATACCTCATGATACTAGTCCTTCTTGTTCTTGTTGTTCACCTCCTCGCCGGCCTCCTCGATGTAATAGAAGATCCACCCGAGAATTCCTTCTTCAAGATTTAACCTCTAACTTGAGATAACTATGTGGCTAGGATTGCTAATCCAAGTGACCTAGAGGATATAAAGATTGATTAAGGATCTATTAGTCTTGCTAACCCTATGGTTCTCAACTCATGAGAGGATTAGGGTTAGGATGGAGAAGATGAGAGCTAGAGGAGAGAGAATGTATTTGTGATAATGAATTGAATCTTAAGTCATTTGGATAATATCATGAAGCATGAAAATATCTAAGCAATAATATATAAAATCAACAACTATGCTTCATTAATTACCTTGAGGTGAATCACCTCATGACTCATGGTGCAATTAATGAAAATAACACATCATCTCTCCACCTCATTAAGTTTAATTCATAAATGAATTAAAACTAAATGAGTTACCTATCTTCTAGAAGCTTCCCGACTAATTACGAGATTGCCCCTCTCATCCGTATTTACGAAAAACACGGATATACTGAGACTGCATAAATCCAATAATCCAATATTACAATCTGGGTTAAACCAAAGCCTGCTAGTATAATCTGTCCGAACATCACACGTGCACAAGTACACGTATATGTCTGAACCCTGTCGTAAAACCATACGACCCCTATATCGCTTCGCCTGAAGCAGGGAAACCCTCTATGTGGGACTCTAAAGACTCGACACTATGCTGGCAGTGGGTTTAACCACAGGCCGCAAGCGGTACTAGCTGTACGTAACGGTCCCCAGGTAGATGTCGATAAGAAGGTCGATGAGGAAACCCATCCGAACTCCTACTGAGCCTGATGTGATAATTTCCGTACACTCCGGTCTGTTCGTCTAAGACAATCGCATATCGGGCCTTGAGGGCGGCAAGCGTCAGTCTCCTAATAGCGGTATAAGTCGTGTCGGAGTGAAGCCCATTACATCTTGAGAAGCTACTAGAAAACCTACCAGTAAATCTCGCTTGCCCTGGCTAGGGATCTTGTGTAATGGCTCTCCAAACACAGCGCGATATCAACCCCCAACACCGGGAGAGACGAATCCTATCTAACCGCCACTGCCTCCAAGTGCTTCAGGACTGCACCCAACTGCTACCTGTTTGCATGACTCAGTCGAGCTGTGGTAGGGTAGCAATCTAAGAATAGTGGGAACACACTCAAGGCGAAGCAGCAGTGTCAAGTCTACGGACTATGCTGTACTCATGTCAGCTGGGAACTGTTAACTGACAACGGGTATAATACCAACCAACAGTTCCCTGCGAGTCCTGTCCGTTGTACCCGTAATCTTAACGAGCACCTTCATACTATCTCCAGTACAACGAACTAATGGTTGTGGGACAGACCATTTCCCCTGCTGGGACGAGAAGCGTATACACTAGTCTACTCCGGAGTATCGATGCCCTGCCTCGATAATCCTACGACTAGGGACCTGAAAAAGGATGTTCTTGTAGACTACCCAGCCCCCACTAGTGTGACTGCCATCATAACGCTAATAGTCAAGCAAGATCCTAAGGGCTCTATCAATATGTTTTCGCGATATGCTAAAAGAAACATATTCACATATTAAGATAGATATAAACCAAGTAGCATACTACTATGTTGAGCAAGACTGTTAATACAACTGTGAATATCCAAGTTTCCATTAAGTAATATACAATCTAGTATGATACAATAATGGCCCCTAGGGCATATACACGAACAATCTCCCACTTCCACTATGGCCATGTACTGGCGTATCGCGGACCTATCATCTCGAATAGCCTCTCGAACTGTGTCTGAGGTAAGGACTTTGTGAATGGATCTGCAGTGTTCTCCTCTGTAGCAACTCTCCGGACCTCGATCTCCCGGCGATCTATGATCTCCCTGATCAAGTGATACTGCCTCAAGATGTGTCTGTACTTTTGATGGGACCTGGGTTCCTTCGCTAAAGCTATAGCCCCGTTGTTGTCACAATACAGAGGTATTGGATCAACAATGGATGGAACCACCTGATGTTCTGCTAAGAACTTCTTTACCCAGACTGCTTCTTTTGCGGCATCAGAAGCTGCGATATACTCCTCTTCCATCGTCGAGTCAGCAATGGTGTCCTGCTTGGAACTCTTCCAGCACACCGCCCCTCTATTGAGGGTAAAGACATAA
The DNA here is from genome assembly GCA_030015575.1 of Agapanthus africanus. Taxonomy (NCBI): domain Eukaryota; kingdom Viridiplantae; phylum Streptophyta; class Magnoliopsida; order Asparagales; family Amaryllidaceae; genus Agapanthus; species Agapanthus africanus. The sequence continues at coordinate 366,641,190 of CM057340.1, forward strand.
CCTGACATGGACTTAGAGTCATCCTTATCACTCTGGAAGATGGAGTCAGCAAAAGCCTCGATCTGGAGGTCTTTTCTGCCGTAAACTAAGAACATATCCTTAGTCCTTCTCAGGTAATTGAGAATGTTCTTTACTACAATCCAATGCTTCTCCCCTGGGTCTGACTGATACCGGCTTACCATGCTTAGTGTGTAAGCTACATCTTGTCTGGTACACAACATCGCATACATTATAGAGCCTACCGCAGAAGCGTAAGGTATAACTGACATGCGATCCCTTTCCAAATCAGTCTTGGGAGACATCTCTTTGGAGAGGGTGATCCCATGAAAAGACGGTAAATTACCGCGCTTGGAATCTTCCATACTGAATCTTTTCAGTATGGTGTCGATGTACCTGGACTGTGAAAGTCCTAATATCCTCTTGGATCTATCACGATGGATCCGGATCCCCAGAATGTAAGAGGCATCACCCAGGTTTTTCATGGAGAACCTGTGTGACAAGAATCCTTTGACAGATTGGAGCATAGGAATGTCATTTCTTATAAAGAGAATGCCATCCACATACAAGACGAGGAATACGACAGTTCGTGCTACAATCTTACTATATATACATGGTTCATCTGGATTTTTGATAAAGTCATATTCTTTGACTGTTTCATCAAATCAGATGTTCCAACTCCACGATGCCTGCTTTAGTCCATAAATGGATTTAGGCAACTTGCACACTTTCCCACTGCTCCCACTCTTATTGAAACCTTCTGGCTGATCCATATTGACGCACTCGTCCAAATTTCCATTTAGAAAAGCCGTCTTTACGTCCATCTGCCTGATCTCATAGTCATGGAAGGCAGCAATGGCAAGAAGGATCCGAATGGATTTGAGCATAGCCACTGGAGAAAAAGTTTCGTCATAGTCCAAACCTGGCCTTTGACGAAAACCCTTTGCAACAAGTCTAGCCTTATAGGTTTCCACCTGTCCATCTACACCAATCTTCTTTCTGAAGATCCACTTGCATCCTATGGGTTTTACCCCATCTGGAGCAAAGTCCAAAGTCCATACTTTGTTAGTGTACATGGACTCCATCTCGATCCGCATTGCATCCATCCATCTTACCGAGTCGCCGCTCTGAATGGCTTGCTGGAAGCTAGTAGGTTCATCATTATCAATGACGCAATACTCTCTATCCCCGTCTATGAGAAAATTGTAGTATCTCTCAGCAGGATGAGATGGCCTACTACTCCTGCGGAGGGGTGCGGGAATGTCCCGTTCTTCTGGAACTTCTGGTTCTACCAAGCTTTCATTAGTAGCTCGTGGTTCTGAAATTTCTTCCAGTTCTATTGCTCTCCCACTTGTTTCCTTTTCTAAAAACTGATGTTCTAGAAAATGAGCATTACGAAAAACAAAAACCTTTTGTTCCTCTGCATAATAGAAAAAATACCCCTTGGAGTTCTTTGGATATCCCACAAACTTACACTGTACTGAGCGTGCCTCGAGTTTGTCCGCATGCTGCTTTTTAACAAAAGCTGGACATCCCTATATCTTAAGATATTGAAGATATGGTTTCTTCCCAATCCACATCTGATATGGTGTGGTAGGCACAGTCTTGGTAGGAACTCTGTTCAAAAGATATGCAGCTAATTCTAGTGCATAACCCCAGAAAGATAGCGGTAACTAAGCATTACTCATTATAGAACGTACCATATCCAATAAGGTTAGGTTCCGTCTCTCCGATACACCATTGTATTGTGGAGTGTATGGTGGAGTAAGCTTAGAGAGAATTCCTTTCTCTTTTAGGTAACCTAGGAACTCGGCACTTAAGTATTCACCACCTCGATCAGATCTCAGTGTCTTGATACTTTTACCGGTTTGGTTTCCTACTTCATTCTTATATTCTCGGAATTTCTCAAAAGCCTCGGATTTATGTTTCATCAAGAAAATGAATCCATACCTAGAGAAATCATCCGTAAAAGTAATGAAATATGAAAAACCGCTTCTTGCTTGTGTAGACATTGGACCACATACATCGCTGTGTATGAGTCCTAAGAGCTCGCTCGCTCTTACTCCATGTCCAGTGAATGGAGTCTTTGTCATCTTTTCTTTGAGACATGATTGACAAGTGGCATAAAATTGATATTCGAACGGATCCAAATATCCTTCTTTATGTAACTTAGTTAACCTTGTCTCATTGATGTGACCTAGTCTACAATGCCATAAGAAAGCCTGATTTATATCTGGAGACTTTCTTTTTAGTGTGTTCTGGACATTGAAAATCTGCAATTGGTTTAACACGTATATACCGTTATCTAGTGTACCGGACCCAATCAAACCATGATTAAGGTGGATGTTAACAACATCGCTTACAAACGTGAAATCATAACCTTCTTTTGATAACAACGATACTGATATGATATTAAACGTTAAACTAGGTACACAAAAATAGTTGCGCAAAACCAAAATATGTCCACTCGTCAATCCAAGATGATAATCCCCTACGGATACAGCATTTACGCTCGCTCCGTTAGCAACCTGGAGGGTCATATAACCAACCTTAAGTACTCTACGGCTTCTCAGTGCCTGCAATGAATTGCATATATGAGATCCTGATCCGGTATCCAATACCCAGGAAGTAGAGTTGATTGACAGACAATTTTCAATTACAAACACACCTGAAGCCAAAGCCACGACTAGCCTCGGGTCCTGGTTCTTGGCATTCCAAGCTTTTCAATTCTTCTTCCAATAGCCTTTCCTACGACAGTGGAAGCATTCGTCCTTTGCTACTACCGGCACCGCAACCTTTGCCTTTCCCTTGACTCCCACCTTTCCAACACCACCTCTCGGTTTGGTAGCGGCCTTCTTCTTCCTTCCTTTGGCTCTTGCCTTGGACCTGGAAGAGGAAGCACCACGAACAAACATAGCGGGTGTTTCCCTTGCTTTTTGCAAGGTGCCCTCTGCACTCCTCAACATGTTAAGGAGTTCTGGAAGTTCAACTTCTTTACCTTGAATATTGAAATTCAAGATAAACTGGGCATAGGTGGAAGAAAGGGACTAGAGAACCAAGTCTGTATACAGCTCGTTCTCTAATGTTGTCCCGAGATCCGCGAGCTCCTTAATGTAGCCAATCATCTTAAGGACATGTTCCCCTACAGATGATCCGACGACCAACCTCGACTGAAATAAGATCTTCGAGGTCTCGTATCTAGCTATACGAGATTTCTCTCCATACAGTTCCTTGGTGTGGAGAAATATGGGTTTAAGATCCATATTCCCGTGCCTCCTCTGATGTTCATTATCTATAGAGGCAAGCACGATGCATTTGGCCTTCGCGCAGTCTATCTCCTAGGTCTTGTGGATTTCCTTATCCGCGACACTGGATTCTGGGACGGCAAGGGCTTTAGTAGTAAGGATATACCCCAATTTGTCATAGGTAATTGCCATCTTGACATTCCTAAACCAATCTTTATAGTTTGGCCCTGTCAAAATATTTTTATCTAATAATAACTTAAGGCCCGTCATGTTCTTGGTCGCTGCAATTAGGAGAGGGAGAAGAGAACACTTTAGCGTGATGCTCTTTCAAGTTTAGGGCGGTTTTTAGTTTATCTAAACAGGATGGCTCCCACTATTTCTCGAATCCTTCCTCAAACCATAAAAGAAGAACTAGTCAGGACTATTCTCACCGTATAATACTTGCTTAACCGTTCAGCCATGCAAGTGTCGGTACATCTAGGGAGGTTTTACGACGCTTTTGCGAAGTTCCTTAATTAAATAACCTCTTTTACCTGGGGGCGTAGCTCTGCTGACACCTTTCTCGACACCTACTTGGTTCATAGCATTGATCGTTAAGTGAAAGAATCTCCCGATGAGTAACATATACTCACAGTTGGATCGGGATCCAAATATCATTGTGTGATAAAGCTGAAGGAATCCTACCAAAATTATCACAATCCAAATGGTATGCAACTCTAGCAAGTTTCAGTTTCTTTAGAAACTCCCGATATTGATTTTTGCCCCATGCTCTTATGATCTTAACGTTGGCCAAAATATCATAAGTCACATGTCAAGTTCTACCCATCATTATCTTGCTAATTTGAACCCAACCGTACATACCCCTGACGTTGGCCAAATGGCAGTACGACTGTTCCAAACCAACTCATCTATCTATGCAACAGATGAATACCCAGCAGCTACCAAACACTATGCCTTGGCGTTGGTCAAAATACATAGCTTGAATACTACTGAATACCCAAATGAAATGACGGAAGGCTATGAATGGTTTTGGCGAAACCGTGAACATAGTGAACTTGATATAATCGAAGGAACCTGATAGCTTTTAAAAGGAGTGGTTTAAGCTCCGTAATTAAAAATCTGCTGTTTTTAAAATAATCGAGTGGTTTCTTTTAAATTGTTCCAACGATTCAACTTTGGTTTATTTTCTTTGCATTAATATAATACGTCCCATCAATTAACCTATCATTGCAGAAAACAACAAAAATATAACGTCCGCTTATGCCATCCGCATTCGCCACTGGGTCCCATCATTCACCCGTTAGGTTACTTAACTAACGACAGAGAGGGGGCTGGGCTAGCGCGGATGCAAAACATAAGCAACGCCTACTAGATATCATATATAGATATTGTACATTCGTCAGACGCAATAATAGACATTCCAGATCACAGATGAACATATTGGATATTCTAGGAATCCGCATTTCTTTTGAGCCTGCAATGAAAGACGGATTACACAGTCGTGATGAATAGCCAACCCCACCTTAGACCCCTATGGGTAAGGCAAACTACCCGTCAAGTACCCGAAGTGAAGCGGTCTCCCTCAACAACGTGAGTAGGCCACTAAACACTTCAAAGTACCCGGTAGTTTGTGCACCCCACCTTGGGTCTATCCTAGGAGCAGAAAACGAAATAATACAACGGTGGATACAACCTCAACCTGGATGTGCCCCGTAAAAGAATATTACAACAATTTACAATTTATAAATAAATGAAAGAAACACTCTTCTCACATCCCCGGCTATCCATTCACGACAATCCAATAAGTTCATATTCATAAACATAAAGTAACCATTACAGAAATGTGTAACCCCCTGGTAACCGACATATAGCAATTAGGGGAGGTTTACGAACACATTAATCACAACACGGATATAATCCAGTTAGCCAAAGTTCTTAGAATTTTGATCAAGCGCCACATATGAATCTACGCCAAATAATTCTCTGTACACATAAAACTTGAGTAGAAACAAAACATCCCAGAAATCACAACATCAACATAGAAGAATAACTGAGCAAATTTGGATAGACTCAGTGTCAACTCGGCCGCGGATCCGTGGCGGATCGCTTGGATCGGCCGCGGTTCCGTGGCAGTTTGGACGAGTCACGATCCTAAATTTCTTCACAATTCTTAAATAACCCTGCATGTATTTTTTAAGGTCCCTGAAAAATTTTTAGACCCCAATTTAAAATCGGCAGAAACTTGGTGAAAATGTCTTTTTTTTCGGGATTAAATTGCGATCGATTTTCTAAAGACTTTGCTCACATGTTAGTTATGGTTTAGCTAGGCTCTGATACCACTGTAAGTCAACGTTACACACCACAAGATGCGGGGAGGCGGAATAGGTAAAACAATTATTTTGTTCAGAGTAACATCGACTATCAAACGGATCTTTGCTAAACCATAACTAACAAACTATATAGAAGTAGTTAACTACTATAATAGATGGTTATACCTCAAGATACTAGTCCTTCTTTTTCTTGTTGTTCACCTCCTCGTCGGCCTCCTCGATGTAATAGAAGATCCACCCGAGAGTTCCTTCTTCAAGCTTTAACCTCTAACTTGGGGTAACTAAGTGGCTAGGATTGCTAATCCAAGTGACCTAGAGGATATAGAGATTGATTAAGGATCTATTAGTCTTGCTAACCCTATGGTTCTCAACTCATGAGAGGATTAGGGTTAGGATGAAGAAGATGAGAGCTAGAGGAGAGAGAATGTATTTGTGATAATGAATTGAATCTTAAGTCATTTGGATAATATCATGAAGCATGAAAATATCTGAGCAATAATATATAAAATCAACAACCATGCTTCATTAATTACCTTGAAGTGAATCACCTCATGACTCATGGTGCAATTAATGAAAATAACACATCATCTCTCCACCTTATTAAGTTTAATTCATAAATGAATTAAAACTAAATGAGTCACCTATCTTCTAGAAGCTTCCCGACTAATTACGACAATTCCCCTCTCATCCGTATTTACGAAAAACACGGACATACTGAGACTGCATATATCCAATAAACCAATACTAGAATCTGGCTTAAACCAAAGCCTGCTAGTATAATCTGTCCAAACATCACACGTGCACAAGTACACGTATATGTCTGAACCCTATCGTAAAACCATACGACCTCTATATCGTTTCTCCTGAAGCAGGGAAACTCTTTGTGTGGGACTCTAAAGACTCGACACTATGCTGGAAGTGGGTTTAACCACAGGCCGCAAGCGGTACTAGCTGTACGTAACGGTCCCCAGGTAGATGTCGATAAGAAGGTCGATGAGGAAACCCATCCGAACTCCTACTGAGCCTGATGTGACAATCTCCGTACAGTCCGGTCTGTTCGTCTAAGACAATCGCATATCGGGTCTAGGGGGCGGCAAGCGTCAGTCCCCTAATAGCGGTATAAGTCATTTCGGAGTGAAGCCTATTACACCTTGAGAAGCTATTGGAAAACCTACCAGTAAATCTCGCTTGCCCTGGCCAGGGACCTTGCGTAATGGCTCTTGATCGCACACCAAAAGCGTGTTGGATATTTTAAAGTTCTAAAGTTTAACCGCGATCAGGACGGTGTCGCTTTGCAGCTATCCGCGATGAGCACGGGTCGATCTACAGGGAGACGGAGCGTTTAATGTTCTTGTTTTAACGAGTTAACAGCGTGGCGGATTTGTTCGTTATCTAACCTATGTGTTATATTCAAGTATAAGGCTTGTTAGGAAACGATAGGATAGTGTAAGTTAATGGATTCCGTATTCAAGTATTTTGAGCCGAACTCAACCAATGAAGCTAGAACAATCGGCAACAACGTGGATTGGGGGACTTAAGCTCGGTATTCATGGAATCCGGCTTATTGACCTTTGTCCTTTGGTTCTTGTCTCTTGCTTTCGCCTCCGGCCAAACTGAATGCAACCGGTCACGGTTAGGAATCATCTTTACCTTGGTAGGGTAGGGTGCCTAACGGAGCGTTTGCGTAAGATTTGGGCGGAGTTTCAAATGGAAAAGACGGGAAAAGGAAATGAGGAGCGAAATGTTAACTTACAAAATTTTTCTCTTTTCCTAACAACAATATTCACACCATTCACAAAACAAACCAAAAAGAGATAACAAAAGAGAAGAACAAAGAAAAGAAAAGATTACAAGCAAGTAATTAAATGACATGGTAATAAATTGCAAGTAACAAAAGACAAGAATGAAAATGCATGTAAATAAAAGAGCAAGTAAGAAAGACTATGAACCATAGAACCCAAAACAAGACATGGGTTCAATAACCAAATCTTAAACTTGCAAGCTCAATGAAGAGATTGCAAGATTAAGAAGAGGCAAAGAACTCATGGTGAATGAAGGCACAAAAGAGATCTTTATTAATCATCAAGAATGATACAACCCCTTGAGATCAATAACCAACCCTTAAACTTTCAAGCTCAATGAAGAGGTTGAAGGATCAAGAGAAGGTTAAGAACTCAATGGGACTAATTTATTTACAAGAACAAAATGAAAACAAAAGAGGTTTGGTGAAAAGAATGAAACAATGTAAGCACAATCCAAGACCCTTTCCCCTTTGCCCCATGGTCTGTATTTATAGGATCCAAAGAATGGAGGGAAATTCAAATTTTTAAATCAACACAAAATCTTTAGCATTGAATGCTCATTACTTCATGTCCATTTGTGCCATGATTCTTGTCTTCCCCATCATGGTCCATACTGATTTGTCTATTTGAATTTGATTTGCACTCAGTTTTGAAAGGAAATTTGAATCTTTAAATCACACATATAATCTTCACCATTAAATGCTCATTACTCCATTCCCACATTTGGCTTGATTCATGGCTGCCCCATTATGGCTCATGCTGATTTGTTTGATTCCTTTTGATTTGAACACATGCTTTTTTAGTCTTGAATGCATATAAAATCATATGCATATAAAATCATCTCCTTGAATGCATATAAAATCATATCCACATGTGCTTAAAAGTCTTGTGTACACACTTGTTGTGTTGGACCATTTAGATAAAAAATGTGTACACAACTTGTTGCGTAAAGGAACTCCTGAAGTATTGGTCGGTTTGCGTTTCTGGTCGCAGTGTCTTCCCTCAAGTGATATATCCATGCTTTTGGATGCAGTTCCAGTATTTTGTCATGGATACCTGTAATCTGTAATACTGAGTAGACACTGGTTAAAAATACCGATAAAAACAACAAATAGATAATGAATGGGCGGTATTAGAATGCAGTTTTCTGATATGAACAGCTCTCCAAACACAGTGCGATATCAACCCCCAACACCGAGAGCGACGAATCCTATCTAACCGCCACTGCCTCCAAGTGCTTCGGGACTGCACCCAGCTGCTACCTGTTTGCACGACTCAGTCGAGCCATGGTAGGGTAGCAATCTAAGAACAGTGGGAACACACTCGAGGCGAAGCAGCAGTGTCAAGTCTACGGACTATGTTGTACTCATGTCAGCTGGGAACTTAACTGATGACGGATATAATACCAACCAACAGTTCCCTGCGAGTCCTGTCCGGTGTACCCGTAACCCTAAGGAGCACCTGCATACTATCTTCTGTACAACGTACTAATGGCTGTGGGACAGACCATTTCCCCTGCTGGGACGAGAAGCGTATAGACTAGTCTACTCTGGAGTATCGATGCCCTGTCTCGATAATCCTACGACTGAGGACCTGAAAAAGGATGTGCTTGTAGACTACCCAGCCCCCACTAGTGTGACTGCCATCACCACGCTGATAGTCAAGCCAGATCCTAAGGTCTCTATCAATATGTATTCGTGATATGCTAAAAGAAACATATTCAGATATTATGATAGATATAAACCATGTAGCATACTACTATGTTGAGCAAGACTGTTAATACAACTGTGAATATCCCAAGCTTCCATTAAGTAATATACAAGCTAGTATAATACAATAATGGCCCCAAGGGCATATACACTAACAACCTATGGTCAAAATGCGAACAACGCATCGAAGAAGCTCCTGCCGTAGGCATGTTCATAGGGACTCTGGATCCTCAGACGACTGTGTCGCAGTTCATGGCGTTCTTTAAGCCGACCACCTTCCAGGCTCTAATCGACAAGTTGGGCTAAATAGACCAGATAGGCCATGGGTCTTCCTCCTCAAATAAGGACCCTCGAAACGCCAAGGGTAAAGGGAAAGCAGCCTTCGTCTCCAACACTCAACAACAACCGAGCGACCCAAAACCGGTTGTTCACCAAAACAACGCGCGCTCACACCAATCCCTGGAAGAGAAGCTAGGACGAGCTTACTCATTTCCCCGTGATAAAATGAGAAGACCGTTCGAACTAGCAGTACGCAACAAACTCATTACTCTGTTGGACCCAAAACGTCCACCGCAGCCCGGTGACGTCAACAATCCTAACTACTGCTCCTATCTCCGAATGGTGAGCCACCCCATTGAGGATTGCTACATCTTCAAGAAATGGGTCGAGGAGCAGTACCATCAAGGGAAATTCGCGCTGTAGAGAATTGGAGGGTAAAACCTCCACAGAGGCACGCTCCTAAAAAGGTGGTTACACCGGGGGCATCATGTTCATTTGTGGAAGAAACTCCGAGGGAAGTTATCCTTTCAGCTAAAACCAAAAGCATGGTGAAGGATCTTCAAGAATGTCCGGCGAACAGGTGGAAAAGCCCGCTGGAGCCCAAGATCATTGAGGGGGTGCTGAAACCGTGTCCCACACCGAAAACTGCTAACGATAGGCAAAACACCCAGGTCAAGCCTTCAAATTCTTCGAAGGGAAAGAAGAAGTCCAAGAAGCCCGTGCAGCTTGACGACAAGCACACAGACCTGAAAAAGTATATTGACGCGCTGGAGGAGTACAATCAGAAGGTGCGGACCCCAGTCACCTTTGAAGAGTTTCTCAACTATATACTTGAGAATGGAGATAGTGACGTTGATGAGGGAAATGGCTCGTCGGGAGAATCTGAAGATTATGTAGCAAGTTGCCACATGGTTTCTCATTCATCATTAAATTACGAAGAAACTCCCTCGGCGTTAGAAAACAACGCAAAGAAACTGGGGGAAGGACCTGTGCCAAAATCCCTGGAGCTGCCAGAAGGCCTAATTGACAGACTGCTAAATAAAGCTTTTCAAAAGAGCAGAGCTGACCGAGAACGTGAAAAGACCATATACGAAAAGGCCAAATACGAAAAGGCCAAGCATCGACGTCAGTATGAAGAAGACGCAGCGAGAAAGAGTCACAAATTACTCTAACCAGACCGAAGCACACTTGCGGCAAAAAAAAACAGTTTTAAGACTGAGAAACGGTTCACCAAAGCCCTGTCAATGGGAATGAAGCTGTCATCTTTCAAGGGAAATATTCCCAGGGCTACATGACTCAACGGAGAGATTTCACATCCCAACTATTGCCTATATCATCGAAGGGCCACCCACCCCATCGAAGAATGCAATGCCTACAAGAAGTGGTTGCAAGGATACATTTCTCATTGACAACACTTCGAGTTGATGAAGCGCAAAGCATGTCGACAGCATAGAAGCGCGACAGATGTGCGTGAAGGAACGGCTGGCAACTGTCATATGGTTGGTATTAGTTCGACAAAAAGAAAATCCTAAGTTCTTACATTCGGGAGAGATTCCGAGTAAGAAATAACCCTCGGCCCTCTTTTCAAAGAATCCACTTCCGGAAAAGAGGAGGAGGAGAAGAACCGTGAGAACATTCAGCTGCATAATCGCAAGCTGCCTGAGAAGAACCTCAGGCCTACTAACAAAGTTTCAAGCAAAAGAGACCAGTTGAAGGAAAAAGTCCCTGAGGAAATTTCCCTCGATGATAGAGTCGTCGAAGAGCTCGCTGCCAAGGACCCGCCTAAGAAAAATAAGGTGGATTACAATGTCATGGCACATCTGAGGAAGATACCCTTACAACTGAGCATACTGGATGCTCTCGTCCTGTCCAAAGAAGCAAGAGATTCTCTGATCAGGGCATTACAGGAGATCAGTTCCAAGCTTTCCTTGTAGAAGAAAAGATAAAGGACGAGCTGGCAGAGTTTCATATAGCTGGCATTACATTCGGCGATGAAGATCTCCTCCTCGGAACGTGCGAGCACAACCGTCCTCTATATGTCACAGGGTACTGCCAGGACATCAAGATAGGGAAGATCCTGGTCGACAACGGGTCCTCCGTCAACCTTCAACGTAAAGGTGCTGAAGGAGATCTGCAAGAATGTTCAGCACCTGGCCCGGGATAAAATTACCATCTATTGTTTTGACTTACAGTCATCATGGACGTTTGGGTCCGTAATATTGACGTTACGCTTGTTAGTTATATGTATGCCCTAGAGTCCATTACTGTACATGCGATGTATATTGTAGTGACTTCTTGGACATATATAGGGAGGACTTTCTTGCTCGACATGATAGTATGCTATCTAGTTGCACTTTATCGTAACATGTACACTTAGTGTCTCTCTATTACATGTTGATAAAGCTCTTAGGATGAGTACTTAACTACCAGGATTATGATGCAGATCATACTAGTGGGGCAGAGGTAGTCGGTAAGTACATCCTTCAAATGTTCCTAGTCGTGGGAGTATCGAGATAGGGCATCGATACTCCAGAGTAGACTAGCGTATGCGTTTCTTGACCAACATGATGGGCGATGGATGATCCCATATCCATTGGTGTTTGACATCAGAGAAGGTATACGGGTGCACAGTGGAGACTGGGTACACTGAACGGACTCGACGAGAACTCCTAGATGGTATTATACCTATCGTCAGATAGCAGTTCACTGGTGACACTGGTACAGGTTAGTCTGTTGACCCGAGATAGTCATAGAGTCTTGTGTGATTCCCACTGTGCTTTGATTTCCACCTTACTCGTGCAAAACGGTGGTTTTTGGCTACAGTCCTGAGTCACATGGAGGCAATGTGCGATAGAAGGGGATTCGTCTCTCCCGGTATTGGGGTTTGATGTTGTGTTATGCTCGATTGGCCATAACAGGAAATCCTTGGCCAGGGTTGCTGAGATCTACTGGTAAGTGTTATCAGTAGTTTCTCGAACCCTTATGGACCTTGCATCGGCATGACTTATCAGGCTATTGGGGTTTGACGTTATACCACCCCCAGGCTGTGATATGCGACATATCAGAAGAAGAGACCGAACTGTACGGTAGTGTTACTGATTGAATTCGCAGGAGTATGAGCAGGCTTGCTTGTTGATCTTCTGATCGCTCAATACCCGGGTGGCCGTTACGTTTAGCAGACCGCTTGCGGCTTGTGGGTGTTTGATATGATCATCACCTACTGCCGGCGTATTGACGAGTCTTTAGAGTCCTACACAGAGGTTTCCTGGTTCATGCGAAACGAAGTAGGAGCACATATGTGATATGTGCGAGACCGAGATTAATGCGTGTATGTGATACCGCATTCTATTCTCACGATATGTGATATCGGTCGGTTATATGAGATATAGCAGGGTTATCGGATCAAGTGTTGATTCGATAAGTTGATTCATATGTTATTAGTCGGTTGTTTGTGATATAGCCGGATTATTAAATCAATTGTTGATTTGATAATTTAATGTATAATTATATATTTATATATTAACTTACATTAACTAATATTAGCTCACTAAGTATTCTTTTTCTCACTTATGTGCGTATAGTATATATGTGATATATATTAATGTACATTTTAATTGTGCCATGCTTGATGCCACATGCTTCATGGAAGTATGAGACTTGCACTATACTTAGGATAATCCTAGGGTTTTTATTTATCAAAGTAATTCAAAATTGGTTGAATTATCTCATGGCTAGAAGCTTTGAGAAAGCTTGTTGATAACCATTGACCAAATCCACCATTTTTGTTTCACTTGTAGATATTTATTGACCTATCCATTATCCTCACCCATAGTTAAGTCTCTGCATGGGTTAATGTATGAAACTAACTCACCCATTGTTGCAATTCTCACCTCATTAGTTTTCATTCTCTTCATCACTTCATCTTCTTCTTCCTCATGAAAAGATTTTTCAATGGTTTGGAGAGATGAAGAAATATTGTGAGAAAAAAAAATCTAAAGTGAGCCCATTTCCTACTTCATCATCCTTAACTATATTAGCCATTTAGTTTAGGGTGTTTGCTTCACTAAACCACCATTAGTGTAGAGGTAGCATGAGCTTAAGTTTTCTCGACATAGATCATTTTCGGCCTTGAAGACTTCGAGCAAGCTTGTTCATTTCTTCAAGTGAACCCTTACTAGAGTTCGGGTGTTCACTACTTGGAGCGAAGGGACTACTACACGAAGCTTTAGAAGTGAAGGACCAGTCTAAAAAGGTTGTATTCCTCATTCACTTAGTATGTAAAGTTGTTTGCATGCTTGTTCATCTAAATTTCTAGTTATAATTCTAGGGTTAGGGTTCTTTAGTACGGCAAAAATTTGAAAACAGCATGGACGATGCCTCCCGAAATCTCGCTGCCGCCCTACGGAACCCTACAACGCTTTGGGCTACTCGTCACCGTCATCAAATTTCATGTCATCGACGCTAAGACTTGCAATAATGATTTGCTCGGCAGGCCTTTGTTGCACGAGTACAACGTCATCCCTTCTACACAACGCCAGTGTATGAAGTTTTTCAAAGATGGACTCGAATACACCGTCATGGGGGAGCTAAATCCATTCTCTGTAAACGAAGTCCGAAAATATGAAGACGCAAAGTACTTCCTAACAGACTTCGAAGATACAAAAAGATGTCATAAGCCAGAGGATAAACAGAAGTCCGTTGTCACCATCCCGATCTTTGGAAGTGACACCGAGGAAGAAGGGGAAATAGTCTACTCGGGGCAACTCCAATGCAACAGGCATGGACCATCTACTCCTATTTTGAACTTTGGCAGTGACTCTGAGGACGAGGCCAACGCCATGTTATCCATTCGCCCGTCAGCACAAACCGTTACTGGAGCTGATCAGAATTTAAAAATCACCATAGTTCCTCCACAGCATCGCAAAGAACTTGATGCACTTGATACATACAGCGTACAGGAGCTGCAGACTTTCTACGTCCTTCCCAGAAGAAGAGGTGAAAAGGCGATCCTCTCCTATCGATCTACGGAGACCAAAGTGGAGAGAGAAGTCTGGCATGGTGTCGAACTTGCGTTTGACAGACTTCAACCTATCCGTCAACCTAGATATTACGCGGAGGGATTGAAAATGCTATTAAGATGCCAAGGCGTACCCTTCAAACAAACCGCTCGACAAGCCCAGTTCTACAATAGGATTTGGGACATTCCCGGGACTCACCGAAAGATGCCCAACGGGAAAATGAAGACAACTGGGCTCGGATACATTCAGTCCAAGAAACGGGACCAATTTCATGGATTCCACATCATAAACAGCTCTGGAGAAGAAGTGAACGCTCTTTCAAATAGTCGTGATGTTGAAACAGAACGAGATCCAGCTCTAAGAACATTAAGTCCATCGTTCGAAGAACAAGTTGACAAGCTAATAAAAGAAGCCTGTCAAAAGATTCGGGATAACCACAGTCGCGAAATGGCTATTTATGAAAAGGCCACGACGCAACGCTTCAACCAGAAGTCCACAGAGAAAGAAGACTACAATGCCCTCCATCCCCAGCTCGCTGTATGACCTCGCAAGAAGGAAAAATCCCGAAATAGAGGCAAAACCAGGACAAAGAGCGCATAAAATGTTCGCAAACAACAGGGTATATCAAAGAAGCTGTGCTATTAAGAAAAACGTGGTTGGAACCCGTCCTTTATCAAGAAGATGGGTCGGGAATACTCTTTCTCTCAAGACAAGACAAGGAAAATATTAAATCTTGTCATGAAGCATCAAATGATGATGCTTCCGGAGTCTTGGTATCCCGAACAAATAAACGAGGTCCATCATCCGGATTATTGCTCCTATCACCGAGCAATAGGTCATCCCCTTTAAGACTGCTTCACCTTCAAAGACTGGGTCGAAGACCAGTATCAACAGGGAAAGTTCTCTTTGTCCGACAGCTAGAGGGTAACCCTACCACAAAAACATGAGGCAAAGAGGACCTATACCGTGAGGACATGACCAGCTCAACGTCAAGAATGGAAGCTAACCCATACCTGCCATGTGGTAACACTCTCAAAGGAGGGAGGGCACAAGACTATAAATGACTCCTTCAGGTGCTTTGCAAATAAAGACGAGGAGGAGGCGATCTCAGAAATTCCACCACCACCAAAAGAATTGGATGATGGGATACACACCACGATGACTAACTTAATAAAAATTGACCTAGGGATGGAAAATGAGCCAAGACCCATGTTCGCATGTGAGCTATTGTCTAAAAAACAGGTGGCCAGACTAAAGGACGTGCTTATACAATATAAAGACTGCTTCGCATGGAATTATTCCGAGATGCCGGGACTAGATCCAGAAATAGAAGTACATAAACTGGCTATATCTCCGGATGTCAAGCCAGTCAAACAGGCGCTAAGAAGAATGCGGCTCGAACTCGAGATGAGTATCAATGCCGAAGTCAAGAAACTAATTGACTCCGGCTTCATCCAAGAAGTTCAGTATTCAGATTGGATTCCTAACATTTTTCCAGTGATGAAGAAAAATGGGACAGTGTGCATCTGCGTGGACTTTCAGGACCTCAACAAAGCCTGCCCAAAGGATGACTTCCCAGTACCAATTACCGAGCTAATGATAGATAACACGTCTACCTATGAGGTCTTCTCTTTCATGGATGGATCTTCAGGATACAATCAAATAAAAATGCATCCTAAAGACCTAAAGCACATTGCCTTCCGAACTCCGCTAGGCATATTCTGCTATAAGGTCATGCCCTTCAGTTTGAAGAACGCAGGCGTTACCTACCAGAGGGCCATGATGAAGATCTTCGATGATCTCATACATGAAATTGTCGAATTCTATATCGACAACCTTGTGCTGAAAAGAAAATCGTACGAGGAACACTCGGAACATCTGAACATAGTGTTCCAGCATCTTCGGAAACACAATCTAAAGATGAATCCTCTGAAATGCACGTTTGGAGTCTCCTCAGGAAAATTCCTAGGATTCATCATATGACACCGAGGCATCGAAATAGACCCATCAAAGATCAAGGTGATTATAGAAATGACCATGCCAAGAACTCTTAAACAACTGCGGTCTCTCTAAGGAAAGCTCGCGTATATACGGCGGTTCATAGCCAACCTCTCCGGCAAATGCCACTCCTATAGCCATCTAATGAAGAAGGGGACCCCGTTCGTTTGGGACCGTAAATGCCAAAGTGCACTAGACGAAATCAAGCAATACATACAGAACCCACCGGTACTGACCGCTCTAGTCAAAGGAAAGCCCACCATCCTGTACACAACGGCCCTTGAAGGTTCTCTAGGCACGCTATGGGCATAGGAGAACGATCAGGGAAAGGAGAGAGCTCTCTACTATTTGAGTCGAGTTCTCCTTGGGGAAGAAAACAACTACTCCCCCATCGAAAAGCATTGTCTGGCCTGATCTCGATAACGAAGCTCAGGCACTACGCCTTGGCATATGAAGTCCATCTCATATCAAAGGTGGATCATCTCAAATATCTGATGTCAAGGGCCATACTAACAGGAAGGCTTGCCAAATGAGCCCTCTTCTTGATGGAGTTCTCGATAACGTATCGACCCCTCAAGGCAGTGAAAGATCAGTCCATCGCCGACTTTCTCGCTGAGCATCCAATATCAGCCGATTCTCCCTTAAATTGTGAATTTCCAGACTAACACGCGTTCAACACAATCGAAGGGGAGAAGGAAGGAAATAATGTCCAATGGGAACTTTACTTCGATGGATCATCTTCCATGAAGAAGCGGAAGCATAACACCCCTATAATTAAAGACGGGGTGGGCCTCATCTTCGTGACTCTATAAGGAGGGATAATGCGTTTTCCCCTTTCCTTAACGGAACCAAGAACAAACAACGATATGAAGCTTTGATAGCGGGTCTTGAGATCGCTGTCGATATGGGAATCGAATGCAGGGTTCCTAGGCACTCTAGTGAGGTCTCCCAAGCCATCAACCATGGCAATTTCAAAAATTATGGTGCCTACAAACCCTAAAGTACGGATCGTTTGCTAGATTTCTAGGCGAACAAGAACTAGTTAACACTTTACTAATGAGAAAACGGAAATACAACCTTTGTAGATCCGGTGCTCCACCTCCATAGCTCCACAACGAGGTCCTCTCCGCTGTCCAAGTCAAATCCGGGCTCTAGGATCGGCTTCGTCGGAGAATGGGCAAGCTAGGTCGTCGATGTCCATGCCGAAGATGATCTACGTCGAGGCATCGCAAGATCAAGCTCTCAACTTCACCAAGTCATGAAACTTGTGAAGTAAACACACTCTACTACTTGGCAAGAGGTAGAGGATGAAGAAATAGGAAGTGGGTTAACTTTAGAATTGGATTTCTCACTCATATGCATCAATCACCATTGATGAACTTCAAGCTTCTTCACTTGAAGCAAGAAAGAAGAAGAAGGAAAATGATATGATAAGTTAATAGAAAATGAAAAGAAAATGAATTCTTATCATAATTTTAACTAGAGTTAAGTGTAGAGAGTGAATCATGGTTAGTGGGAATGGTTAGGGTTAAGGATGAGATAAGGATGGTTGACTTGAACAAAGCTTCATGAAGCTTCAACTAAAGAACAAAAGAAGCCACCATTCTTTTCTCATTTCTTTTATTCATTTATCAAAATAAATGGATAACAAAATAAGATAAATGAATAACAAAATAAGATAAATGAATAACAAATAATAAACCCTAACCATTTCATTAACCAAGGTTTAATCTTTACACTTGAACCCTAGCATGACTTGTATCATCGAACATGATACAATCAAGTGCACAAAAAACATATCGCATATGCAATGCGCACGAACCAAGTGAGAAAATCCGTCTAAAGTGAACCGATACTAGTTAATGCAAAGTAATATATCAAATATATAATTATACATTAAATCATTAAATCAACACTTGATTCAATGATCCGGTCATGCGCACATAACCGACTGGTATCTAATATATCGTCTTATCGAATCAACGCTTGAATCCATAACTAGTTTATATCGCATACAACCATTCGATATATTTATCGCGAGAATAGAATACGGTATCACATACACGCATTATTCTCGGTCCCGCACATATCTCATATGCGCTCCTATTTCGTTTCGCTTGAGCCAGGAAACCTCTGTGTAGGACTCTAAAGACTCGTCAATACGCCGGCAGCAGATGATGATCATATCAAGCATCCACAAGCCGCAAGCGGTCTGCTAAACATAACGGCCACCCGGGTATTGAGCGATCTGAAGATCGACGAGCAAGCCCGCTCACACTCCAGTGAATCCGACCAGTAACACTACCGTACAGTCCGGTCTGATCGTCTGATATGTCACATATCTCGCCTAGGGGTGGTAAAACGTCAGACCCCAATAGCTCAATAAGTCGTGTCGATATGAGGTCTATAACTATTCGAGAAACTACTGGTAACACTTACCAGTAAATCTCAGCAACCCTGGCCAGGGATTTCCTGTTATAGCCAATCGAACACAGCGCAACATCAACCCCCATATACCGGGAGAGACGAATCCCCTCCTATCGCTCATTGCCTCCATGTGACTCGGGACTGTACCCAAAAACCACCGTTTTGCACGCCCTCTTGGACGTGGTAAGATGGAAATCAAAGCACAGTGGGAACCACACAAGACTCTATGACGATCTCGGGTCAACAGACTACTCTGTACCAGTGTCACCAGAGAACTGCCATCTGACGTGAGGTATAATACCATCTGGGAGTTCTCGGCGAGTCCGTCCAGTGTACCCAGTCTCTACTGAGCACCCGTATATCTCCTCTGATGTCAAACACCGATGGATATGGGATCATCCATCGCCCATCTTTATGGGTCAAGAAAGTATACGCTAGTCTACTCTGGTATATCGATGCCCCGTCTCGATACACCCTCGACTAGGGAGCTTGAAGGATGTACTTATGGACTACCATGTCCCCACTAGTATGATCCGCATCATAGTCCAGGTAGTCAAGTACAGATCCTAAGGGCTTTACCAACATGTAACAGAGAGACAAACAGTATACACGTTAAGGTAAAGTGTAACCAGATAGCATACTATCATGTCGAGCAAGAAAGTCCTCCCTATATATGTCCCAGCATCCACTACAATATACATCCTATGTACAGTAATGGCCTCTAGGGCATACATATAACTAACAATCTCCCACTTGCACTAGGGCCATCTGTAGCAGTGGTTTGAAGTATCTCATACTCAACCATCCCATGAAAATCTCTCTCTGGGAACAGGCCTTTGTGAGTGGATCCGCTGTGTTGTCCTCTGAATCTACTCTCCTAACCTCGATCACCCTGGGGATCAACCATCTCCATGATCAGGTGATACTGCCTTAGAATAAGTCTGGATCACTGATGGGACCGGCGTTCCTTGGCATAAGCCACAACTCCATTGTCTCACAATGGTAGGAACAAAGTTCATCTCATGAACCAATATACACCCAAACAGCTTCTAGGGTAGCATCTTAAGTAGCGATGTATCCAGCCTTTATCGTCTAGTATGTCACGGTATCTAGCTTGGAACTCTTCCAACATACCGTCCCTTTACTGAGGGTTAAGACAATGCCTGTGACTGACACTCAGTCGTCTTTATCACCCTGGAACCCTTCCAGTGATTCTCCCCAGAATCGGTTGATACCGTCTCACTACAACTAGTGATAATCCTAACACCCAATTAGATCTATCTCATAGATCCAAAAACCCAGGATTTAGGAGGTGTCATTTTGATTCTATATGGAGAATCCTAGTGATAAGCGGAGATTGACCGAGCGTAGCATAAGAAACTCCTTTCTTATCAAGAGTATGTCATCCACGTACTCTACGAGGATCGTCACCATACTCCCTACTACCTTTTGGTTTATACAAGGTTCATCTACTATTTTGATGATGTCAAACTCATTGACTAATTCATCAAAACAGATGTTCCAACTCCACGATGCCTGCTTTATCCTATAAAGTATCTTGCACACGTTTCCGCTGCTCCCACTGTCTACGAAGCCCTCTGGCTGTGTACTTATAGACTCTCTCTAAATCATCATTTAGAAAAGCAGTCAAGATACCCAACCAGATATCGCAGTCATGGTATGTAGCCGTGGCAAGTAGAATCTGGATGGACTTAAGCATAGTCACTTGAAAAGGTTTCATCATGATCCACGCCTGGTCATTGACGAAAAGCTTTAACAAGTCTAGCTTCGAAAGTCTCAACTTTTCCATCTACACCAAGTAATCTTCTCAAGATATACTTGCTCCTGATGGGGATTTAACCCTTCAGATATTGCAACCAAAGTCCATACTTTGTTGGTGTATAAGGATTCCATCTCAGATCGCTAAGCATCCAGCCATTCTTACAGAGTCTTACTCCTGATGGCCAGCTCGAAACTAGTTGGGTCATCATCTCATGATGCAATCCTCGCTCCCACTGTCATAGAGAAACCGAAGTATCTCTCAGGTGGGTGAGGAACCCTACTAGATCGGCGGAGAGGCTGAGGTTCGTTGGTATCTACTGAATACTTTGGTTCTATCAAATCATCAGCTGTAGTTTGTATAGCTGGAACCTTTCCAGTTCTACATTACAGTCCTTGCATCGAGCTTGTCCGGATTTTGTTTTCAGACATAGGCCGGACAACCCCAAATCTTAACTAGCTTAAGACATGGGCTCTTCCCTTTCCATATCACATATGAAGCGGTAGGCAACTGATTTGATTCGAACCCTATTCAATAGGTATGCAGCTTCTCAAGTGCATAACTCCCAAAAAGGAAACAGGTAACTCAGTAGTACTCATCATAGAGCACACCTTATCATATAGGGTGTATTTGCTCCGCCCCGACATACCATCTTGCTATGGTGTATACGGAGGAGTAATGCCGAGAGAGAATCTCATTCTCCTTTAGAATAGTCCAGGATTTCCGTGCTCAAGTATTCTTCTCCTTGATCACATCAAAGGACATAATACTTATACCCGTATTTTGGTTCTCTACTTCTAACTTATATTCTGTGAGTATGTCAAAAGGTTCGGACTTGTGTTTCAACAAGAACATATGTCTGAATCTAAAGAGATCATCAGAGAATGTAATGAAGTATAAAGAACCAGTCCTGGCATATGTAGACAGGGGACCTTACATACATCAATATGTATCATCCCAAGAGTTCACTAACTCTTTCTCTGTTTCCATTAAACGGAGCTATGGTCATCTTATCTTTGTGACATGACTGGCGAGTTTCACAAGATGTAAATTCAAACTGATTTAAATATACATCTATATGTAACTCTAGCCAGTCGGGTCGCATTGATCTGACCTAGTCTACAATACCTTAAGAAGGATTCGTTCATTTCTGAACTCTTCCTCTTGTGTGTGTTCCATATACTAAGAACTGTAGTTTGATTTAGAACATCAATGCTTTTAGATAACGTGCCTGAACCGATCAACCTTTGATATAGGAAATGTTCAAAACATTATCCAGCAATACAAAATTATATCCTTTCTTTACTAATAAAGAGACTGATATGATTTTGTATATCAGGTTCGGTATCTAATAACATTCGTTCAGAATCAATGTATTGGTAATACAGGGTGACAGTGACCAACAGACTTGGCTGCAACTCTTGCCCCGTTTTCTGTCTCATGAAACTTATCACCCGTTCTCAGTTCTCTACCTTTCTGTAGCCCTATGTAACAGATTACATATCTGGGATCCTGATCCGGTATCATATACCCAGGACGTAAAGGATACTGAGAAACAGTTCTGTATAATGAACAAACCCGAAGATGATGCATCAACATGCACTCTCTTCGTTTGGGCGGCACGGGAAATCTGGTATTCCCCAATTTCCTGCTCTGTCTTATAACAATTATAAGTTGGAGCGGGACCAACGTTCCCCAGCTCAGTATAACAAGCGGGTTCGGTCAAATATCCGTTTTATTATCTTGATTAAGGCGTGATATGGTCGCTACCTGGAGAGAGAGAGAAGAAAACACTCAGCGTGCGCTCTTGCAAGAATAGATTGGTTATTATTTTATCTAATCAGGATGGTTCCCACTGCTTTTTATCAAATCTTCCTTCAAACCCTAAAAGGAAAGACTAGCCGGGATTAATTACACACTACAAGTTCGCCAATCTTTCAGCCAGGCCAGTGTCGGTACTTTGAGGGAGGTCCCCCGTGCTTTCGCACGAACCTAATTACTGTAAACCTCGTTTTCCCAGAGGCGTAACCCCGTTGACACCTTTCTAGACACCTACTTGATCGGCTAATTGTAATGTATAAAACTCTCCCAGGAGTAACACTTACTCGCAGCGGGTATCGGGATCCAACTATCTCATAGAAGGTATGCAATCTCATTGCAAATTTCAACACTTGAAATTCCCGATAATATTTTGCCCCTAGCGTCCTATGACCTTGACAGAGGTCAACAAACCATAGGCTGCTAGTCAAGTTCAACCCGTCATTTCCTGATTGAAGTAAACCCACCCGCACGACCCTTGACAGAGGTCAACAAGGTCGCACGACTACCTTAAATCAATCACATCATATGCTTATGCAGATAAGCACTAATCAGCTACCGCACACTGCGCCTTGACAGAGGTCAACAAACGCAGCACGAATACTAACCAGTACATATCTGAAATGACGGAGGGCTACGACAGGTTTTTCTGAAAACCTATTGCGTAATGAACTTGATATCGTTGTAGGATCGAATGAATTTTAAAATGGAGTGTTTTTGAGGCTTTTCTAGTTTTGCTAAAGGAGTCACTCCCGGTGAAGGGATCGTCGGTCCTTTCCTCGTCGAATGAGGTGCGGGATATATCATATATATCACTGTGCAAAGCAAAAACACTTAAAAGCAATCAAAAGACAAACCGAGTGTGTAGCATCTGCCAGTTATTGCTAAAGGAGTCACTCCCGGTGAAGGGATCTCGGTCCTTTCCTCATCGAATAAGGTGCAGGATATATCACATATACCGCTGTGCAAAGCAAGAACTGTAGCTACCTGTTTTATTTTGAAATTCGATTCTACAACATCTTAGGTTTCTTTTATTTTCATTAATCACATTAATGAAGTCCCATCATTTTAGTACCTAAACATCACAGATAGATATGACGTACACTTATGCCATCCGCATTCGCCTCGATGTCCCCTCGTGCACCGTTAGGTTAGGTAACTAACGGCAGAGCAGGGCAGGGCTAGCGCGGGTGTAAAACATAATTAATGTCTATATAATATATCATATATACTATATACTGTATCTATCACAGAAACATCACATGATCTCATCACAGATATCGCAGCAGAAGAAGCATATGAAATATTGGATATACCAGGACGTCCGTGTTTTCAATACGAGCCAGTATAAAACACGGATTCCACGGTCGTGATGAATAGCCAAACCCACACCCCTAGACCCCTACGAGAGCGGCAAGCAACCCTACCAATTCTAGAGTTAGGAGACCCGGACTCGACTCCTCGAGTTGGTCTCCCACTGGACTCCAGAACCCGGTTACATGTGCTCCCCTCCTTGGGTCTATCCTAGTGCGGAAAAGGAAATAATATACAAACGGTGACTACTTCCGCAACCTGGAAGCGCCCCAATAAAAGAATATTACATACAAGTTTTTACATGAATGAAAATGAAAAACACTCATCTCACATAAAAAACCCCGGCTATTCAAACACGACGATCCAATATAACATATCCATCAACACATAACATCACATGTCATCAACGTAAGTAAATATGTCCATCCCAATTGTCGTTGACATATAGCAACGAAACCGGCGATATCACATATTACACTTACGGTCACAGAAAAGAAAGTGTAAAACTACAACAGTTGGAATCCGCAACCACCTCAGACATCGCATGCCTGACGAAATGAATTACTTAGACATCGCATGCCTAACAATTATAAACCCCGCATTTTAGTCTCATTATCGAAAACTCTTTTCAATATCAAGTCGGGTAATCCAACAAGATTCCCGACATCCTGATCGAATGCTCGTCGCAAACTTCAGTAGACAGTCGCACCCCCGATACCGTCGACGAAGTGCACCAAGGCGGAACACCGTTACCGGGAGCACCCGAACGGATGCTTTCGGCGACGGGGTTCTCCTACAGTCACTTGGTCGGGGCTATGGAGTGAAGCTGTCTATTAAGTTTATCCGGCGAGTATCCGCGTACGCTACGTGATTGCGACGGACTTTTTATCACATCAAAATTCCGTGGCAACCGATCAAGTGAGACTAAACTGCTATGTTTATAACATTCATTCAGTTATCACATAACTTTTGTGAATTCCAATTATTGTATCCCATTCCAGATAAACAGAAAATGTTAAACTTTCCGATCGAACAATCGAACACCCAAGTTTTCCCGATACAGATAAACAAATGAAACTAGTCTAACAACATTCAGTTCGTACCTCAGTACCAACGGACCAGCCGTAGAAGGGTCAAGCCAACGCCTCACATGTGGCACGCCGTACTGCCCCAAACCCGAAGGTTCAAAGGGCAGTTCAAGACGGTCACATAATCGAGTTAAGGTTTGTGTCTTCTAGAGGGACCATCGCGTTACTTGCACTACTTAGAACGTCGTTAAACTTATGGAAAATCCAACACTTGGAAATTTCCCGACAGGGGAAAAGTTGGGTATTGTATCCGGTCGAACTTTTTAACATATTCTAAAATTTATCCGGAATGCCACACAGACAAAATTTGATACCCCGATCGAAATAGCGAATCCCCAAATCAACTCAGAAAAATTCAACTCTTTAAAAAATATTAAAAATACCCAGGAAGACCAACACTGGAAACTAGGAGTTACTGTGTAAACTTGGTCTCACAAAACGACAAATCGGCCGCCCTTCCGCCGCACGAGCCATGCTCGTGCCGCGGAAGCGCGGCGCTTTAGTGGAATTAGGGATACGGGTTACACAGTTACTCTTATATTTTCCTGCATGTTTTTCTGGATATTTTTAATACTGAAAAATCCCTGTTTTTAAAAATTGTACAGAGAGCAATATTGGTTCGGGGTTTCGGGTTCGTTCGGACTTCAATTTCTGTCTGGACTTCGCCTATGGCTCTAGCTAGGCTCTGATACGACTGCAGGGTTCCTAGGCACTCTAGTGAGGTCTCCCAAGCCATCAACCATGGCAATTTCAAAAATTATGGTGCCTACAAACCCTAAAGTATGGATCGTTTGCTAGATTTCTAGGCGAACAAGAACTAGTTAACACTTTACTAATGAGAAAACGGAAATACAACCTTTGTAGATCCGGTGCTCCACCTCCATAGCTCCGCAACGAGGTCCTCTCCGCTGTCCAAGTCAAATCCGGGCTCTAGGATCGGCTTCGTCGGAGAATGGGCAAGCTAGGTCGTCGATGTCCATGCCGAAGATGATCTACGTCGAGGCATCGCAAGATCAAGCTCTCAACTTCACCAAGTCATGAAACTTGTGAAGTAAACACACTCTACTACTTGGCAAGAGGTAGAGGATGAAGAAATAGGAAGTGGGTTAACTTTAGAATTGGATTTCTCACTCATATGCATCAATCACCATTGATGAACTTCAAGCTTCTTCACTTGAAGCAAGAAAGAAGAAGAAGGAAAATGATATGATAAGTTAATAGAAAATGAAAAGAAAATGAATTCTTATCATAATTTTAACTAGAGTTAAGTGTAGAGAGTGAATCATGGTTAGTGGGAATGGTTAGGGTTAAGGATGAGATAAGGATGGTTGACTTGAACAAAGCTTCATGAAGCTTCAACTAAAGAACAAAAGAAGCCACCATTCTTTTCTCATTTCTTTTATTCATTTATCAAAAATAAATGGATAACAAAATAAGATAAATGAATAACAAAATAAGATAAATGAATAACAAATAATAAACCCTAACCATTTCATTAACCAAGGTTTAATCTTTACACTTGAACCCTAGCATGACTTGTATCATCAAACATGATACAATCAAGTGCACAAAAACATATCGCATATGCAATGCGCACGAACCAAGTGAGAAAATCCGTCTAAAGTGAACCGATACTAGTTAATGCAAAGTAATATATCAAATATATAATTATACATTAAATCATTAAATCAACACTTGATTCAATGATCCGGTCATGCGCACATAACCGACTGGTATCTAATATATCGTCTTATCGAATCAACGCTTGAATCGATAACTAGTTTATATCGCATACAACCATTCGATATATTTATCACGAGAATAAAATACGGTATCACATACACGCATTATTCTCGGTCCCGCACATATCTCATATGCGCTCCTATTTCGTTTCGCTTGAGCCAGGAAACCTCTGTGTAGGACTCTAAAGACTCGTCAATACGCCGGCAGCAGATGATGATCATATCAAGCATCCACAAGCCGCAAGCGGTCTGCTAAACGTAACGGCCACCCGGGTATTGAGCGATCTGAAGATCGACGAGCAAGCCCGCTCACACTCCAGTGAATCCGACCAGTAACACTACCGTACAGTCCGGTCTGATCGTCTGATATGTCTCATATCTCGCCTAGGGGTGGTAAAACGTCAGACCCCAATAGCTCAATAAGTCGTGTCGATATGAGGTCTATAACTATTCGAGAAACTACTGGTAACACTTACCAGTAAATCTCAGCAACCCTGGCCAGGGATTTCCTGTTATAGCCAATCGAACACAGCGCAACATCAACCCCCATATACCGGGAGAGACGAATCCCCTCCTATCGCTCATTGCCTCCATGTGACTCGGGACTGTACCCAAAAACCACCGTTTTGCACGCCCTCTTGGACGTGGTAAGATGGAAATCAAAGCACAGTGGGAACCACACAAGACTCTATGACGATCTCAGGTCAACAGACTACTCTGTACCAGTGTCACCAGAGAACTGCCATCTGACGTGAGGTATAATACCATCTGGGAGTTCTCGGCGAGTCCGTCCAGTGTAACCAGTCTCTACTGAGCACCCTTATATCTCCTCTGATGTCAAACACCGATGGATATGGGATCATCCATCGCCCATCTTTATGGGTCAAGAAGGTATACGCTAGTCTACTCTGGTATATCGATGCCCCGTCTCGATACACCCTCGACTAGGGAGCTTGAAGGATGTACTTATGGACTACCATGTCCCCACTAGTATGATCCGCATCATAGTCCAGGTAGTCAAGTACAGATCCTAAGGGCTTTACCAACATGTAACAGAGAGACAAACAGTATACACGTTAAGGTAAAGTGTAACCAGATAGCATACTATCATGTCGAGCAAGAAAGTCCTCCCTATATATGTCCCAGCATCCACTACAATATACATCCTATGTACAGTAATGGCCTCTAGGGCATACATATAACTAACATCGAAAACCTCCTCATATATGGAGACTCCCAGCTGGTCGTTAGCCAAGTAAATGGCGACTATTAGACGTGCAAACCAGAGTTGATAAAATATGGTAGGAGAGTGTAGTAACTGCTGACACAAATCCCTTCCTACAGCCTGGAAAGCATACCGCATGCGGAAAATAGCAAGGCAGATGCATTTGCCAAACATGCTAAGGAGCTGGCTGATGAAGATCTCGATGACGTAAGGATTGTTGTGCAAAGCCACCGGGTTCTTGCGCCAGCAGAAATACCTTCAGAGGATTCGATCGAGTCATCTGAAGGAAAAGAAACGACCAAACAAGCTGTCCTTCAAATAAAAGACAAAGAAAAGGTCAAGGATTGGAGGGAAGTCATCATAGACTACATCAAATCCTATCGAACGCCCGAAAACATGTCGTCAAGACATCAGCTCATGAAATGGGCTCTATCTTTCGCCTTCGTCAATAATACTCTGTACAAGAGGTCGCTTGACTGTCTGTGGCTAAGGTTCTTAGGGCCAAAAGAAGCAAAGAGAGTCGTCCAAGAAACTCACGATGGACTTTGTGGTTCTCGTCATGCCAGGCCAAAGATGAAGCTGATGATTAAAAGAATGGGTTATTACTGGCCCACAATGATTCAGGACTACCTCGAATATGCGAAGCAGTGTCACTCATGCCAAATTCACGGGGACTTAAACCTCCAGCATCCAAATCTGCTACACCCAACAGTAGCTAGCTGGTTGTTCGAAATGTGGGGAACCGATATAATCCGCCCCATTGAGCCAGCATCATCTAAAGGTCACCGGTTCATACTGGCAACGACCGACTAATTTTCTAAGTGGGCGGAAGCAGTACCACTAAGGGAGGTGAAGACGGAGAATATTCTCCATTTCTTCAAGACATATGTCATCTACCGGTTCGGTACTCCACGACGGATAATCTCGGATAATAGGCCAGCCTACAGGAGCCATAAAATCAGCCGTTTCGCAGAGCAGCATAATATAGATTGGAGATACTCTTCAGTCTACAATCCCCGAGCCAACGGTCCAGCTGAAGCCTTCAACAAAACCTTGACCAAGATTATAAAGAAAACGATGTCCAGAAACAAAAAGGACTGGCACGATAGACTACATGAAGCTTTCTGGGCGTACTGAACGACGTTCAAAACGGCTATGAATACAATACCATATGCGTTGGTATTCGACACTGAAGCAGTCCTTCCTTTGGAAATAGAAATCCCTTCTCTCCGAGTACCGGTTCGATATGAGCTAACAGATGACGAGAATGCCCCTCTTCGGCTTGAGGAGCTCAACGCCCTCGATGAAGCTTGCCTCGTGGCGCAGCAAAACCTGGAAGCTTGCAAAGTAAGGATGACGTGCTCATATGAAAGACTGACTAGGCCGAGAACATTCGATCAAGGCGAACTCGTGCAAGTCGTCAAAGGACCTATGATTCCTAACCGCGCAAAACGGGGGAAATTCGAACCAAACTATGAAGGCCCATACATCATAGACAAGTTCTACCAAGGTGGGGCCTACTTGCTCGTGGATATGCATGGCGAAAGACCCTACCGGCCAATAAACGGTCGATTCCTCAAGAAATACTACGCTTGACGAGTCACGACTTAGGTCAACGATAGATGACGATTTCCATGTCCGCTCGCTATCTTCCTGAGTCAAAACTCTAAAAGTAGTATCCAAAAGAATTTTCGCCTCAAACACGACAACAATGGACCGAAATGTCCTTAAATTAAACGTTGCCTCTAAAATGGCAACAACGGACCGTAATGTCCTTAAACTAAAACTTCACGATAATGGACCGAGATGTTCCTAAACTAACAACAGACCTTAGTGTCCTTAAACTAAAACTTCGCCTCTAAAATGGCGATAATGGACTGAGATGTTCCTAAACTAACAATGGACCGGAATGTTTTTAAACTAGCACGTCGCCTCAAACATGGCGATAATGGACCGAAATGTCCATAAACTAGCACTCCGCCTCAAACATGACGCATCGCCCCGAATACGGCGATATCCACTCTTGAGATCTATATTGCAATCAAAGCTCCAATGGCGAAGACTGCAACTCAAGTCTCGCTGGCTACACAGTTACTCCAGTGGTGAAGTCACCCCTAAGTCCCAGTGCCAAACATATGGGTGTTAAAAAATGGTATGTCCACAAACAAGATGGGCACGGTTGAAAACCCGAACGGGCACTGTGAGTAAAAACTGCAGGGCTACCGGCGAGTTTGTGAAAACCCAAAAGGGCGCAATCTCGTTGTAAAAAAATAAAAATAAACGGTATGTCCAAAAGCAAGATGGAACGGAAGAAAGCCCGAAAGGGGGCCGTAAGTAAAAACAGCAGGGCTACCGGCGAGCTTGTGAAAACCCGAAATGGCGTAATCTCGTAAAATTTTACTTACAAGATCCTCACGACTCGTAAGGAGATTCCCCCTATGAGACCCTCACGGCTCATACGATTCAAAAGTCTTAAGCTACAAGAATCTAAACTTGTTCTTAAGCCATCATATCCCCCAAGTTGCCTTACAAAAGGTCCTTATTGACCCTTGTATACAATCCACGGGCACGAATAAATATCCCCTCACCAAGTTCCACCACTGGCGAAAATTTTCCCCATATGGTGAGTGACACTTATAAGTCCTCTCAACTTGTAAGGAGAAAACACTCTTATAAGATCCTTACGACTTGCAAGAGAAAATATCACTTAGGAGTCCTCACGACTTCTAAGGAGAACCTACACCTACGGGATCCTCTCGACTCGTAGGGAGAAAACCCTTTATGAGACCCTTACGGCTTATAAAGTTAAAAGCCTTAGTCGACAGGATCCTAACCCTGTCTACTAAGTCACCTTTGTTCAAATCAGTAAAGGCAAATGATGATTCACTCCTGGAAATATTCCAGTCGTAGCGATACTGATGCCTAAATCGGTATCAAATTCCAAGTCTTTTCACGGCAAATGATGATTCGCTCCTTGTAATATTCCAGTCGCAGCGATGCTGATGCCTGAACAGGTATCGAATTCCAAGTCCTTTCAAGGCAAATGTGATTCGCTCCTGGCAATATTCCAGTCACAGCGATGCTGATGCCAAAATTGGTATCATATCTTAAGTTCCATACTCGCAACAAAAAATCAGCGAGCAAAAAAATGCATATGAAATAGCCAAAATGATGGGGCAACTCGCAATAAAAATCAGCGAGAAAAATATATGCATATGAAGCAACCGAAATGATTAGGCAACCCCCAATAAAAAAACAGCGAGTAAAAAAAATAAAACAATACATTGCTGAAATGATTGGGCACCGCGAAAAATAGCCGCAATCGCGACTTTCGTGATTTAAAAGCTGAAAAGATATTGCATCGCGGAAACAAAAAAAATATCAAAATGAAACTTTTCTGCTCTGCAGGTAAGTCTACACCGATCCCTGTATACAATCCATAGGCACAAATGAAAAAGGGAACCATGTTTTCCCACTAGGCTCCGTCAAAGGGAGAGCCAGATCTTGACGGTTCATATACAACCTAGAGACAACTTCGGCGTACTTTCTCATTCCAGCAGGATGCAGACGCGACGTCAACAAAAGACCCCAGGGTCGAAACAAAACGGAGCCATGGCAAAATTCCTAGCTCCAAGTCTTGACGGTTCACAAAACAACCTAAAGACAACCTCAACATTTATCTCGTTACAGCAGACGCAGTGTCAACAACAGCGTTCCGTCTCACTCCAGCAGGATGCAGACGCGACGTCAACAAAAGACCCCAGGGTCGAAACAAAACGGGGCCATGGCAAAATTCCTAGCTCCAAGTCTTAATGGTTCACAAAACAACCTAAAGACTATCACTGCATTCTTCTCGTTACAGCAGACACAATGTTAACAAAGTCTCCAAAATAGCCAAATCAAAAGGAAGCGAAGGCAAAATTCTTAGCTTCAAGGTCTTGACGATAACTCAAATAAACCCGAAAGACAATTGGAGATCATCCCACACCAGTGCAGAGTGGTTATGACTCATCAGGGCTCCCAAACTGAGCCTAACCTCAAGTAAAAAACGGCATGGAAAAATTCCTAACGCTTGCTCTTCCGACGGTCAAACTGCCTAAGAAGATTACTTGAAGACGTCTTGTCCAGCCACCGAAGAAATCAGAGACACGACAGTCGTGGGGTTACTCGAACAGCAGCGTAAAGTCTGCATATCAGGAAATACATCAGCCAACACAATGGTACCACGGACTAAAACCTTAGTACCATAAAACCTAACGGACCTTTGTCGTAAAGAGTAGGGGTTAATTATAACGTTAGGACAAGTTTGCCTATAAGCCCAAGGGAGGTAAACTAAATATACTCCGTAATAAGTCTATAAACTAAAGACTCCGAAATGAGTGAATAAACTACAAACTCCGAAATGAGTATATAAACTACCATACGCCAAGACATGATATCAACAGAAAGAGAAGCACTAGTATGAAATGAAATATGTCTTTTATTCATGAATCAAAATGAATACAAGATACTCTTGTTTATAAATCAAAACGAATACAAGTAAAAAAAAGGGAGAATGTACAGCTTTAAAATTTTCTAAGCCGGCAGACGGTTCAATAAGCCAGCAAGTTCGTCGTTTTTCCGCTGGACTTCTACTTCGAGCTCCATTAGTGCCGCAAGACGAGTCTGTACCTGTACCTGTTGACTTTGGTATGAAGCGAACCGACTTTCAAGCTCTTTCTCGGTGACTTTGTGGGTTTTAACCATCTCACGTGTAAAAATAATGGCTTTATCGAGAGCCACCACTTCTGTGATAGCCTCTTGAAGTACCTGCCAAATTTTGTACACACGGGTGGTCTTGGCAGTGAGCTGAGCCTGAAGTTCCCTAAAGCCATTAAAGCCAACTCCCTCACCGAAAACTTCTGGTTGAGCCTTTTTTCGCATGACTGAAGATTAGCCGCACATCGTTCGACCCATCCACACAGGCTCGCTTTACAGACAAGAGGTTGGAGGGAAGGCGTATGCATTCAATCCCATAGAGACAGGCCTCCACTCTGCGGCAATACTCAACCCAGGTGTGCACCAATGCCTCGTCATGATAAGTGGCAAGAACAGATAAGGAAGCGTTGGCTTCGGCAGCGAATTCTTCGGCCGCGACAGAAGTACCAGTGCGAAGATCTTTGATGAGAGTCGCCAGGGAATAAACGCTCGGTCTTGCCATCCTTTCAGATGCGTGTCGGGCGTAAGGACCTGTTGGCATGGGGATCCAAGACTCTAATGGGGTTAGGGCAGGCAAAGCTGTGAAGATATATGTGCGGTCAGTTATATTTTTGAATATAGAGTAAGCAAAATGAAGCCAAAAATAAAACGTCACTTACCCACAGTTATGCACGGCGGGCTTGAGAAATCCCTGGGTCTATCAAGAATCTTGACTACGTTGTCGGCTTCCAGAACCGTGGTTTAAAATGAAAGGCATATCAGCATCGTGATAAAAGTATAAAAAAAAGGGCAAAGGAATATTGACCTTGGCCGGAAGAGAGTACTATGCTTTGTGGAGGTATCGCTTGTGGGGCCGCCATATCAAGTAATCGCTGGAAGGTTTTCCTTGGGGAAAGATCCACGATAGAAGCCTCCAGCTCCCGCAATTCTGAGGAAAGGAAAAGTTCAGATAACGGAGGGATCGTTAAACAAAATGTGTATGTATAGAAGATTACCTTTGATGCTTCGTCCGCCCTAAACTGGAGGGATGGCGGCTTTTGCAGCCTCTTCTACACCTGTCACGACCCGAAAATGGCACGTGACTAGAACTTGAATCATATGAAATCTATAGGATCCCATCTAATTCAAGTAAGCCAAAAATCCCAGAAATCTAAACCATTTGAAAAGAAAAAGGTGAAGAAAACTTATTTTAAAGAAAGTGGTTTTAATAAAATAAGCCAAATATGCATTTTTAAAATCTCAAGTCTTTTCTGAAAATTTCGGTAGAGTTTCCTTTGTAAATACTGACCCCAAAAGGGTACAACATGCATAATATGAATAAAGGCATCTCCAAGCGGAAGCTAGCTCTTCGTCAATTGACGGTCACAACCACGCAAGTAATATAATATACAACGCCGAAGGACGAGGATCAAAACTCAAAAGGAAACTCAATAACATCATGAAAACCCAATATAATACAACGCGCGACTCTAAGGTCGAAATAATAAAAAACTGGTCTTCTAAGTCTAATAAATATACAAGTCTGGTTGATGGAGTTTCTAGATACAACTAAATATAAATAAAAGTACAATGGTGGTCACGATACAAGTGAACCCACCAACCAAAGCAATCACCCGGAATGAAAGCAGTGTGCCAGCAAAGCCTCAACGAAATCTGTACGGCAAAACCTGCAAGAACTGTGGCACAACAGGGATAAGTTGGCAACTCGTGAGTAGAAAACATCACAGAGCAGAAATCGTATGTATGACTCAATCCTAGGTCAATACGATCAGTAATATATATCCTCAATATGATAAAGTCTGAAGCATGATAAGGTGGCAAGGGTAAACATCTATACATAACTGTAATATCATGTGCTCGTGTCAGTGCCTCAGATAACAACATATCATAAATATGAGGTATGAATGCGGTATAATGAAAACAGAATACATCATTAATGAGAAAACTGTTTTCTTAATATTGGGAGATTTTTATATAAACATTTAAGTATCATCAATAAAATCATCAGAAAATCAGTGTCAAGCATCGACACAAAAAATATATATCTCAATATCCCAATACCTCAATATCTCAGGCTCCGGCTATCCAGACTGGCCTGTATCCTCAAATCTCAATATTTCAGGCTCCGGCTATCCGGACTGGCCTGTATCATAAATCTCAATAAAATCACCGGTCAGCAATGCTCCCCTGTCACAGGCTCAACGCCATTCTCTACGATCTTCTCGCCCAGGGGTACCGCACCGGGTCCACCATGCATCCACAGACGGTTCATCTCCTTCTCGAATCGAGTGTATGATATCGCTTAAGAGCCGAGAAAACTCATGGTGGACATATCACAATCATAACATGAGAAAACCTCACTTTTATCTTTTAAAATGATAAATGAGTTTATTAAATATTGCGGTTTCTCCAAATCCAGAAATCTCATGGAAAATCCAAAATACAAAATAAAAGTCAATAATAATGAATACTAGGCTCCGGCAATCCGGACTGGCCCTTATAATATTGCATGACTAATGAATATAATAATATGCATGAAATAACAAGCAATGAATGCAATAATGAACTAACATATGAAACAATAACATATAGGAAGTATCAGCTAGCAAGCTATGTCAATGAAATAATATTCTCTAAGTGTACGTGACATAGCAATTACCGACGAAGATGTGTGTGAGCCGGCAAGCGAGTGTACGTGGAGCATACGCGTCATCGGTAATGGTACTGGTGACCTAACAACAGGTTTCATCATTTCTAACGAAAATACATATAAGCATGCAATGCAATGCGAGCAACAGAAAAAATAGTAAATGAATAGTAATTCAACAATAAAGAAATATACATTTCCTATATACGAGTCATACCGTTTTTGGTATCTGAAATCGCACGAATCGTGGTGTTTAGAAAATAGGGCTACGGTGTTTTTATGAAAAAGTACATCCTTTGAAATATCCGTAGTATCCCTTGGCCTGTCTTTAAAATACTCATGATTCGTTAGTTTTTGAAATAGGTATGACTCGATTCTAGTCTGACATCTACAAGTAAACTACATGACTAAACTAACATACTAATCGAAAAGGTTAAGGAAAATCACCTAAGTCTGAGTCGATATATATATATATATATATATATATATATATATAGTCGGTGATCCCGCCTCAATAGTATCCCATACGATACACTATATAATATGATATTCTCGAGTCAAGAGTGCGGATCTATCATCAATAAATAGCTCGTACGGTAAATCCGTCGTTCGACATCCTAAATCTAGATACGGGTCAAATATCACATTTATCTCATTATTCATCTGGTATCCTTATCATCACATATCATGATCTGGGTACTGATCTATGTCTAGTACATAATGATACCATCTACATATATATATATGCGTGTGTATGAAACACATTACCCAAGGACCCGCTATAATATCATGTCGTATCTCAAATACGAACCATATCACATCACTGATCTCATGGCATCATGCCCAATCTCATCGACTCATCTCCAAATACCATGTACTATCCTCATCATCCATGTATATGTATACGTATATATATACATAGTCCCATATCTATGTGTGTGTGTGTATATATTCATATCCCCATATGCATACAAGAAAGTAAAATGCATGCGAGTGTGTGTGTGTGTGAGTGTAAACCTTATTCTAGGGTTCGCGACTACAACTAATTACGACACTATCAAACAATTATACTAAAATTAACTCATGATCTTCTAAGATCCTACTTACTAATCATCCAAGTTTCACAATATATATATATATATATATATATCGTATATATAGCATACTACACTTCGAACTGCGGGGGTGCTATACGCCATCCACCCGACTTCCCCCGTAGATATATATCTACTCACAGTGGTCCTCGCTTGCTGGAGTCGATGTCGCCACGTCCATCCTTGTTGCTCCAAGTCCACTCGAGGGTACCTACATATCACACATAGTATCGTAAACCGAAATCGTGCACAAAAACCAAAACGGCACGCTTATCACACATAGGTTAAAACCTATGGTCTACACATGCAAGAATGGCCAAACAACCCTCGAGATTGACGTGCAAACGTCACACCATCGAGTAAAAACCCAAATACTAATATCCAAAACATAAATAGCCGTAAAACCAAAGCAGCAACACAAGAAAACACTTCTAGATTTTGTTCCAGGTGAAATTAGGCAATTCTGCATATGGGGTAGGTCTAATTTGACTAAAATCAAGCAATGGACCAAGCACGGGACGGTTCCAACGTACCAAGGCCGTAAATTGTGGCCAAAATGATAAAAATGGCGTCCATGATGAAGAGATATGGTCTCGGGTCTTGGGAACAGCTTCTAGGTTGCCTGCATGACTCACAGTCTTCGCTAAATATTTTTCAGGTGCCCCGAGTCTTAGCAGATCCCTAAATACCATCACAATTATCAAAATTTTCCGATGTCGGGGTTTCTAAGTCCGTGTTGCGGGGTTTAATTCTATGATTTAAGTCCAATAAGCAATCACTACAGGGGTTGCAAGGCCTCTACTAACTTCAATTACACTTCACTACTTAAGATTTCATCAAAACCCTTACTAGGAATTTTCAAAGTTCGCTAAACCGCATTTAGACACTTCTAAACATGCAAGGATACTAAAGCAAATGAAATTCTAGTCTAATGGTGGAGAAATTACATCATTTGGCAACTCAAGAATTTTCTTGAGTTACCCCAAGTCTTCAAAATCCGATTTTTCTTGGTCCAAAGTGCTTGTGAGAAGCTTGTGCATGTTTTTTGTGAAATGGAGATGAAGTTTTGACTTTTTTTTGGTGTTGTAATGAAGAGGTAAAGGAGGGGGATGATGTGTGCTGCTATGGAGATGAAGAGAGAAGAGAGAATGATGAAGATGATGAGATGAGGGAATGACTAAGGTCAAAGGGAACCCTTCACCTCTCTCTCTCTCTCTCGTCCAAGCCTATTTGTTTAATCCCATTTCCCTTTTTCTTTTCTTTTTCTTATCTCATTTAAAATAACAACCATGCAAAGAAAAGAGAAGAATAAACCATGAAAGAAAATATAACAAGGTGTAATATGACATGGTGCATGTCATGTGCACAAATCAAGCTTAATGCACGATTAGCGATATTTAATCGCGACTAGCATTAAAATAGTGTATAATTAATTATAAAAATTTTATTTTGCATAAATTACATAAAGCACCCCCATTTCAGTAATTTCTATAATTTTCAAAATATTTTCCGATTTATCGGTATTTAATTATACCGCATATTAAAATATTCATAATACTAATTATTTAATTATAAAAATTCTCAAAAATAATATTTTATTTTTCTGAAATGTTACTACACCCTCAGGTGCATCACTGAGGATATTTGTGAAATTTGTAGCCGGCATGGCAGCCTCCAATAAGAGGACGAAAGCCGCTGCGGAAGGCCCCGAGGCGGGGATAACAGTTTCAGCGATCTCTTCTACAACCTTCGGTGCGTCACTTGAGATATCCATGGGATCTATGGCCGACAAGATCACCTCTGCCGGAAGAGTAGACACGGAAGGGATAGAAGCCACCACTGGGAGCTCCACAGCAAGGGTAGCAGCTTCAGTAATCTCCTCTGCACCCTCCGATTCGTTACGGGAGATATTCGTGGAATCCACAGCTATGGCTCGATTTGGGCTCAAATCCACTGCCGCTGCAGAAGTCCCTGCAAAGTTTTTGCGAAGATAAGGAGACGTGAAAGTAATACAAATTACTGGCTAAAAGAAAGACACGAAAAATACGCATACTAATACGCCAAGGAGCCTGAAGCGTAGAATTTTTAAGCCGTTGTTCTTTTCTGATCAAATGCGCTCGCCGGGTTTCAATCGTAAGTGAATGGTTGGCCGTTTTCAGTGCATGATCATCTTCAGAAACCACCGAGATGGGCTGTTTGAGAGCCCGTTCTTCTTCCATAAACAGAGGACCCTTGTGTACCTACCGTAATGATGGGCCAACGTCGTAGAATACAACGGGGGGAGGTTTTCTTCGAGATGTGCACGTTTTCAGTCTCATCTTGTGAGCGTCTCAAACCCTCGGCCAACTGCGCGGCCTACTCAGCAGACGAACTAGGAAAGAGAAGACCGTCGTCCAGCTCCAACGTAGATATTGGCTCGTCTTGAATAAAGGGCTTGGATTCAAGCAAAGTGTCGAGTAGGGTGGCGACCGATTTTTTTCTCCTTTTGGAGCCCGTGCTAACGCTAACGGAGGAGCGCTTCCTCCCCCTTAGTGCTTTGGCACGGCGTTGCCCAATTTCGCCTTAAGTATCGCCCTTTGGAGACACCACCGCTGGTGCTTTATCGGAAACTACCTTTTGGGCTCTAGTACGCACCGGCATACCAGCAGTGCGAGGAGCTGATTCTATTTCTGCGACTTTAGGGATGAGCACCGAACCGCTATCCCTCAGAGGAGGGAGAACCACCGACTGCGGACGCAATGGGGAGCTGGTGACCTGAGCTGGAACGGGAGCTCTACACTTGAAAAGCACCCGTCTCTCCTCTGCATTAACGGGGCCGGCCCGATGGCGATACCAACCCATGAAGGACCCAACAGGCCTCGGAAGATAGTCGGGCTCCGGGATCATGAAGTAGGAGCCAGTGTTTAACTGCATGAAATGGTGAATGACATCACGAGTCACCTCCAGGGAGAGGGTAGGCTCAACTAAAAGTACCTCTAGAGGAACGCCCTGGTTGTAGCCTAACTGCTGGGCGATACGGATCATACCACATGAAGAGAGCAGTGTCATTCTAGCGGAACACTAAATAACTCGGCCTGATCGAGTATCGATGCATAATCTCCTTAGGCTTTAAAGCCGAAACCCCACCCTTCAACAAATTAAACAATTGCTGAATAGGCCCCGCTGGAGCAGAAAGGACTCGATCGCTGAAAACTATTCCGCTTTCATTTGAGTATGGATTCAGCAGTACGGGGAGAGCCTCTAACTCGGTCGGATCAGGAGCGGAAGCATCAACCAACCTCATGATCCGCGGGAAAGTATATGATTCATAAAAATCGGGTCGCTGGTGCACAGCAAACTCTCCTAGCACATGCATCTCGATCCACGACATGAAGTAGTGGAGGGAGAAATTCACGGTATTCGCACCCGGGTTGAAGTATTAGCGTAAACGCTTACCCCGTGATATAGATGCGAAAACCCTGCGACGCCAATACCTAATCGTGCTCCTCCAGCTATGCGATGAGCAGGATAAAAGACGGAGGCTCTCATAAAACGGCGATACATTTGCATGGCAAACCAGCCGAGCCAAAGACTGATAAAGCCGACGAAGAAGGTTTCTTCGTCCATACCAGGGGCCGCGATCGCATCAAAAGCTACGGCCGACGAGTTTGGAATATAAAACTGCGACAAGTATTCTTATTTGGCCGGCAGTTTCTTCAACCCGAATCTAAAGGGATCTTCAATTTTCGCGAATTTTGGAGCCTTCTTGGATAAGACATCCTCGCGGAGAAAGCAGGCAATGAAAGCGTCAATCGTGACACCTTTCCCTTCCAATGTCATGAAAAGTTTTTCAAAGATGCCCAGGTCCTTGATTAGACTTGGGTCCTTGTGACGAACGACGTTTTCAGTGTTCAGGCCGTCAAGCATAGTGGGCACCGTGGCAAACACGTACTCATCAGGAGGCAATAACTTTTCGTAATACTCTCCCCTGATCGGCAACCCTGAAATTTCACGAAACTCCTCCAATGAGATCGAGACTTCGTGATCCCCTAGCAAGAACGTGTTTGTGGGAAGATTCCATTGGTTCAAGAAAGCCTTAATCCACCAGACGTGAGGGGCGTGATAATAGAATAATGATGCGTACACTGCTTGGTACAACCAAACCTTCTGCAACCGTGTGCGTTGGGTAGAGAGAATGTATTGAGACCAAGAAAGGTAGCCCACTGGATGGCATGGGGTAATGCCTACCTTATACACCTTCCCCTAGGGTCGAGCTTCACCCTGACATATTCGGTGCCCCAAAATATCAATAGCCACCGGGGGATAGTTGAGTATCCCGGTCGTCGACGGCTTGAGCCAGCCTGTGGGAGTCCAATTGGTCGCCTCCACCGCATAAGTAGTCCGTGGGCGTTCCATCAATGATACTGGGTAGATGGGTTCTGTTGGCATTTCACAGGTAAACCTACGGTGGCCCCTGATGATCTGGCCGTACCAAAGCCCCATAAGAGAAGACTTGTACGGTCCTTGTCATGCGCCCTGATCATCGCCATAACTTTCTCGTCCGATGGTCACTGTGGAAAAGCGGTTTCTAAGCGAGTGTATAGGAAGTCGGGAAGTGAGGACATTGTTCCTGAAATGAGAGCAAGAAAAACCCATTAAAATAAATAAATGAATAAATAAAAAACAAAAAAAAACGTGATGTTTGTTTCACGGGACCATTGGCTGCAAAACTAATAGACTCCACAAAATCAATATGGCGGCTCACCAATGATGAGACAAGACAATCATTGTGAGAATCAAAAAAGATTCTCTTTAAATAGACACTGGAGTTTAAACAACTCTTGACACCCTCAAAGAAAAATGAATTCTGTTAAAGTACCCAACAAATTTAAATTTGTGCAAATAAGGGTAAAACCCTATAATGAAAATATTCTCAAGAACACCATGGAATGAAATTCCCGAAGGTCCCTCTTGATGTTTTAGAGCTAAGCTCTTTGATGAGGAATCAAATTCCTTTTAAGCAATGGAATTAAATTCCAGAAACCCCTATGATCGGAAACGAAAAATAGAATTAAAATTCCATAGATCCTCAAAGATCAGAGGAGAAATGCCCGATCTTCGAAGACATTAGGGTTTACAACTCAAAGATTTTGTATTTTTGGATCTCTAAGAGATCGGTTCCAGAAGAGAGTAAAGTTCTTACGGTGGATTTAAACTCCAGAAAAAATAATTCAAGAAAAGGGTTTCTTGTTCCTAAGAAGAAAATTGTTGTTCAAGATCATTACCTAAAAAATTTCTTTCTGACAGAGTTTAACTCTGAAATTTCAATGGGCAGAGAACTATGCTCTTAAAGAAGAATTAAAATCTTAAGAGAAAACTAAGGAAGAAGATGAAGAAACGGTAGCCCTTTCAAGAGCTAAGCCCTCTCATTTATAAGACGTGATAGGGAGCGCTTCATCTCCCCGTTCTCCTAGGCAATCCAACGATTGTAAGGGCAGACAGCGTTGCACTCACGTGCAAGCCACGTGAGAGTAACGCTGGGGGGCATTTGTTCCTTTATAAAAAAAGGGAAGAGGGAAAATTCCCTACTGTTCAAGTCTCACATGTTAAACACGTGGGCACCTATATGCATTGCATATAGGCGCTGCAAATTAAACAATTGACAGGCTTAATAAGCCTCACGTGTGAAACACGCGAGCACCTTTATGCAAAGCATATAAGTGCTACAATCAAACTAGATGCTAAATAAGCCTCACGTGTTAAACACGTGAGCGCCTATATGCAAAGCATATAGGCGCTACAATCAAACAGCTGACAAACTAAATAAACCTCACGTGTTAAATACGTGAGGGCACCCCTTACGAAGAATTAAATTCTACTCAAAAAGGGATCGTTAGATCGAAGATCCAATGGTGATTAAACATAGAGATTTCTAATAAGGAGGGAAATTCTCTTTTAAACAGAAAGTTGGTGGATAAAAAATCCTATGAGATGGAAAATATTTTCCATATCTTTCTATACAAAAAAAGATTATGCTCTGTTAAGCCGAGCACCATTGGATTAAAATTCCAATGATGATTAAAATTCATTAATTTTATAGAATAAAATTTTGCATATGTGAAAATATTTCCCCAATCTTGTTAAAAAACAATAAAAATATATTCTGTAAAATAAAAACCCTTGGATCAAAGATCCAATGATGGTCAAAATTCCCTAAACCAATTCTGAAAGCAATTAAATCAATTAGAATCTCTCAATGAGAGATTTTCTCAGAAGTAAACAAACTTCTTTCCACTATATAAAGACCCAAAGA
The DNA here is from genome assembly GCA_030015575.1 of Agapanthus africanus. Taxonomy (NCBI): domain Eukaryota; kingdom Viridiplantae; phylum Streptophyta; class Magnoliopsida; order Asparagales; family Amaryllidaceae; genus Agapanthus; species Agapanthus africanus. The sequence goes on from CM057340.1 coordinate 366,683,693, forward strand.
TTTCATGTCTCGGGATGGAGAGTAAAAAAAAAAGGAACCCCCTTAGAAGCATTTAAAAAAAAGAGAAGAAGAAAGAAAAGCTTTAAAAGAAACAGAGTATTCAATTCTCAAAGAAGAAGGCTTGTTTCATTGAAACCGTAGGTAAAAAGAAAACAAAACTCGGAGATTATCTTGTCTCTCTTTTGCCTTTCTAAGGGTTTAACCCCTCATGCAAGAACTTAGTTCTTCCTCTGGTTGAGATCTGCAGAAGCAGATTTCCCCACAAGTTGAGAATTTAATTCTCATCTGGGAGATTCTGTCATGCAGATTCAAAAACCTAGGGGGAAAAAATTGAGTTCAAAGAATTTGATTCTTACAAAACACATGAAAGCTAGGGTTTAACCCTATAAAAAGAATTTAATTCTTGTAAAGAATAAGAGGAGAACTTGATTCCTCATCCCTTAGACGATGATAATAATCTGAGACCTTCCTAACCCAAATCCTAATGACTAGAAATGTCATTAATAAGAGATCAAAATCTCCAAGAACACAGAAGAACAGCCTGGTAATTCGTTAGTGTTCAACACTATAACGAGACCTCACGTGTTTTCCACGTGAGTGCTTCTAATGAACAAAAAGAAGCGGTTGAGACTGCCTCACGTTTTTCCCACGCGAGTGCTTAAAATAGGAGCAAGGAGCACTTCCTAAGGCAGTCACATGTTTTGCACGCGATCTCCAATCAAGTGCTTAGCGCTTAAAAAAAAGAGAGGGGATAAAACCCAAAAAGTAGCACCCAACATTGCGGCGCCTCACGTGTTCACACGTGAGCGCCACAAGAGCCAAGTGTTTAGCACTTATATGAAAAAATGGAATAAAACCCAAAGAACAACGTCGACTTTGGGGCGCCTCACGTGATTCACACATGAGCGCCTCCAAAGTTCAGTGTTTACACTGATTCAATGTCTCACGTGGACATAGGTGAGTACTACATTTACCAGTGCTCAGCACTGTAGAGGTAATTATGGAGACGCAAACTTAGCCACAAATTGGCTAAGTCTTTCCGAGGTCAAAACCTCTTTGATCTCCAAATCGACCGAGCCTCTGTGCTCATGTTTTCCTAAATTGATCGTAGTCCCAAACATGACTAATGATCTTTCAACTGATGATGATATTCAACCCATATCTCCTAAGATAATATTAGTCTAAAAAATGACTAACATTCGTTAGGTCTACAGCAACACTAACATTTCCCTCAAATACGGGAATTGGTTTAAGGGTACATCTCTCCACACCACTGATCCACGTTGTTGTAATTTCTCAACGTATTCAGAGAGGTGGTGTTCATATCAGATTTTTGCATTTTTATACCGCCCAATTTTTATCATATTGCTTATCGGTAGGTACTCTTGAGCCGTGTTTTCTAGTCAATTACAGGATACAGGTTCTCGGCTCTAAAACGATGAAATTCATGGAAAAGCACGACAAAATCCGGATTCCTGCCAACCACAGATAAAACATGGGTTTCCGCTCTCTATCCGTATGTTGCCACACACCAGTTTAAGAGACAAAATGGCAAAACGATTGTCATCTTCATGCACAAAGCACAATGGCAACACCAAGTCCAAGAAATATACGTGGAGCTCAAGAAAATCATGACAAAAAGATCCATATCCAATCACCTTTGATTCTGGAAGAAATGTGGAAAGATTATCAGAAAAAATATGTACCAGACTAAAGGGAACAGCAGACCAGGGCAGAACACAAAATACGACAAGACAATTCCACTATAGGGCCGCAGTTCCGCGGCCAATAGAGGGTCTAGGCCGCGGAACCGCGGCCGTACGGCCTCCTCAGCTGATGAAATTTCAGGGGTAGTTTTGACTTTTCATGTAGAGGCAGAATTTTGCCCTAGATTTCCAGTTCCCTGCCTATAAATAGTCCAGAACTTGTCAAAGCCAAGGGTGCTTAATCTTGTATTTTAGGTTTTAGAATACTTGTTGTTCTTCTTCCTCTTCTCATCTCTTCTCCATTAAAAAACTTGTAGTGAGCTTTTGTGAGTGAAGGATGAATAAAGAAGTTCTTTTTGTTATCATACTTGTCTTGTTCTTGTTATGTTAATTGCTTGTAATCTTCAATTGCTAATTAGCTGTTGTTATTTATTGTTGTTTCTTTCTTGTTCTCTTTTCCTTTATCCTTAAAACAACCATGATGCTTACGTTTGATCCTTGCCGAGGTGAGGTTGCAAATAGCTAGTTGTAATCTTCAACCCTCTTCCTTTCTATCTTTCTCCTTTGTTTTATTTTTCGTTTTTCTTATGATGGGTGAGTAGTTTCCATACTTGTTAGGGTAGGATAAGGGATGTTTGAGAGAAGGAAATCTCTCTCACTCTTTCCTTGCCCAACGTCTTAAATCGAACTCCCGTTAATTAAACCACAATCCGCTCCCTACGGCATCCTATCCTATATGATAGCGGTGATTCCGTAGTGAGACCGGTTGTAGTTGAATTAACCGGAGGTTAAGGCTAAGAGCCAAGAACGGACGGACAAGCACCAAAAGGAAGAACTTATGCGTTGGAAAGCCTAGCTTATACTCGCAAGTTCCTTCCTAGTCGTGCTAATCCCCGCTGTTGCCGATTACCGTAACACCGATATTAAGCGTGGCAACGAAAGAAGTGAGCGACTCCTAACTCAAACTAACCTAATCCTAACCCTAACAAGCTCTCTTTACATATCATTTTAACACCTAGTTAATCACAAACAAATCTGGACTTTTGGACTTAACTCGTTAAAGCACATAGAAAAAGATTCCCATCTCCCTACGGACGACCCGTACTCAACCGGCTAGCAACAAGCGAAACCGTCTTGATTGCGGTAATTAACTATACCTGAACACGCAGAAACTCTATCAATCAAATGGCGCCGTTGCCGGGGAGACGGTAGTTTATTTCTTTGTGTAATTTCGGGTTAATTTGTGAATATAAATATAATCGAAAAACAAAACAAAAAAAATACATTGTAAAAAACCATCCTGTTATTTTTGATTAGTTTTTGGGCAAGTGTGCAGGATAATACGAAGTTCAAGTTCAGTGCCAAAGACGTGGGAAGTTAGACCCATATCTTTGCGGCTACACCGCGGGTGAACAAGACGGAAAAGACGGTCTATTGAAAGATTCTGGAGCAGATCCAGTAAGAAAATCAAGATTAAGAAGTTCCTGACAAGAAGAGAACAGCTACAGAAGGAAACCCAAAAATTTCAGTGCCCCAACTCCATTATCTTGCCGCGGAACCGCGGCATAAGCTGGCTTAGGCCGCGGAACCGCGGCCACTTGGTGCAGTCAGGGTGCCAAAATCCCTGTGAGTCCTTCTTCTTTCTTCCTCACTCATCTGAACTCCACTGAACTGTGTTTTCTGCAGCATTCTTTGCGCAAACTCTCTTCCCCCTTCCAATAAATTGTTTTTGTGCAGGATTCTTTGCGCCGCGCTAAAAAATAAAAAAAATTGTTTGCAGTTGATTTGTTACTGCTTTGCATTTATTAATACGGACTTTAAGGGGCTTGAAACCAATTCAGATTGGGTGGGGATTTCATCACCCTTCCCAGGACCCCAGAAATCACAAAAAGCATATGCATTGACCATTGTTAATTAAAAAATACTAGACTCAGCCCTAAGGACTTCGCGCTCAATAGGACAGAGGACTAGTTACAGGCATCGGCCGTTTATCCTATCCTGACTTTGCGGTGTCTAGGCAAGTGTGTCGAAGGCAAGTGGTTACTTAATTAGGACTACTAGTTACGTAGTGGGGAGCCTCCCATTTACCTGGCACTTACCTGGCCGCAATTGGCGGAGAAGAGACGGTTTGAGGTCCTATTTCTAGTCCTTTGGAACAGTTAGGAGCTATCTAGCTGACCTAGGTGACCCTAGATCTAGGTGTGATTGTGCATATCTTGTTTGTGATTGCTTAAATCCGTAAATCCGTACATATTTCTGTAAAGCTCTTTCTACAAAAGAAAGAAAAAAGAAAAAAATCAAAATTTTTTATAAAAACGGGCCCTTTGTCGCCAGAATCCATTGTTTCACCCACCACCCATCGCACTCCTCCATTGACGTTTTCTTACCCTCACCTCCTCCGCTTTGACTATACTAAACTCGTTTAGTGTATGTCCGGATGGACTCGGGAGACTAGCGCCCTCCTAGTCCATGTTTCATTAGTCGCTACCGACTACGCGATCGACTCAGACGTCGAAACACCGTCCACGCCTCTTTCACCCTTACCTTTGCCGGCCAACTCCAACGTTGACCGGAACTCTATTCATACATCCTCACCTTCACTTTCACCTTCACCAACCTCTTCTTCCGCGATGTCAGGATTTAATCCAAACATCCCTTTGACTCCCCCGGGATTGATTCCACCTACTATGGATGCGAATAACCCACCACCACCGCCTGTTGTAGCGCCACAGCGAATCGTGCTCCAGGATCGTTTCTACCCCACCCGTTCTGCACTTCCCACCTGTCTTTCCCTTCCACCAGCCAATGGGGATAATTTTGAAATTAAGCCTCACTTTATTAACATGATTCCGAAATTTCATGGGCTTGAATCTGAAGATGCCTATATCTTCATCAACAAATTTCAAAACGTTTGTGCCATGATGAAAACGACCCAGCTGTCGGACGATGCTATACGGCTACGGGTCATTCCGTTCACTTTGTGCGATCTTGCTGAAAAATGGTTGTATAGCACCGCTTCCCACTCCATAACCAGTTGGGACGAGTTTCTGAAAGCGTTTCTCAAGAAATTCTATCTGAATCATAAAACCGCTAGGATCCGTAACGAAATCAACCAATTCTCCCAGCTTCCTACTGAACCCTTCTGGAAGTGTTTTGACCGGTATAAGGACCTTCTTGTTCAGTGCCCTCACCACGGTATAGAGAAATGGCAACTTTGCCAAACCTTATACGAGGGCCTGAACCCAGCAACCAAGTAGTTGTTGGAAACCATTTGTCAGGGCCACTTCCTATCGAAATCTGACGAGGAAGCGTGGCAATTCTTCGACGACCTTGCGGAACAAACGCTTCAATGAGAGAGCACCAGACCGACTTCTTCTTCTTCTACCTCCACTTCTACCGGTTAGTCTAGGGTAAAAATTCACCAACTTGATGTCTCTATTGCGATGAAAGCTGAAATGGCTGCAATAACGAGAAAACTTGAAGCGATAGAGAGCAAATTTTCATCTCCTTCTCCTGCCCCTGTTCTTCCCCTTCAAACCATTTGTGCTTGTTGTTCTGATCCTTCTCACTTAACCGAAGAGTGTCCTTACAATCCACCATCTCAAGGACAAGATCAGGTTAATGCTGCATTTCAGCAAAGACCGAGAAATGATCCATACTCTTCCACGTACAATCCCGGTTGGAGGAACCACCCCAATTTCGCCTGGAATCAGAATCAGCATCAATTCCAAGGCAACAATTTCCAGAGGCCCCCTCCTCCGCAACAACAAGCGCAACAACAAACTCAACATCAGTTTCAACAGCCCTTCCAACCCCAACCATTTTAAAATCAGACGAACAACTTTGCACCCAACAATTCTTTTCCCCAAAACAACTTTGTTCCGTCAAACAACGATAAGGTTTCCTCGCTCGAACGATGTCTGGAGGCGTTCGTTAAACAATCGACACAATCCACCGCCAACATCCAGTCTTCCATTCAGTCCTTAGTGCAACACACTGCCGCTCACGGGCAAAGCATCAAGACCATCGAGGCCTAGATTGCACAGCTGAATGCGGCCTTAAGCGAGCGAGAGAAAGGGAAGCTCCGGTCCCAGCCACTCCCAAATCCCGGTCACCCACATAATGTACATATTGCTCTTGAATAACAGAACCATAATGTGAGTGCCGTGACCACATTGAGATCGGGAAGGATGCTGCAAAACAACATTGGCACACGGATCAACGATGACACCCCGGCCGCTGCTTCTTCTTCTTCTTCTCCTGCTTCTTCGTCTTCTGAGCCTATTCTCCATTCTTCAAAAGGCTCTCCTTCCTCTTCTTCTGCTCTAAACGGACCCAATTCTCACTCCACGAAAACACCAGTTCTGGGATCCGTTCCAACTCCACAATCTCCTCCTCCAGCATTGGACTCAACCAATTTTATAAACGTTCCATTTCCAAACCGGTTGAAGTCCACCAAACAAAATCCACAAATGGAGAAGATTCTGGAGTAGTTTAAGCAGGTTAACATCAACATTCCCCTTTTAGATGCTGTCCAACAAGTCCCGTCCTACGCGAAAATCTTAAAGGACTTGTGCACGAAAAAGAGGAAGTCTTAGGTACCAAAGAAAGTTTTCTTAGCTAGTGCTGTGAGTGATGCTCTTACCCAATCTTTACCGCAAAAACGGAAGGACCCTGGCTGTCCTACGATTTCTATTACCATTGGGGATAAGAACATCAACCGTGCACTATTAGATCTTGGTGCAGTGTTAACCTGCTTCCGTACTCAGTATATGAGCAACTAGGTGTAGGAAAGCTGAAACCCACACACTGCACTCTCCAAATGGCCGACCGATCGATTACCCATCCTAGGGGTGAGCTAGAGGATGTGTTAATCAAGGTTGGGGACTTCATATTCCCCGTTGACTTCATTGTTTTAGACACACAGCCTGTAGCTAACCCCCAGAATCAAATTCCGGTGATACTCGGTCGCCCATTCCTTGCAACCTCAAATGTTGTGATCAATTGTCGCAATGGTTCGATGAACCTATCTTTTTGAAATATGACAATTGAACTCAACATTTTTAGGTTGGGGAATCAGCCTACCGAACCTAATGCTCATATACTAGACGTTTGCTCGATCCAGGAGATCACCCCAGAAGAGTGTGAATTCGAGGAGTTTTTGTTCGATCACGATAACCTTGACGCCACTAGTGCGTTCCTCTTCGAACGTGCTGCTGTCTCTGCGCCCGACAATGACTACGAGTGTTTCACTTTCTCGAACGATCTTAGCCACACACCACCCGAGAACCGAAAAGATTGGTCGCTGAAACTCACTGATGCCCTTTGGGCATTTCGAACCGCTTATAAGACCGATCTTGGCATGTCTCCCTATCGGCTTGTGTACGGAAAGGCTTGCCACCTACCTGTCGAAATAGAGCATCGCGCATTTTGGGCGATAAAAGAACTGAATCTGTCTCTCGAAGATGCGGGCAGCCATCGGAAGCTGCAGTTGAACGAATTAAGCGAGCTTAGGGATGAGGCTTACGACAACGCGGTTGTCGTTAAGAACCGAACGAAGGTGTTTCACGATAAACACCTTTTGCGCAAGACATTCTTACCTGGTCAACAGGTACTGCTTTACGACACCCAGCTACACTTCCATCCAGGAAAGCTCAGATCTCGCTGGAAAGGGCCGTATTTTGTGTGGAATGTATATCCGCATGGCGCTGTGGATTTGGAGAATCCAAAGGACGGTTCATTTTTCAAAGTAAATGGACACCGACTTAAACCGTACCTTAGCGCCGAACCAACAGAGGAGCTCCTGGTCTTACAGGAGCCGGTTTACCCTGCATAATCTTCCTCTGCCTACCACCAAACTTCGGTTATCCAGCCAAGAACAGTGGACACTGTTCCAAATAAGTTTGGGGGTATGTATAAACCATTTTGTATATATTTGTGGATATTCTTTTCCATTTTTTCTCTTTTTCTTTTCTTTAAAAATAAAAACAAAAAAAAATGTGTATATCTAACCTACAATTTTGACCCTTCAATGATCTCTTCATGCAATGACAGTGAGGACACTGTCCAGTTTAAGTTTGGGGGTACGCTCGGTACGCATTTCTTACCTTCGCATTCATATGTATATTTTGCATCTGCATATTAAAATCCATAAAATCCATAAAAATCAGAAAATTTTATAAAAACATAAAAACTTTTTTGTCAAGTTAGCTAGTGGGAGGACTCTGATTCAACATTTCGACGGTTTTGTTTGATAAAATAAGAATAACTAAATCTTACTTTTAGATTTTGAAAACCTGAAAGATAACTCTCCTTTGAAGTTAACTATAGCGGATATACGTCTTTACATCACACTACACGTGTTGTGGGTTTTGGAAATTAGATGACAAGTCTTTTATGTCTAAAAACTTTTAAATGGATAAATGATTTTCTGAGGATCAAATAGGTTTGTTATGAAATAAGTAATATCAAGAATAGTTTATGAAGTGAAGTGAATATGAAGGAATGTTATTGATGCCTTAATTGGAACTAAGTCTGAAAAATAACCCATCTGGAACTTGATTGGAATGATTACACACCGAACCCACTAAACACGTCTTTTATCCAAAAAAATTGAACTGCCGGTTATATCTCCGTTCGTATTGAATCATCATGATTTTCACGCCAAATTGTCTTTTGTTTTTGGACCTGGGTAACTTGAGTAATTAAGTCCACTGGGGTGTTTCTACACCTAATGCCCTAAAACCAACTGGTTTGGGTGCATTGGCCCAAAGCTCGCTAAGAAGCCTAGAAAGTCCAGATTAAAACAAAGTCAAGCAAGTGTTCTCTCCGAGTTAAAATTCCTAACGGTTCTTTGTGTGAGAATAATCTTGATAAAAGACAGGCTTTTATAAAAAAAAATTAGCGGAGATATGAATGTTTTATTCTATGATAAAGACTATTGCACGTTCACAGAGGTGTGTATGAAATGAAAACAAGAAAAAGGTGGAGTGAAAAATAAGACCTAGTTTCCTGTTGAGGAAGATAGAAATTCTGAAGTTGAAACCTTACTGGAAAACAAAACTTGAAAAATGCTTAACTCTTTATAAAACTTATGTGATCCTTTTAAAAAAATTTATCCGGGCTTTTATTATGTGATGACTTTAATCGATCCTTCTGGAACTTAACGACACTATTTGCACTGCACGTAAAGAAATAATAAATCTTAAGTTAAATAAGAAGCGAGGTGTGAAAAATAAGGGTTTGATAGTCTAGACTTAGGATCATAGAATTGTTATTTTCCGAAACAAAACTTTAGGGTTTGAATCTTAGTTATTTTGCAAAACTAGCTTGACCGGATTTTGTGGGTAGTATCCGCTGAAACCCTCAGGAGACAACACTCCTCCTACTAGGGACACCTAGAGGTTTAACGGCTTGTTGCACATGCTCAGTGCAATCGTGTTCCCTGCGAAAGTGAGGTTAGGAATTTTTTGTGAATAAATTGGCTTTGCTCGGGACGAGCAAATGACAAGTTTGGGGGTATTTGTTCATATCAGCTTTTTGTATTTTTATACCGCCCAATTTTTATCATATTGCTTATCGGTAGGTACTCTTGAGCCGTGTTTGGTAGTCAATTACAGGATACAGGTTCTCGGCTCTAAAACGATGAAATTCATGGAAAAGCACGACAAAATCCGGATTCCTGCCAACCACAGATAAAACACGGGCCTCCGCTCTCTATCCGTATGTTGCCACACACCAGTTTAAGAGACAAAATGGCAAATCGATTGTCATCTTCATGCACAAAGCACAATGGCAACACCAAGGCCAAGAAATCTACGCGGAGCTCAAGAAAATCATGAAAAAAAGATCCACATCCAATCACCTTTGATTCAGGAAGAAATGTGGAAAGATTATCAGAAAAAACATGTACCAGACTAAAGGGAACAGCAGACCAGAGCAGCACACAAAATACGACAAGACAATTCCACTATAGGGCCGCGGTTCCGCGGCTAATAGGGGGTCTAGGCCGCGGAACCGCGGCCGTACGCCCTCCTCAGCTGATGAAATTTCAGGGGTAGTTTTGACTTTTCATGTAGAGGCAGAATTTTGCCCTAGATTTCCAGTTCCCTGCTTATAAATTGTCCAGAACTTGTCAAAGCCAATGGTGCTTAATCTTGTATTTTAGGTTTTAGAATACTTGTTTTTCTTCTTCCTCTTCTTATCTCTTCTCCATTAAAAAACTTGTAGTGAGCTTTTGTGAGTGAAGGATGAATAAAGAAGTTCTTTTTGTTATCATACTTGTCTTGTTCTTGTTATGTTAATTGCTTGTAATCTTCAATTGCTAATTAGCTGTTGTTATTTATTGTTGTTTCTTTCTTGTTCTCTTTTCCTTTATCCTTAAAACAACCATGATGCTTATGTTTGATCCTTGCCGAGGTAAGGACGCAAATAGCTAGTTGTAATCTTCTACCCTCTTCCTTTCTATCTTTCTCCTTTGTTTTATTTTTTGCTTTTCTTGTGATGGGTGAGTAGTTTCCATACTTGTTAGGGTAGGATAAGGGATGTTTGAGAGAAGGAAATCTCTCTCACTCTTTCATTGCCCAACATCTTATATCGAACTCCCGTTAATTAAACCACAATCCGCTCCCTACGGCACCCTATCCTACATGATAGCGGTGATTCCGTAGTTAGACCGGTTGTGGTTGAATTAACCGGAGGTTAAGGCTAAGAGCCAAGAACGGACGGACAAGCACCAAAAGGAAGAACTTATGCGTTGGAAAGCCTAGCTTATACTCGCAAGTTCCTTCCTAGTCGTGCTAATCCCCGTTGTTGCCGATTACCGTAACACCGATATTAAGAGTGGCAACAAAAGAAGTGAGCGACTCCTAACTCAAACTAACCTAATCCTAACCCTAGCAAGCTCTCTTTACATATCATTTTAACACCTAGTTAATTACAAACAAATCTGTACTTTTGGACTTAACTCGTTAAAGCACATAGAAAAAGATTCCCATCTCCCACAGACGGACGACCCGTACTGAACCGGCTAGCTACAAGAGAAACCGTCTTGATTGCGGTAATTAACTAAACTTGAACATGCAGAAACTCTATCAATCAGGTGGCGGGTCCCAACAACCAACGACTTTTTGGTGCACTTTCGAACTGATGTCCACACCTCAAATTAAACCGCACCCCAAACAGGGTGCATCCCAAATCATCGTTGTTCATCGTGTCACGTAACAAATACACGTATGCGTAAGATGGACAATGGACCGAGACGTCCTTAAACTAAAATCTCACCTCCAAAATGGTGATCAACGGACCGAGACGGCCTTAAACTAAAATCTCACCTACAAAATGGTGATCAACAGACCGAGATGTCCTCAAATTAGAACATCACCTCCAAAATGGCGATAACGGACTGAAACGTCCTTAAACTAAAACAACAGAGCCCAAATGCTCTTTTTGTTGGATTTGAAGCAAAAAAAATGATCCTAAGACCTTGTTAAGTAGATCTTAGTCTCAAATTGGAATAACGTATCCTTAACAAAAAACCAACCGAGCTCCAAATGCTCGTATGTTTAAGTTGATCTTAATCTCAAACCGGATTAACGATCCTTAAATCAACCCAAGCCCAAATCTAAAATATACGGATTTGGACTAATCCGTGCCCTACGGGTGACGACATAAATTAGTCTCCGTATACAATCCATGGGCAATCAAAACCAAAACAAACAAAAACACACGACACGAAGTGAACATCCGGAGCAGGAGAAGGTGGTTATCATGATGCGATAACTTAATTAACTGCAGGGGCTTGATCCTGCAGGGAAGAGCGTCCCCATAATCAAAAAAAACCTTTGTAAATGAGGGGGAATCTGACGAAGTCTTCTACAATGGCCGCATCCGTCCAAACCTCCGATACACGGTTCCATAAATCAACTTGGCATCTTTGGAGAGGTGGACAGATAAATCCAAATAGCATATTCCCCCAAAATTCAGGCCAGACGTCCTAACGTCCCGGTCGTATCTTTCGGCGGTGAACAAGACCCAAGGTGGAGAGCACAAGTAACCGGGTTCTAGAGTCCAGTGGGAGACCATCTTGAGGTGTTGAGACCAGTCGGCTAACTCTTGAATTAGAATGGCTGCTTGCCGCTCTCGTAGGGGTCTAGGGGTGTGGGCTTTGCTATTCATCACGACCGTAGGATCTGTGTTTTTCGTAATGGCTTAATCTAAAACACGGACCTCCTAGTATATCATATATTTCATATACATGCTTCTTTTGTGCTATGATGTGATGTGATCATATAACTGCGTGAGACGAATGCTAATTATATATATATGATATACTAGTAGACATTATATATGTTTTGCATCCGTGCTAGTCTTGACCGCGCCCTGCCGTAAGTTAAGTAACCTTACGGTGAAGATCCGGGTCTCTGTGGCGAATGCAGATGGAATATATGTGTGTTTTATTTTCATTTCTTCTGTGATGATTAAGAGCTTTAATGATGTGATGACATTAATAAGATTAATGTTAAGAAGAGAATCCTAAAGATGTTGTAGAACCAAATCTGAAAGATACTCGGCTTTTTCGTGAAAAAGCAATTATTTCAAATGCGGAGCTTAAGCCACTCTTTTACAAATCACTCGGTTCTATAACGATATCTAGTTCAATATTTTAAAGGTTTTTATCAAAACCATTCGTAGCCCTCCGCCCTTTTAGAAGTAGAGTACTTAGTATTCATGCTACATTTGTTGACTATAGTTAAGGCGTAGTGTACGGAAGCTAAGTGATGACTTTCTATAAAGCATATGATGCGATCGATTAGGACATTCGTGCGAATTTATTGATTATAGTTAAGGGTCATATGAATGGGTCTAAATCAATCATGAAATGACGGGTAGAACTTAACTAGCGCCTATGATTTGTTGACCATAGTTAAGGTCATAAGTCGTTATGCGTAAAAACTAAATCGGGAATTTCAAGCGTTGAAATTTGCAATTAGATTGCATATATTCTATTTGATAGTTGGATCCCGAACCCACCGTGAGTAATAGTTACTCCAAGGAGAATTTTACACTTTACAATTAGCTAATCCAGTAGGTGTCTAGAAAGGTGTTAACGGGGTTATGCCTATGTGGAAATGGGTTTTATTTTAATTAGGTCTGTGCGAAAACACAAGGAACCTCTTTCGGAGTACCAACACTGGAATGGCTGACCGGTTAGTGAACTTATAGAGTGTAACTAATCTTGGCTAATTTTCTTTTTAGGGTTTGAAAGAAAATTTGATAAAAACAGTGGGAGACATCGATTAGATAAGATAATAACCAATCTAATCATGCAAGAGCTTACGCTGATTGTTTTCTTTTCTCCCTCCTAATGGCAGTTACCAATGACGGGACTTAAGCTTCTATTAGAGAAAAAAAACTGATTAGACCAAATTATAAAGACTGGCTGAGGAACGTGAACATTGCCCTTACCTATTATAAAGTTGCATACGTCCTCACGACCAAAGCCCCTTCCGTCCCAGGCCCTGATTCTTTTGTTGCGGATAAGGAGATCCGCAAAATATGGGATATAGACTGCACCACAGCAAAGTGCCTCACATTAGCATCGAAGGACAATGAACATCAAAAGCAACATGAGAAGATGGATATGCAATCAATCTTTTTCCATACAAAGGAGTTGTATGGGGAGCAATCTCGTGCTCTTCGTTACGAGGCTTCACGAAAATTGTTTCAAATGAGGATGGCTGCTGGTACATTTGTAGGAGATCATGTTCTAAAGATGATAGTCCTTATTAAAGATCTTGAGGACCTGGGATGGACCATAGAGAATGAACAATATATTGATATCGTTCTACAGTCTCTCCCCTCCCGCCTATGCTCAATTTGTAGTGAACTTCAACATGCACAACTTGGAGAAATCACTTCCTGAACTTCTCAATATGTTGAGGAGCGCAGATAGCACACTCAAGATGGTGAAAACTCCCACTCTACTTGTTGGTCAATCTTCCTCTTTCGTCCCAAAAGCAAAAGTTTAGGGAAAGAAGAAGAAGAAACCCACTAAACCGAGAGGTGGAATTAAAAAGACGAAGGGGAAAGACAAATCTGGGGATGTGGAATCAGGGAAGGGTGAATGGTTCTATTGTCATAAGACGGGGTATTAAAAAAGGAATTGCACCGAGTACCTCACCGATCTTAAGAAGAAGCAGCATGTTGATGCTTCCGCTTCAGGTGTGTTTGTCATCGAAAACTGTTTTTCAATAAACTCTGCAAGCTGGGTATTAGATACCGGTTCAAGTTCTCACATCTGTAATTGTGTGCAGGGGTTGCGAAATAGCAAGGTTTTGAAGAAAGGTGATCATACTCTCCACGTTGGGAATGGTTCAAATGTTGATGCCGCATCAGTGGGAGAGTATCACCTATGGTTGCCTTCAGGGTGTATATTGATTTTGAATCTCTATTATTTTGTACCGACTATATTATCTAATATTATATCTGTATCTTTGTTAGAAAATAAAGGATATCATTTTGTATTGCAAAGTAATATTATGAATATTAACATAAATCAACGGTTGATTGGGTATGGTACACTAAATAATAGAATCTACGTCCTGAATCAACACATAGTTTTCAACATCCAACACAAAAACAAAAGAAAGACTTTAGAAATAAATGATGCATTCTTATGGCATTGTACAATTAGTCATATTAACAAAGCAAGACTAACTAAGCTACCTAAAGATGGATATTTGAATCCGTTTGAATATAAATCTTATACGACTTGTCAGTCTTGTATCAAGGGTAAAATGGCCAAAACTCCGTTTACTGGACACGGAGAGAGAGCTGCTGAACTCTTAGGCCTCATACTTAGTGATGTATGTAGACCAATTTCTACACATGCAAGAAGCGGTTATTCATACTTCATAACCTTTACTGATTATTTCTCAAGGTTCGGACATGTGTTCTTGCTGAAACATAAGTCCAAAACTTTCGAAAAATTCAAGAAGAATAAAATTGAAGTAGAAAATAAACTGGGTTGAGCATCAAGAAACTTCGATCAGATTGAGGAGGAGAGTACTTAAGTACAGAGTTACTTATTTTTTCAAAAGAGAATGGGATTCTCTCTCAACTTACTCCTCCGTACACACCACAGCACAACGGTGTGTCAGAGCGGAAGAATCGTACCCTATTAGATATGGTACGCTCCATGATGAGTGAAGCTGAGTTGCCACTTTCCTTTTGGCGGTATGCATTAGAGACTGCAGTATATCTATTAAACAGGATTCCGACCAAATCAATGCCTACCACTCCATATGAGATATGGTGTGGGAAGGCACCATCTCTTAAACGAGTTAGGATATGGGGTTGTCCTGCTTTTGTTAAAAAGCAGAATCCAAACAAACTCGAGACACGATCGGTTTTGTGCAAGTTTGAAAGTTATCCTAAACATTCATATGGATATCTATTCTACCACAAGGAGGAACAAAGAGTGTTTGTTTCTCAATATACCACATTTTTAGAAAATGATTTTTTTACAAATGATACTATTGGCAATACGGTAGAACTGGAAGAAATTCTAGAGTCACAAACAACTACTGACGATTTGGTTGAACCTGAAGCTTCGATAGAACACAACGAGTCTCAGTCACTTCGTAGATCTAGTAGGTATTCTCACCCACCGGAGAGATACTACGGTTTCCTCATTGATGGTGATAGAGAAGATTGCATCATGGAAGATGATGACCCTACTAGTTTTCAGTAGGCTATCACGAGTAGCGACTTAGTGAAATGGCTGGATGCTATGCGATCCGAAATGGAATCCATGCACACCAACAAAGTATGTACTTTGGAAGTTGCACCTTATGGAGTAAAACCCGTAAGGTGCAAATGGATCTTTAAGAAAAAGATTCATGTGGATGGACAGGTGGAGACCTATAAAGCTAGACTTGTAGAGAAAGGTTTTCGTCAAAGACCAGGATTGGACTATGATGAGACCTTTTCTCTACTAGATATGCATAAATCCATTCGAATCCTACTTGCTATTTGTTCATCACTGAAAACTGCATTTTAATACCGCTCATTCGTTATCTATTTTTTGTTTATATCGGTACTATTAACCGGTGTTTGCTCAGTAATACAGATTACAGGTAACCGTGACATAATACTGGAAAACACTTAAAACCACGGATATATCATATGCGAGCCGACACTGCAACCAGAACTGAAAACCGACCGATATCCAAAGAGATTTTGCGAATAAAATGTGTGCACAATATTTTGGTCCGACACAATGCAAGTGTATACACATGTTCTTTAGCATCGACCATAGGATGGGGCAGCCATGAATCAAGGAGCAAGTGAGCATGGTGTGATGTGCATTCAATGCATAAAGTAGTGATGTGACCAAAAGATTCAAGTTTCCCTCCAAGCACTGGGTGCAAACCAAATTCAAATAGACAAATCAAACTGGACCAATGTGATGTGGGGGAACAAACAAGTCAACACACCAAGCCCGAGCCCTAGAGCTCGGATTTAGCCCGAGATCACCACCCTTGTAGCCGGCCCTACTGCCTCCATTAGCCCCCTAATTTCTGTGGGCCCTCCCCTGATGCCACCTCAGCTCATTTTTATTGTTTGTTTAATTTTCTTTTGAGCCTATAAATACAGAACAAGAAAGCAAGGGACATGGGTCATTCTTTTGTTTCATTTTTGTTACTCTTTTGTTTTCTTTTTGGTTCTCATGTACATAGCTTAGCTTCCCTTGAGTTCTTTGCCTTAACTTGATCTTGCAACCTCTTCATTGAGCTTGCAAGGTTAAGCTTTGGTTATTGATCTCAAGGGTTGTATTATTCTTCAAGTTTAATAAAGTTCTCTTTTTGTGCCTTCATTCACCATGAGTTCTTTGCCTCTTCTTGATCTTGCAACCTCTTAATTGAGCTTGCAAGTTTAAGATTAGGTTATTGAACCCATTTCTTGTAAAATGTTCCATGGTTCCTAGTTCTTTCTTTCTTGCTCTTTTATTACTTGCGTTTTCTTTCTTGCACTTTAAATACTTGCTTTTACTTACTTGCACTTAAATTCCATGCACTTACTTATTTGTAATGTTTTCTTTTCTTTTCTTTTCTCTTTTCTTTTGCTCTTTTGGTTTGTTATTGTGAATGGTTTTTAGGAAAAGAATACGATATTATAAGTTAAGGTTTCCGTTTCCTATTTCTTTATCCCGTTATTTTCTATTGAACTCCGCCCAAACCTTACGCAAGCGCTCCGTTAGGCACCCTACCCTACTAAGGTATAGGTGATCCCTAACCGCGACCGGTTGTGTTTGGTTTCGCCGTAGGCGAAAGCAAGAGACAAGAACGGAAGGACAAGGGTCAATAAGACGGATTTCTTAAATACCGTGCTTAAGTACCTTAATCCACGTTGTTGCCGATTGCTCTAGCTCGAATTGGTCAAGACTAGGCTCAAAGGACTTGAATACGGATTTCCTTAACTTACACTATCCTATTTTATCCTAACAAGCGTTTACTTTGCATATATACACATAGGTTAGATAAGAACTTTCCACCACGCGTATTAAATCGTCAAAACAAGAACGTAAAACGCTCTGTCTGCCTGCGGATCGACCCGTGCTCAACCGGCTAGCTGCAAAGCGAGTCCGTCCTTGATCGCGGTTAAACTTTAGAACTTAAAACTCCACAAGCCGAAAGTATGCAATCAAATGGAACCGTTGCTAGGGAGATGGTAATGTTTTAATTCTTGCTATTTCGGGTTAATCATTGTACATCTCATTTATACAACTAACCCTAATTTCAAAACAAACTTAAATTTCAAAAAACAAAACCAAAACAAAAATTAACACAAGCTAACCATTTTTGCTCTCTGGAATTCTTACCTGCTTGCAATCTGTAAGTAAAATAAAAAGATAAACAATACCTGTGAGATATTACTTGAACAGTGTGATCATAGAAGAAGTTTGGAGCCCAATCTCCAAAGTTGGACCGGCGACATACGCTCAGCATCCGAGCTCGCTGGCCTATTCATCTCCATCTGCCTCCAATTTTTCCTCTGTGCTCCATTGTTATGGTTTTGTCCCATTTTTATTGTTTGTTTGTTTTAATTTTTAGTGTGCAGGAATTTGGGCATTCGTATCGCTTTTTCGCACTAAAAATCTGTTTTTTCTGACATTTTAGATTTTTGCGGATTTGCGAACTACGAACGTGGGGAGAAAAGTGCACATTCAAAGCTAAGATGATTGCGAAGTACAGTGCCAAAGATCCGGGTAGTTTGACCGGTGCAAGAGAACATTCCAAGCTATTCGGATTTGACTTAAACGAGGGTTTTTTAACCCGAAAACTTATCGGTACATACTTTACGAACACCTTCTTCTCAAATCCGACGCATCCAATTTTCTATCTTTACATGATTCTCTGCAAGTTCGCTACCAAACGCCAAAATTAACTAACCTATATTTGTTGCAGTGCCGAGCTTAAACATAAAAAATATTGTTTGAAATTTTGAACAAATTTTTTAATTGATTTGCGCATTGCATCCATTAATACGGACTTAAGGGCAAGCGAACCCCATAACATACGGTAAAGGATTTCATCCCCTTTTTCATGGCCCACAAATCATGAAACTAAGCATAACGTTTACCAGCACAAAAACTTAAAAGAAACTAAACTTTAAGCCTTAAGGATTTCGCGCTCACTAAGAGAAGTTAACTGTGTTTAGAACACTGCTTAACGATATATCGTTCGTGGCGAAACCGCCAAAAGAGAAAGGGTTATTTAATTAAGGGCCTTTGCGAAAGCGTCGGAAAACCTCCCCTTATCTCTGCACTTACCTGGCCTTGTGATCAGTATATCTTGAGCCCGTTTCTCGACACAGTTTTACTTCGACAATCAAGTTTTTGAGCAGGTCTATTTGACCTAGGTGAACCCTAGAACGATTAGGAGTGTGGTATTTTTGTGTCGTGATTATTTTTGTCCAGATTCTTTTTGTGTGTATATTTCATTGTTTTGTTAATAACTAACTTTATAAAAAAAATATAGATAAAAAATCACATTTTTTCTTCTCTTTTCTCTCTTCATATCATGGGTACCCTACCTAGAAAAACTCTTGCCGAACATTGGTACCCACAACTAGACATTACTTCCTACGGTTCTTGCTTTGGCCGAACGTCGAACGATCCATCTATGCCAAAAATTTCTTTGAAAGATCGGATAGACGCGTTTAGGACTACCAATTGGACTCCACAATCCACCTTGTATCAACCGTTTCAACCTTCACCACTTTCTTACGTTGATACCCTTTTTTCGAGTCCTGTTGTAACTCCAAGACTTATATCTCTTGCTGAACGTACTGAACACTCTCGTAACCGATCTTTCACTCCTTTCACCACTGCGAATTCTTTGGATCAACCTTTCCATTCACCTTCTTATCCGTATGTTGATCCTACCCCTGTCCAACCATTCAATTCCTATGCATCCTACCAAACTTTTGCACCTTCCCTAGACATTGCTTCTGAAAAAGCCTTTGGGAGTTTTCAGTATCCAAACAACTTTGAATTTTTAACTAAAACCCTTCATAGCCCATGTCTAGTCTGGAACAGTCATTAGAAGACTTTCGGGTGGCGTCATACTAACAGATGATGGCTTTGAATGGGTCCATGGCCGCCCTCATACAACCTAGTGACCCGGTAGCTAGTTTTCAACTAGCTCCACATTTTCCAATGTATGAAGAGGATGTAGGATAGGCTGAGAATTTGAGTGGAGAGAGTGAATTGTACACCCTTCCAAATCAAACCTACCCGTCCCAAATTGAATCACACAACTCCAGTTTTGAATGTCTATCAAGTGTTCCAAAGGATTTACCGATTAAAGATAGAATGTTTAATGAGTTGTGTGACTTTGTAGTGTTTGATTTACCCGATTGTGAAGGGTCCCTTCCAAGTGAAACCAATCCTAAACCTTTTGACCTCTATACCTCCATCTTATAACCAGAATCGATTAAAATCCATGCTTTTGATGAGGTGTCTGAGAATCTTGATTTTCACTTGATTGAGAATATTGACGCTGGGAATATTTTGGATGATGAACCCGTAATTTTCGATGAGTTTTTCTCTCCAATTCATCATCCTGAGCCTTTAATTGTTTTTCCCGAACTTCATATGCGTCTGGATTTTGATGATAAATGCATGGATAAGCTGAATTTTGAGGATATTTTTGAAGATGAACCAGTTTTGTTTGATGGGTCGGATTTTCCAATTCATCCTATCCCTGTCATTGACTGTGTACACCCTCCTGAACCTTTACCTGATACCGCTCCTCAATCACTTCCCTCCATCCTTTCCATCGTTCCGACCTTGCAAGACACCGTATCAATTTCATTTCCAATGTCTAGTTTACCAAGTTCGGCGTACCCATGTTTTCTCACGAAGCTTGAAGGATTTGACCCAATTTCTCGACGGGTTGATAAATTAGCACAATCGCTTTTTATACATCAGTCATTACAAATTGTGCTAATTTATTCATTCCATTTTCACCCTCAAGTTCGTACACAATTTCTTTTTCCCTTCCGCCATTCTTCTCCTCGTATACCGAGACCGTATCCCACTTCTATCCCCATACAGTCTCACGTATTCTCCATTTCTTACCTCTCCGCATTCTTTCACCAACCTGCACATTATAGCGATAAAATTTTTGAATAGTTGGTGCTCACTTTTGGCCAGTGTAAAGCCTTGTATAGATTGATACTGTTCTTTCCACCTAATCCTGGACTTCAACGCTTAACAGTGGAAACACTGTTTTGCTTATGTTTAGGGGGATCCTTTTTGTGTATATAATTTTGGTTTTCTTTTTTGTTTGTATATAATTTATTTTTGGGGAGCGCCGACAATTTTGACCCTTTTAGGGTAGCCTGACAGTGAGGGCACTGTCAAGTTTAAGCTTGGGGGTGTGCTCGGTAAGCTTTCTTCCTTCGCATTCATTTGTAGATTCTGCATTTGCATACATATTTAAAAACCCATAAAAATCGAAAAATTTTACAAAAATATAAAAACTTTGTCGTCAAGTTAGCTAATAGGGTAACTTAGATTTTTTCCGAAAGTTTAGTTGATACGTTAGAAATAACTAAATCCTAGGCTTAGGAATTGAAAACCCTAAAAATTACCCTCTTTTTCTTTAACTTTGGTAAATATACATCCTTACAGTTTATTTTTGAGAAATAGGTAATCTTGAGTTCAGTTCTTTAGTTAAGTCGAGATGAAGGGAAAATATTGAAGCTTTACTGAAGGATAAGTCCGAAAAATAGTTTCCATTCTTGAATTCAAATTTAGAAAGTATATACCCTACAAACTGCACATACACGCACCTTGAAACATAGGATAGTAGAGGATACTTAGAAATACTCTTGTCTGAAAACCTAGTATGAAAAAAAAGGTATTTAAAGCTAACTACCTAAAGAGCATCATTGAAAAAAAACATATCAGGTCTTGAAAAAGAAAAAAATAAAGAAAAGAAAAATAAATAAATAAAGTCAAGATCTGGAAACTGCTATTTACGCTTTAAGCTCACACATTCAGTAATCGGCCGTTAGTGCCTCAAGAAGCATTAATAGTCGCATGAAAGGTATCTGAGCAACACCGTCCATCATTTAATGCAAGGAAGTAGTATTAGGTTTTAGGGTAAGGGTACTATAGCTTGAATTGAATTCTTAAGTGTAGGGGTGAATAATTTACACACACATAGGGGTATACAATCGATGTTTGGATGAAAGATAGAAATAAAGAATAAGACTTATGTTTTCTGTAAAGTTGATAAAAATCCCTTATTTGAGACCGCACTTTAGAAGGAAAAATCAGGAGATACCAACATCTTTCTAAACTTTTTTGGAACGTATAGGATCTAAGGTTAAATAAATTGGAGGTGTGAAGCATAAGGGTTGGATATTTCTAATTTAGGATGATAGATTTTCTAACCTGGATACTAAACTGTAAGAATAGAATCAACGTTAACTTATGAAACTAGCTTGACAGGATTTTGTGGGTATTATCCGCTGAAAACCCTCAGGAGACAGCACTCCTCCTACTAGGGACACCTAGAGCTTTAACGGCTTGTTGCACGTGCTCAGTGCAATCGCGTTCCCTACGAAAGTGAGGCTAGGATTTTGTTTTGCTCGGGACGAGCAAAAGATAAGTTTGGGGGTATTTGTTCATCACTGAAAACTGCATTTTAATACCGCTCATTCGTTATCTATTTTTTGTTTATATCGGTACTATTAACCGGTGTTTGCTCAGTATTACAGATTACAGGTATCCGTGAAATAATACTGGAAAAACAGTTAAAACCATGGATATATCATATGTGAGCCGACACTGCAACCAGAACTGGAAATCGACCGATATCCAAAGAGATTTTGCGAATAAAATGTGTGCATAATATTTTGGTCCAACAAAATGCAAGTGTGTACACATGCTCTTTAGCATGGACCATGGGATGGGGCAGCCATGAATCAAGGAGCAAGTGGGCATGGTGTGATATGCATTCAATGCATAAAGTAGTGATGTGACCAAAAGATTCATGTTTCCCTCCAAGCACTGGGTGCAAACCAAATTCAAATAGACAAATCAAACTGGACCAAAGTGATGTTGGGGAACAAACAAGTCAACACACCAAGCCCGAGCCCCAGAGCTCGGATTTGGCCCGAGATCACCACCCTTGTGGCCTACCCTACCGCCTTCTTTATGTTGGATATAGTGCCCTCAAAGTCAATTATTGGATCACAGACACGTGATTGCAATGATTGAGGGAGGACCTATGCTGGCAGGACAATCTTACCCAAGATGATAGTATGCTATCTGGTTTATCTTTATCATCGTGTAAATGCTTTAGGTGATATTACAGATTACTATTACACGTTGATAGAGCCTTTAGGATTCTTGCTTGACGGCCAGCAGTATGATGGCGATCATATACATGGGAGCTGGGGTCTATAAGCACATCCTTAAAAGGTCCCTAGTCGAGGGAGTTACGAGACAGGACATCGATACTCCAGAGTAGACTAGTGTATATGGATAGAGACCCCGATGAGGGGCGGTGGCTGGTCTCACAAGCCATTGGTGTCAGTTGGTTCACCAAAGACGTATACAGGTGCTCATTGGGTTATGAGTAGACCAGACAGGAATCGCCGGGAACATGCTAGTTGGTTTTATACCTAGCGTTAGATAGCAGTTCCCTGGTGACATGTGTACAGGTTAGTTCATCGACCTGAGATCGTCATTTGTCTCGTGTGAGTTCCCACTGTGCTTTGATTACTACCCTACCACGGCTCAAAGGAGTCGTGCAAACAGGTTTTAGTTGGGTACAGTCCCGAGCCATATGGAGGCAGTGGGCGGATTGGCAGGGGTTTCGTCTCTCCCGGTATTGGGGGTGAGATCGCACTATGTCTAGGAGAGCCATTACACGAAGTCCTTGGCCAAGGCAGGAGATTTACTGGTAGGTATTCCAGTAGTATCTCAGGGTGTTCTGGGCTACACTCCGACACGACTTGTACCGCTTTTGGGGGTATGACTTTTACCACCCCATAGGCCCGACATGCGGTGCTCATAGACGAACAGACCGGACTGTACGGATATTGTCACTGACAGGCTCAGTAGGGTGTCAGGACGAGTTCTCTCATCGACCTCCCTTTTGGTCAATACCTGGTAGCCCGTTACGTACGGCTAGTACCACTGACCTGTTAGTGGTTAAATCCGCAGCCAAAGTATTGACGAGTCTTTAGAGTCCCCCACAGACAGTTTCTCAAGTTTCGGGCGAAACGTTGTAGAGGCCGTATGGTATTATGGCTGGGTTCGATCATATACGTGTAGTAGTGCACGGATCATGATCAGACGGATCATACTAGTGGGATTTGGTTTAAGCCGAATCCTAGTATTAGATTTGTTGGATTACTTTAGTCTCATTGCATTCTTCGCATTTAGTCGGAATGAGGATGCGAGTATGTTTATGCAGGTGAAGGGTATCCTTGTGATCCGTCACGAGTTTACTTTAGTAGATGGCATTCTCTTTTTATTGTTGCAAACATTTGGATTAATGTTTGCAAATGGAAATAATGAGCTCAAAGTCATAATTAGGAGCATTAATTGTGACACTTGCACAAGTGATGACTTATGGTATCTTTATTTGTGCATATGTCACATTTTGGATTGATTTATGTGTTGAAATGATAAGAGGAGAGAGAGAGGGCAGCCATATAGCTTGAGGTTTGCTTTTGTGTTTATTCTTGCTCGCATTTTTATCATTCTAACACATAAGAAAAAGAAAGGCTCTTCTTCTTCTTCTTCCTCTTTCTTCTTGAGCTCACTATCTCCATTAATGGCATCCACTTAAATCTCCATCCATACACTCTCATGCGTTTAGAATCAATGGATGCTTGAGACAAAGTTATCACACACATTCTCTACTTCACCTTGGACACGTCGGCTAGCAAACTTTGTGTCCGAGTTGCTTCGGATGAAGCGGGAGCCCGTAAA
This sequence comes from Agapanthus africanus, assembly GCA_030015575.1. NCBI lineage: Eukaryota > Viridiplantae > Streptophyta > Magnoliopsida > Asparagales > Amaryllidaceae > Agapanthus > Agapanthus africanus. Next base: position 366,707,921 of record CM057340.1, read on the forward strand.
AAGACTCATTGATGTGGTGCCCTTCCGACGAGGAGACCGGAGATCGGAGATGCCGCGAGGAGCTTAGGATGGTGGCCAAAGACCGAAGGACACGGATCGATCGGTATAGCCACTCTCACTTCTTAGTAGTTAGCTAGTTTAGCGTTAATGGTTGGATCCGGGTGAAAGACTACGATAGCGCCGGTTTCCTAAAAAGTTTTTGTTTCCGCATTTGGCCTCGGATTGACGGCCGGGGCGCTACCGTTGACTTACATGGTATCAGAGCCACGCTATTAACCTTTACTAGCTTGTTCTAACGTGTTTAAAACATCGATCGATCGAAATTTCCAAATCGTATTTTCATTTCAGTATGCTTGCTGTCGAATTTCAAAGTTGTTCAAAAAATTATTTTAGGCATCTTAAAAATACATGCAGGCATAACTAAAGCTACATAAAAAATTTAGAGACCTAAGTCTACAATTACACCGCGGAACCGCCGCGAAATGTCGCATTTGGCGGCCCTTCCGCGGCCCGTTTTGGGCTACAATGCCCCAAATTTTTTCTGAGGGTTTAGTTCATGAAAATATGATTTTTGTGATATATAGTTTTGGCCCAGATTATTTTGAGTGCTGGAATTGTACTTGGGGCCCACTTCGGGATGTTTTGTCCATCGGAATTTTAAATACATTAGTTTACAGTACTTACATTATATCTGCGACCGTGAATGTCATTCGAGCGGTAAATCTTGTCTAATTACTATAATCCTTTTAGACGGGTTTGCGAACGTGACATTCATGTTGATGTTCTATGTTGTGCTGTGATGTTGCGGATTTGTCGTCGTGGATAGCCTGGATGCAATGGTAGTACAGTTTGGTTATATTTGTACATTTGATATTGCGGGACGAGCGTCCGACATGTGGACTCCCGTCACTGCCTGTTTGTATATTATTCTTTTGGGGCACGACCGGGTTGAGGTCGATTTACCCGTTGTACATATTTTATTTTCTGTACTAGGATTACCCCATGGTGGGGTGCACGGATAGCCGGGTTCTAGAGGGCAACGAGCCCGCATCTCATGGCTTTGAGACGGAGGGGGCTTTACTCTAGAATTGGCGGGCTATTCGCCGCACTCGTAGGGGGTATAGGTTGACCCAAGGAGGGATGCTCAAGTTACCGAATTCCGTAAAGTGCTGGGTGGTCCATTCACTTTGTTGACGGGTGCTGACTCGCTTCAGGTTTTGGCGGGTAACTTGCCGCACCAATATGGGTCTTGGAGTTTAATGCACAGGCTATCCACACGATCAGGGGAACGTCGGGTTTCACTTGCGGCTCAAAGGAAACCCGGGGATCCCAGATTATTTGTATTGTTTTGTGATGCTTATTACATTTCTATGATGTTGCATTTATCACACCATGAGCGATTATTATATATTGATATATATACTAGTAGATGTTGTATATGTTTTACACCCACGCTAGTCCAGTCCCCGCTCTGTCGTTAGTTAAGTAACCTAATGGGTGATGACGGGACACAATGGCGAATGCGGATGGCATATACATACATCATATTTTCGTTCTTTATTGGTGTGATCAATTGATGGGACTGCATTGATTCGGATCAATGCAAGCTAAACAAACCTGTTTGATGTTGTTGGAACAATTTTTCAAAAAGCTGTTATTACAATGAAGTTCACTTTTGTTTTGCACAGTGGTATTCGGTTATGAATATTGAGCACCTCAGTCGACGAGGCAATGGCCGATATCCCTTCACCGGGAGTGACCCCTTGGACAGAAGTTTGCGTCAGGGTAATAACTTCACTATAGCTGATTGCCTTTTGCTTTGTATCATGGTAATAAGTTGGAATATCCTGCACCTCATTCTACGGGGAAAGAGCCGAGATCCCTTCCCCGGGAGTGACCTCTTTAGTAAAGGTTTTCGCCACTATATTTATAAAAAGCTATCCGGTTCCTTCAACGATATCAATTTCATTACGTTAAAGGTTTTTCGCCAAAAACCGGCCGTAGCCCTCCGTCATTTCAGATTATTATTGCTTAGTATTCGCGCTACGTTTGTCGTTGCTATTCGTCGAGACGTAGTGTGCGGTAGCTCTGTTGTGCTTCTCTGTCGCATGGATATGTGGATTAGTTAGGACGGTCGTACGACTTTGTTGATTATTCGTCAAGGGTCGTGCGGGTGGGTTTAACGCAATCAAGATAATGACGGGTTGAACTTGACTAGGAACTTTTGATTTGTTGATTATTCGTCAAGGTCACTTGGGTCCTAGGGGTAAAAACACACATCGGGAGTTTCTAAAGAAACTGAAACTTGGCAGGCATGCGCATACCTTCTGGAGTGTGATGACTTGAGTGGATTCCATCAGGTTATCATGCGATGATAGTTGGATCCCGATTCCCACTAATGAGTTGGTTTACTCCTCGGGTGATCCCGACTAATTCTTCTTTCTGGTTTAGAGGAGAATTTGAGGATACAGTTGGAGGTTTCCTGATTAGATAAATTGATAACCATTCTGATCTAGGTTAGAGTTCACGCAGAGTGTTTTCTTTTCTCTCGCTCTTTGGCAATGACCATGACCCGGCCCTTGACTATAACTCAGTAACCAAGTTAACCGAACTTTCTTAAAACACTGGCTTTTGGATTGTCTGAGTTGCATACATCATTGCCACTCCTTCTTTTACCCTTTGCATTTCTCCAGAACACCCGATATCACTACGAACATCCACTTCCATTGGATAAATCCATCGTATGGTTATATACGAACTCGAAGGAACTTGTTCCATATTCGAGGATGGATTCTGGTTCAGGTGAGATTGAATAGGATTATTCAGTTGTCTTTTCCTTTTACCTTCTCTTAGGTTGCGAGGGCTCCTAGGATTAGGAGAGGGTACACCCATTACGCTAATTGGATAGTCTTCTTCCAAACCATAGGCAGGTGCCGAAATGTAGGGAATGAAGAAAACCGATTAGCCTAAGAGAGGTGTACAGAAGGTAATAAGTAAAGACAAATAGAGGGATTAATAAGAGGGCAAAGTAAATTGCGACTGCTATTCACGACCAAACCAAGTATTTCATCGCCACTCCTACTTCACCTTTGTATTTCTCCAGAACACTCCGTATCACTGTGAAGATCCACAGTTATTTGTATACTCCATCGTATGGTTATATACGAACTCGAAAGAACTTGTTCCAGTGCGGGGATGGATTCTGGTTCAGGAGAAATAGGAATAAGGTTTATTCAGTTGTCTTTTATCTTTACCTTCTCTCGCGTTGCGAGTGCTCCTAGGATTAAGAGAGTATACCCATTATGCTTATTGGATAGTCTTCTTCCAAACCATAGGCTGGTGCCGAACGGTAGGGAATGAAGAAAACCATTTGGCCTAAAAGTGGTGTACAGAAGGTAATTACTAAAGACATATAAAGGGATTTAGAGAGATGGAAAAGAAATATACGGTTACAGTTGTGAATCTGATAATGGAAGTGTCATTACTAGGAATACCCGGATACCCGTTCGAAACATTTACATGTTTCAGTTTCACTGTGTATTGTTAAAAGAAAACTGATTTCCCAATTAGCACTTAGTCAGGGTATGTATTTACCAGGTTTGATTCTCATATCTGTATGGTTTTATAGATGATGAGTGGGAATAAGTTATTAGGAATTAGGTGATCATCCTCATTATATCGGGATTCGTTGTAATTGGTGATATTTAAGGAAATCGCCTGAGTTTTTGCCGGATGGCAAATATTTGGTTTTGAATATCCGTTGTTATGCACCAATTTCAAACCGATATATCTGTACGTTTATTTTTATAAAGTGAGATATAACTTTTGTAATTATGTCCATGACATTTACCTATATCAGTTGATGGTTAGGTATGGAGGATTAAACAGCGGTGTAATTTTTCATAACCATAGTACAATTTTCAGCCTACGACGCACATGTTTTGAGTTATTAAACTCAGGGGACTTATACAGAGTATTGTATGTCGTCCAGTGTCCATTAGGACAGAGGGGTTGGTACTCGTACTGTATTCTGTTTACTTGTGACTTCTCTAGTTTTTAGACAAGTGTTTCGTAGAAATACAAGGTCTAAGTTTTGAGAAGTTACAGGTACAAGAATAAAGTAGAGAACCATTGTGTCGCAAGTATCGGGATTCTTCAAGATGATCGAAGATGTTGATACCTGTGCTTGGTATTCAGTTGATAGTAATGGTTTTGAGAAACTTGTTTCTCTTTCAGGTTACTCATAATTGGATGAACTCCTAAATTGAGTAATGCTGAATAGCCTCTGTCCATTTAGTTGACATGCACTGGAGACAGCTGCATGATTTGAATCTGGTTCCAATTAAATCAGTGCCTCTGTTTCTATATTAGATATAGAATGGCTCATATCTTAACGATGTTAAGGTATATGGAGTTGTCCGGCTTATGCTTAAAACCAGACTCTGGATAACTCAAGGCACGTTCCGTTAATGGCTGTTTGTTGGTTGACCCGGGCTATGACGAGGGTTGACTTTCTACCATCTAGAAGATCAATAGTGATATTGTTCTTGACTCGCCATAGTTTTAAGTAAAATGGATTTTTTGAGAAAACAGTAGTGGGAGTATGGTAGAACTGGAAGTGATTCCAGAACCGCAAACGATTACTGAAAATTTAATAGGTCCTAAAGATTCAATCTGGATTGTCATTCCGTTAGCCACTCCGCAGATGTGGTGGGTATTCTCAGGCACCCGAGAGGTACTCTGGTAACTTCAAGGACGGTGACAAGGTGGTTCTTGTTTACCCAGACTTGCCATTACTGTTCTTCCAGACTATGAGACCCGGCAGGAGGATAAGTATAGCGTCGTTCTAAAATAGCTTTAAAAGTGTACATGTATATGACTCTGCCAGAGGGTTGTTGTAGTCAGTGGGAGCAGCGGAAGCATAGTGGACAAGTAGCTTATGTCTATTTATAGACTAAAGCGGATATAGCGGAGATAGATTATCTATTTTTGATGTGACTGTCATAGGTTTGACTTCATCAGAATAGGGGATGGATCTGTTAAGAAGGCGGTAGGGTGTGATGTCCTGGTATTTGGATGACATACACAGTGTAGGAAGTGAAATTCTTATACTACGATCGGTTATACTTTGGTTTTCATAAAGTGGTTTCTCCACATAGGATATAGATATAATATCAGACATTCTGGCTACTAGATCTATGGTTTTAGATCTAGATTTGGGTAGTTTCCCAATCTGGGTACTTAGACAGCATTCTACAGGTGTTTTAGAATGAACGACTCCTGGCATGGTAGTGTACCTGCAGGTGATGGAGTCACCCTCTCTAAAGGTGTCTTACAGACTAAAGGTGAGAGGGATGTGCATGATTGACGTATCACTTACTTAGGTAATTGAGTCAATCATGAGATGTCAAGTACCACACCAGATTTTGTTTTTGCACTAGATGCAATAAGTTGATATTGATCCAATCCTGGAGAAATAATCGGAAGCAGTTTTAGAATATAAGTGGTTGTTTTAGGGATCTGATAACGGCAGCCTCCTTCAGGAGACGGTTATCATTCCAGGCTTCCAAGGTGACCTGGATGACAGAGTGACTGTCAGAGTTATAGTTTTCGCTCTGACGAGAGGCAGTAGTTTGGACAGGAGGTCCAAGCGGATACCGAGGGAGGCATGGCGCAGGATACTGATTAAGTTCAGTTGACGATAAAGTCTAAGAAGTTTGGATTTGGAGTTCATTTGTGAACTAGGTCCCATCAGATATCCAGACATATTCTAAGACAGGTATTTCTCATTTCGGGAGATGGCTTCCTCCGCGAACTTGAGATGAAGAGAGACATAAAAAGAAACATCAGGGCGGATCCACTCACTGAGGCTATTCCTCGAATGCAATAGTTTCACAAACGGGTTTTGTGAAACTGATTAGTAGAAAAGTTGGGTGTTCGGTATTACACGGGATGTGAGTATGCAACATCGCAATAATTAGCCTTGAGTGCAAGTGGGAGATTGTTGGATATAGTGCCCTCAAAGTCAATTATTGGATCGCAGGCACGTGATTGCAATAATTGAGGGAGGACCTATGCCGGCAGGACAGTTTTACTCAAGATGATAGTATGCAATCTGGTTTATCTTTATCATCGTGTACATGCTTTAGGTGATATTACAGATTACTATTACACGTTGATAGAGCCCTTAGAATTCTTTCTTGACGGCCAGCAGTATGATGGCGATCATATACGTGGGAGCTGGGGTCTATAAGCACATCCTTAAAAGGTCCCTAGTCGTGGGAGTTTCGAGACAAGGCATCGATACTCCAGAGTAGACTAGTGTATACGGATAGAGACTCCGACAAGGGGCGGTGGCTGGTCTCACAAGCCATTGGTGTCAGTTGGTTCACCTAAGACGTATACTGGTGCTCATTGGGTTATGAGTACGCCGGACTGGACTCGCCGGGAACATGCTAGTTGGTTTTATACAAAGCGTCAGATAGCAGTTCCCTGGTGACATGTGTACAGGTTAGTTCATCGACCTGAGATCATCATTTGTCTCCTGCGAGTTCCCACTGTGCTTTGATTACTACCCTACCACGGCTCAATGGAGTCGTGCAAACAGTTTTTAGTTGGGTATAATCCCGAGCCACATAGAGGCAGTGAGCGGATTGGCAGGGGTTTCGTCTCTCGGTATTGGGGGTGAGATCGCGCTGTGTCTAGGAGAGCCATTACACGAAGTCCTTGGCCAAGGTAGGAGATTTACTGGTAGGTATTCCAGTAGTATCTCTGGGTGTTCTGGGCTACACTCCGATACGACTTGTACCGCTTTTGGGGGTCTGACTTTTACCAACCCCCTAGGCCCGACATGCGATGCTCATAGAAGAATGGACCGGACTGTACGGATATTGTCACTGACAGGCACAGTAGGGTGTCAGGATGAGTTCGCTCATCGACCTCCCTTTTGGTTAATACCTGGTAGCCCGTTACGTACGGCTAGTACCACTGACGTGCTAGTGGTTAAATCCACAGCCAAAGTATTGACGAGTCTTTTGAGTCCCCCACAGACAGTTTCTTAAGTTTCGGTCGAAATGTTGTAGAGGCCGTATGGTATTATGGCTGGGTTCGATCATATACGTGCAGTAGTGCACGGATCATGATCGGACGGATCATACTAGTGGTGTCACGACCCGAAAATGGTACGTGATAGCCCTTAAACTACGCAATGTCTACAGGCGTAACGCAATTTAAGTAAGCCGAAAACCCAGTAATCTAAACCATCAAAAGTAGTAAGAATAATAGCATTTTCAAAACCTTTGAAATCTCAACTCAAATTCTTTAAAAGTCCAACTTATATTTCCTTTAAAATTTTGACGGCACCTCCTTTGTAAAACAAGCCCCCAAAAATGGGTACAAAATAAATATAAAGTAAAGCATCCCCAATGGGAGCAAATCTATGCCCAAAGGCGGAAAACAACTACCACAACAGATATACGACGCCGTAGCGAAGAAAGAGACGATATAAATAAAACTGTATAAAAACCTCCAAGTCACAAAAATAATATACAATATCGTCCTCACATCAAGTCTCTAAGTCATACAAGATAATGGTAGATGGAGAGTACAAGGTACAAGATAACAATAACAACAATAGATAGCCACAAAAACACCCACCTATAGCAAAACCGTGCACAGTCAGCCGAAGCGGTATCTATAACAAAAGATGATACGACAGATGGAAAGCCTGCCGCGACTTCCCTGGGAAAACACCTGCAAACACTGTGGGACAACAGGGGTAAGTTGCCAACTCGTGAATAGTAAATAACATATGCAGGTAATCGCAAGTATGTATGTACAACACGAATCTAATACATGCAAGCTGAATGCAATAAGATGGCAGTATGTATATGCAATAGTCATGAAATGTACTCTAGCAGGTACTACAATACATGAAGCAATACATATAAAGTAAATGAGGAGTATGGAATAACACATGTCATAAATCACGGAATCCTGACCTCGTGACAGGACCAACGTCCAACAAGACAATCTAAATCCCAAAGTTCCTCAAATCAGCCCCCAAATTGGCTCTCATATCAAGTAAATCTCGTATATCCTGTAGGTACAACATCAGTATATCCCACATATCCCGTATGTACAACATCAGTATATCTCACATATCCCGTATGTACAACATCAGTATCAAATAAATTTCATATAAGGTGAGTGTCTAACATCGACACCCAAAAACATCATGAAACAAGTGTCTAGCATTGACACCGAAATACTGACCTCTGAGGCGCCATCACCTGGGACTGGCCCTCCTATATTATGTACGTAAATCCTAATAACCTGGGTAAGCACCGCCCGCAATCTGCAAGGCATGTACGTACATAATCTCGATCGATATCCCCCAGATATACGTCGAGTGCAAATACTATCACCGGATGGCAAACGCCCCCCGCCGGGCTCAACGGCATGGACCTTCGATCTTCTTACCCCGGGGAACCAACCGGGCTCCACCATGTACCCGCACACGGCCCACGACTACTCCTCGCATGGGGTATATATATAAGCTCAGAACCGAGAAATTTCATGGTGGAAGCTGAAATATCATATCAAGAGAAACCGGGTTTTTCAAATAAAGCATAATTTCATGAAACAACCACGGTCCTCAAATCCAGAAAATATCAAGTAATGAATAGGCGTAACACAATTAAGTAAGCCGAAAAACATAGCAATCTAAACCTTTACAAGAAGAAAGATATATCACTTTTAGAAAATCTCGATGCAAAACTTTAAACTTAAGTTTATTATTCATAAAAATTTCGGCAGCACCTCCTTTGTAAAAGCTAGCCCCGAAACGGGTACAAACATAAGATAAAAATAAAACATCCCCAAACGGGGGAAAATCTCGCCCAACGGCGAAAACAACCACCACAACAGATATACGATGCCGTAGCGAAGAAAAGATAATCCACATATATAAAAAGGCCGGCTCACATGAGCCCGACAACCAGAGTCAAATGAATATACAACATCGATCCTCACGACTCGTCTCTAAGTCAATACATGATGGTGGTAGATGGAGAGTACTAGATACAAGAATATACAATGTACATCATCGGATAACCGAAACCCACCTATAGCAAACGGCTTCACAGCCAATCGTAGCGGTATCCGCAAAAGTAGAGATAATAAGGCGCCCTGCCGCGACCACTCTGATGATCAGACCTGAAAAACCCTGAGGCACAACGGGGGTGAGTTGACAACTCGTGAATAGTAAATAACATCATACTGAAATCGTAAGTATGCACTAACAACGATAATCCATCATATGTAATCTGATAGCATAAGTATGGCAATATGTATATATACAACAGTCATGAAAGGTACTCTATCAGGTACTACTAATACATGAAGCAAACCATATAGAATAAATGCGGAGTATGTGGTAAAACATGTCATCCTCACGGAATCCTCATCGTGGCGGACCGGTGTCCATCAAGACAATCTAAATCCCCAATTTCCCTCACATCGGCCCCTATATCGGCCCTCATATCGGGCACATCGGGCACATCAGCCCCTCATATCGTAATGAATAAGAATACATGCATAGATCATTATGATGATATATATTATATAGGTGTACATATATATAACAACGTCCCATACCACTGATATATATATATATACATGTATATATATCAGCGTCCCATACCACTGATATATACCCTGGAGCAAAGCATCCAGGAAACATCATATGAAATCCATATATCAATGCGAAAACCATGAAATATAATATATGCAACATGAAACAGTAATATGAGCATGTAAAAGAAAAACCGCTATTTAACCGCAAGTTATTTAAATATATCATGTGGTTCCTCATTTCTCCGAAACCAAACGCAACGTCATATAAAAAGGTGAACATGTAGCTATAGCCAGGTATGTGTACCTATGTTGGTATTGCAAGGTGTTTGTATCTACCTATCAATAATGATGTAATAACCTCCAGGTATGTGTGTAGCTATATCAAGCTAGGTATATGTATATACATGTCAATAATGATACAATACCCTCCAGGTATATGTGTAGCTAACAAGTAGGCATGGCAAGGCATATGTGTAAGTATGTAGATATACATGTATGCTATATGTCATATGCACAATGGAATATGAATCAATGTCTCAATGTCTCTAACTATACAATATCACGTATGTATAGGTGTTGTGCGTGTCATGGCAATTATTGACGGTGTGAGTAGCATACAATCAGTGATCGTGCAACATGAACCATCAATAATAATGCAGTGTCGAAGCACATCAAATAATAGTATGTAATGAAGTTTTATGCACAATCTCTATATATGCAATATAAAAATGTGGCTAATATCATATCATATCTAGCCCTGACGCATAACGTCATGCAGGCGAATTCCCCGTAACGACAGTCGCGGGCAAGGTAAATCCAATCACTTACTTCCCTTTCTTCGCAGCGTCCGAAGTCCCCGCCTGCGATCCTATTAACACAAAACATAACCAGTGCAAATCTTAAAAATCGATCAATATCATGTACACAAGACGTTTGACCAACGCACCAACTCCAATCCGACCAACAAGTGTTCGTCTAAAGGCTAACGTACATGACGACACACCAAAACCAGCCTAAGTATAGCAGCACACCAGATCACGGACCGTGTCGGATAACATAACACGCGTACTCAAAACACTAGAATATAGCAAAGTGGTCCCAGATTTTGATACACTAAAAATTGGTGAATGTTGCAAGTACCACGAGAGCACAAACAACCCTAGAGACCCCACGACAAAGATTCAACACCCCAGCCCCCACTCTGGCCGCAATTTGCGGCTAGAACCATTAAATTTGCGCCCCAAAAATGAAGGGGTGGTCTCAGGTTTTTATGGTGGGTTCTATACCTCAACACTATGTCACTGTGATGGGAACTTTTTCAACAAACACCTGGTTCTACAGCAGATCACAGAGACACAAAGTTGACACTAAAAATATGATATTTTGCACAAAATGCTAACTTTAGTGTTCCAATTCAACAATAAGGCCAATAAGGCAACACAACAATAAAACTCCTAATTATCAGTTTAGAGATCATTACCTAGCCACTCTTGCTCAAAAATCCTAGCTTCCAAGCTCCAAGGCAACCTAGTGGCTAATCAAGACATTTGAAGTGTTTTCCAATGATTTTTGTGAAGTTTTTGCAAAGATTTGTGCAGAGAAGGTGAGGGTTCATTTTGGGAGTTAAGGGAATATAAAATCATTGAGAGTGAGAGAGAATGAGAGAGTGAGAGAGATTATATGATGAGAGGTGACTGTAGGGTGAACATTTTCCTTACACTCACTCTCCTCCCCTCATCTCATTAATGCCTCCATGACTCACTAGCCACCTCTCTCTCTTTCTCAATCCAAATCAAAGAGACATTTTCTCAACCAAAAATATCTAGGGTTAAGGTTAAACAAGAAAGGATTAGGTTAAGGCAAAGTTAATTGGGCAAGGTTTAGCTTAAGGTGTTATGGTTGCTAAACAAGGTTAACACTAAATATACCCTCACATTAACATGCACGTGTGTGTGCAAGCCATATCAAATAATAATAAAATATTAATTAATTTATATAAAATGTAAGGAACCCGATTTGGTAACTTTTCCTTAGAAACCCGCACTAATGCTTAATTAACACTAATCGCACTCCAAGGCGTTGCATCCTTAAATGTTCCAAGTCGAGGGGATATCGAGACAGAGCATCGATGTCCCAGAGTAGACTAGTGTATACGTTTCTTGACCCTGTATTGGGGCGATGGATGATCCTATATTCATTGGTGTTTGACATCAAAGATTGTATACAGGTGCTCATTACAGACTGAGTACACTGAACGGATTCGCTGAGAACTCCTAGATGGTACCATAGCTATCGTCAGATAGCAGTTATCTGGTGACACTTGTACAAGTTAGTTTGTAGACCCGGAATCATCATAGTGTCTTGTGTGGTTCCCACTGTGCTTTGATTTCCTCCCTACCACGGTTCTACTAAGTCATTCAAACAGGTGGTTTTTGGGTACAGTCCCGAGTCACATAGAGGCGGTGAACGATAGGAGGGGTTTCGTCTCTCCCGGTATTGGGAGTTGATGTTATGCTATGGTCGATTTTCTATAATAGCAAGTCTCTGGTCAGGGCTGATGAGATTTACAGATAAGTTTTATCAGTAGTTTCTCGATTGGTTGTAGGCTATACATCGACATGACTTATCGAGTTATTGGGGTTTGACGATTCCAACCCCCAGACTCGATATGCAACATATCAGATGAAGAGACCGGACTGTTCGGTAAGTGTTGTGTATAGGTTCTACAGGAGTTTGGAAAAATATACTTATTGATCTTCTATTCGTTCAATACAAGGGTTGCCGTTATGTCCATCCAGTACCGCTGTCAGCTTCTGGGTATCTGATGTGTTCATTACCTACTACTAGCGTATTGATGAGTCTTTAGAGTCCCACACAGAGGTTTCTTAGCTCAAGCGAAACGAAGTAGGGCACGTATGGAGATATGTGTGGGAACTTGATTAAATACGAGTATATGATACCGTATTCTAATATAGCATTTTTGATATTAGCCGGGTTATATATGATATAACTGGATTATTAAATCAATTGTTGATTTAATAATTTGATATATATTTATTTATATATATGATACATATGTATATACATATAAACTAATATATTGCTCATTTTAATTCTTTTCTTATTATATACTGTAAGTCGATTTCGCGCACCCCACGTGTTCGCTGTGAGGCGGAATTTGCAAAAAATGATTTTTACGAGCTTCGCAACACTTACTAGAACTAAGGATCGTCCATAAACCTTAGATAGCAAACAACATGAGATTTAACTACTCAGAAATAATGTTATACCTCATGATAAAAGTCCTTCTGGTCTTCTCCGCTGTCTTCCTCATCATCGTAGTCTCCAAGGATCGATCCGGATCGTAGCAACCTCGATGGCCTCTTCGAGTCAAAGACGATCCACCCGAGAGTCTATAGTCCGAGCTCCACCTCAAAACCGAGGTAACTAGGGAAATAAGCTTGTCAAACTTGATGGCCTAGGTGATGTAGAGTATGAAGATGGATTTATTTGTCACTTGAAACCCTAGTTTACTCAACTCGTGAGACCATAAGGGTTTTTGTCACGACCCGAAAAGTACGGAACATGACTGGCACTTAAACTACGCAACGTCTCGAGGCGTACGTAATCTAAGTAAGCCAAAACCCAGAAATCAAAACCAAAGAAGCAGTAGAGTGAAGGAAAAACCAATTTAAAGCAAGTAGTTTTAATCAACATAGGCCGAAGTATGAAATTTCAAAATCTCAAGTTATTTCTGAAAATTTCGGCAGAGTCTCCTTTGTAAATACTGGCCCCAAACGGGATACAACATGAATAGTATACGAAATGAAACAAAAAGGCATCCCCAAGCGGGAGCTAGCTCTTCGTCAATCGACGACCACAACCACACAAGCAATAATATACAACGCCAAAGGCGAGGATCAAAACTCAAAAGAAACTCAAAACAACATAAAAACCATAATAATAAAACACACGACTCTAAGGTCGAAAGAATAACAAAACTGGTCTTCTAACTCTCTCAAATATACAATCTGGTTGATAGAGTTTCTAGATACAACTGAAATAATAATAGACAATGGTGGTCCTGATGCAAAGAACCCACCTACGAAAGCAATCACCCGGAAAGAACAGTGTGCCAGTAAAGCCGCAAAGAACCTGTATGGTAAAACCTGCAAGGAACCGCGGCACAACGGGGGTGAGTTGCCAACTCGTGAATAGAAAACATCTACGAGTAGAAATCGCATGCATAACGCTATCCTAGGTCATATCAGGTAATATCCTCAAATAAAAATCCCGGTCCAGTTATGTATAGTGTAATACTACCTGCTCGTGTCAGTGCCCTAGATAGCAACATATAAGATATATGATGTATGAATGCATTACGAATGGAAACAGAATATATCGTGAGTGAGATAATTGTTTTCTTTAATCAATGAGATTTCTATATGTATGTCAATGAAAGCAACAGAGAAATCAGTGTCAGCATCGACACAAAACTTAAGTCTCAGTATCTCAATATCAAATCTCAATATCTCAGATCTCAGATCTCAAATATCAATATCTCAGGCATCCGTATCATCTACGGGATTAGCCCGCGGGCTCCGGCAGAACGGATCAGCCTGTATCCATCTCATGACTCTGGCCGGTATCCTCCGGATAACCGACGAGTCCAAATAATATCACCGGTAGGTAGTGCTCCCCTGCCAGGCTCATCGAATACAACTCGAGCTTCTTGCCCTGGGGTACCATACCGGGCCCACCATGTACCAAAGACGGTTCATCCAACTCCTCGAATCATAGCGTCGGGGCTCCGAAATCATAAATACATAAAACATATATCGTAGCGCAATGCATGCGCATGAAAAAGAGTGTATAACTTAAAATAAAAACTCCGTTAAGCATCCCGCAATCATCGGAGTCATGGCGAAGGCACAATGTCTAAATCCAAAACGAAAATCAATATGATATACATCATTAAAACATCTGGAAGCAATGCATGCCAAACCTTTTTCAAATCGCCGGGCGATATTCGCAACACTGTACAGCGTGCAGACAGAAGATTCAGATGTTGCTGCGACTGACGAGATATCGCCCCAGAAGTTGGAGCTATGCCGCACGAGTTATACTTCGAGATATGATAGAAGATCGCTAGTCACCTGAGGATGAATGACTAGGACATATGATTTATTGCCTACCCCGATGCGAGGGCATATCAGATGGTGTATCACTGCACAGTGGCGGACGTCCATTGTGAGAAAATAATTTTATATATATATATATATATATATATATATATATCCTTTGTTTAACATACACGTCCCTCCGTTTTGAAAATAATTTAGAACGGTTTCCCTTTTTAAATGTATTAGTGACGGCTTAAAATAATATTAAAATATTTAATTTCGGAAAATTTTTCAGAAAATTAGAAATTTTACCAGTGGCTTAATAAACACCAAATACTAGCAATTACATAGCTAGAATATGCATTTTTAATTTTATATTAATAGATATTTATATTTTGACTTTTTACGGAAAACCCCCTTATTTTACCGATTTTCCAAAATTTCACCGAAACGATTTTCAAAACGTTACAGTTTTTGATGTGAGAAAGAAGAAGAGAGCTATCATGAGCAAAAAGAAAATGATTTTTGATAATGATAATGATAAAATGAGATGGCTCCCTTCACTTGACTACAAGCATGGCATGAAAATATCTCATCCAAAATATCTAGTGCCACAAAATATCTCACAAGAAATATCTAGTCAAATGGTCAAACTAAGTCAAATGGTCAAACCAAGTCAAGTAGTCAAAACAAGTAGCCATGCCTCAATTATCATTTACAAAAATAATAAATACTTTCCTCCACCGCATAATTGTTTTAATCAAGTCGATGGTCAAAACCCTAATGATGTGTCTCTTTCTATGCCCCTCTCATCCGTATATACATACCCGCATTCGTGTTCCGAGAAACACGAATACAAAGAGACAAAGCTAATCCATCAATATAATACTAGGATCCGGCTTAAACCAAAGCCCACTAGTATTATCCGCCCGAACATCATACGCGCACAAGTGTACGTAAGTGATCGAAGCTCTGCCGCAAAACCATACGGACTCTACACCTTTTTCCCGGTGTAGGGAAACTCTCTATATGCGACTCTAAAGACTCGACACTACGCTGGAAGTCGGTTAACCACAGGCAGCAAGCTGTACTAGCTGCACGTAACGTTCCCCAGGTAGATGTCGATAAGAAGGTCGATGAGCTAACTCATCCGAACTCCTACTGAGCCTGAATGTGACAATCTATGTACAGCCCGGTCTGTTCGTCTAAAAGTATCGCATATCGGGCCTAGGGGGCGGTAATCGTCAAACCCCTAATAGCGCAATAAGTCGTGTCAGAGAGTAGCCCAATACACCCTAAGAAACTACTGGAATACCTACCAGTAAATCTCGCTTGCTTTGGCCAAGAACTTTGTGTAATGGCCTTCCAAACACAGCGCGATATCAACCCCCAATACCGGGAGAGATGAATCCTATCTAACCGCCACTGCCTCCAAGTGCTTCGAGACTGCACCCAACTATTACCTTTTTGCATAACTCCTTTGAGCCGTGGTAGGGTAGTAATCAAAGTACAGTGGAAACACACTTGAGGCGAAGCAGCAGTGTCAAGCCGACGGACTAGGTTGTACTCATGTCACATGGGAACTGCTACCCGACGACAGGTATAATACCCACCAACCATTCCCGACGAGTCCTGTCCAGTTTACTCATAACCTAATAAGCACCTGCATACTATCTCTAGTACGATGTGCTGATGGCTGTGGGACAGACCATCTCCCCTGCTGGGATGAGAAGCGTATACACTAGTCTACTGTGGAGTATTGATACCCCGTCTCGATAATCCTACGACTAGGGACCTGTATAGGATGTGCTTATAGACTACCCAGTCCCCACTAGTATGACTACCATCACAACGCTGGTAATCAAGCAAAGATCCTAAGGGCTATACCAATATGTATAAGCGATATGCTAAAAGAAACACATGCACATATTGAGGTAGAAACAAACTAGGTAGCATACTACCATTTCGAGAAAGACTGTTACTATATCCGTGTATATCCCAAGCTCCCATTAAGCAATATACAATCCAGTATGATACAATAATGGCCTCTAGGGCATATATCACTAACAATCTCCCACTTGCACTAAGGCCATATACTGGCATATCGCTGACTGAAGATCTCGAATAGCCTTCTCGAACACTGTCTGAGGGATGGCCTCTGTGAGTGGATCTGCAGTGTTGTTATCTGTATCTACTCTCCTTACCTCGATCTCCTGGGGATCAACGATCTCCCTGATCAGGTGGTACCGCCTCATGATATGTCTGGATCTCTGATGGGACCTGGGTTCCATCCCGAAAGCTATAGTGACGTATGTTGACACAATACTAAAGTATTGGACCAACAAATAGAAGGAACCATCTGAAGTTCAATTAAGAACTTCCATATCAAGACTGCCTCTTTTGCGGCGTCTCATGCAGCGAGCTACTCCGTTTCCAACGTCGAGTTTGCAATGGTGTCCTACTTGGAGCTCTTCCAATAGACCGCCCCTCCACTGAGGGTAAAGCCATAACCTGACATGGACTTGGAGTCATTCTTATCACTCTGGAAGCTGGAGTTAGCAAAGGCCTCGATCTGGAGGTCCTTTTCCACCATACACCAAGAATATCTCCTTTGTCCTTCTCAGGCACATGAGAATATTCTTTACTGCTTCCCAGTGCTTTTCCCCTGGGTTTGACTGATACCTGTAGGGTTCCTAGGCACTCACAAGAGGTCTCACAAGGCATCAACCATGCCATTTTCGAATTTTACGGGTGCCGAGAAAACCTAATACGGATCGTTGACTAGAGTTTAGGCGAAATACGAAACTAGTTAACAACTTAACTAAAGGAGAGAGGCTACAACCTTTGTAGATCCGGTTCTCCACTTCCTTAGCTCCACGTAGACGTCCTCTCGCTGTCCGTCTCGAATCCCGGACTCAAGCATCGGCTTCATCGGAGAAATGGGCGGGCAAGGTCGTCGGCTTCGTGCCGAAGATGATCTACGTCGAGGTTACACAAGATCAAGCTCTAACTTCACCAAGTTGTGAAACTTGTGAAGTAAACACCCTATACTACTTGGCAAGAGGTTGAGGATGAAGAAATAGGAGGTGGGTTCACTTTAGAATTGGATTTCTCACTCAATTGCTCAAGTTGCCATTGATGGGCTTAAGCTTTCTTTCTTGATGAAGATGATGAAGAAGAAGAAAGAATATGATAAGTCTTCCTTTTAAAATGAAAATAAAATCAATACTTATCATATGCAAACCATGGTAAAGTGTAGAGAATGAATCATGGTTAGTTAGAATGGTTAGGGTTAAGGATGAAGACAAAATGGTCACTTGGTCAAAGCTTCATGAAGCTTCAACAAGCTTCATGAAAGAAAGAAACCATTTTGTTTTCTAAAATCTTTTTCACAAAAATGAAAAGATAAATAAATATGTGAAATTATGAAACCCTAACCATTCACTAAACATGGTTTAAGTCTTTACACAAATCCAAGTGAGTATGTATCATCAAACATGATACAATCAAGTGCACACAAAATATATCACATATACAATGTGCTTTTCAAGTGAGAAAATCCCTTTAAAGTGAACCAATACTAGTTAATACAAAGTAATATATCAAATATATAATTATACATTAAATCATCTGTAAGCCCGCGGGGGCACCCCGGCCGTCGATCCGACGCCGGAAACGCGGAAACAAAAACTTTGCAAAACTTGCAACCGGCACCACCGCGGACTTTTCACCCGGATCGGGCCATTAACCTAGCTAACTAGCAAATAAAAATACGGGTAGAGAAGTATACCAAGCGATCTGTGTCCTTCGGTCTTCGTCTCTACTCCGATCTCCCGCGGATATATCGTCCGTCACCTCCTCGTCGAAACGGGCACCACATAGCCGGAATCTTTTACGGGCTCCCACCTCTTGACCGAGGCAACTCAGGCGCGAAGTTGGCTAGCCGACGCATCCAAGGGATGCTGTAGAATAGTGTAGTAAGCAGGTCTCTTTGGGGTTTATGAGGTTGCCATGTTGGAGGAATTTTGCACAAGAATTTTCCATAGATCAAAGCTTGATGAAGAATGGAGCATGCTATCAAAAGGAATGAGCATCTCCTCAAAAGGGCTCGGCCAAAAAAATGCTCACTGGAAAATTGAAATGAAGCAAGCTCTCATTTATCTCACTGGAAATCAAGTATATAGTGTGCATGAATTAATCCAAAGAAGAAAAACAAAAATTCTTTCACAGCAAAACCAAATGGGGGGGGGGTCCACCAAAATAAGCATGAAGGGAATTAAACCACACACAAACAAAAAAACCCTCTCCACTCAATCTCACAAGGGTGTGGCCGGCCCCACTCATTTCATGGGTGGGAAAAAGAAATGATATATCAAAAATGGTCAAACCAATTTCCATTTCAATCCAATCACTAACCATCATGAAAAAGCAAATGAATGGACAAGAATGGAATCTCATCATGGAGCTAGTCTCATCATAAAGCCACATATGCAAGAAAGCCCCTCACAACTAAGTTAATTGCAAACTTGCAATTAACCCCCTCCAACGAAAAGTCCGGCCGAGAAGGAATAAAAGAAAACCGGCCGGAACGGAATGCAAACTGGCAACTCCAGAAAACCGATCCCGTAATAAATTACAGGAAAACCCCGCTACTGCAAATACATGCCCGCATTTGTATTCCCACTGAACACAAATACAAAGAGACAAAATCTACACTATCTAATACTACAATCCGGCTTAAGCCAAAGCCGGCTAGTAAAATCTGTCCGATCACGATCCGTGCAATACCGCACGTATCAAATCGAACCCTGCCATATCTCCATACGGCCTCTACAACGTTTCGCCCGAAACCTGAGTAACTGTCAGTGTGGTGGACTCTAAAGACTCGTCAATACTATGGCTGTGGATTTAACCACTAGCACGTCAGAGGTATTAGCCATACGTGACGGGCCACCAGCTATCGACCAAAAGGGACGTCGATGAGCGAACTCATCCTGACACCCTACTGAGCCTGTCAGTGACAATATCCGTACAGTCCGGTCCGTTCGTCTATGAGCATCGCATGGCGGGCCTAGGGGGTTGGTAAAAGTCAGACCCCCAAAAGCGGTACAAGTCGTGTCGGAGTGTAGCCCAGAACACCCTGAAATACTACTGGAATACCTACCAGCAAATCTCCTGCCTTGGACAAGGACTTTTCATGTTCTGGCTCTCCTAGACACAGCGCGACCTCACCCCCAATACCGGGAGAGACGAACCCCTGAAGATCCGCTCACTGCCTCCATGTGGCTCGGGACTGTACCCAACTAAAACCTGTTTGCACGACTCCTTTGAGCCGTGGTAGGGTAGTAATCAAAGTACAGTGGGAACTCACACGAGACAAATGACGATCTCAGGTCGATGAACTAACCTGTACACATGTCACCAGGGAACTGCTATCCGACGTCTGGTATAATCCCAACTAGCAGGTTCCCGGCGAGTCCTGTCCGGTGTACTCATAACCCAATGAGCACCTGTATACATCTTAGGTGAACCAACTGACACCAGTGGCTTGTGAGACCGACCACCGCCCCTCGTCGGGGTCTCGACTGTATACACTAGTCTACTCTGGAGAATCGATGCCCTGTCTCGAAACTCCCTCGACTAAGGACCATTTAAGGATGTGCTAATAGACCCCAGCTCCCACTTATATGATCGCCCTCATACTGCTGGATGTCAAGCAAGAATCCTAGGGGCTTTATCAACGTGTAATAGCGACTCGAAAGGTCACTGTCACGTCCCGAAAGTACGGAACATGACCGGCACTTAAACTACGAAACGTCTCGAGGCGTACGTAATCTAAGTAAACCGAAAACCCAGAAATCCAAACCAAGAAAAGAAGTAGAGTGAAGGAAAACCAATTTAAAACAAGTAGTTTCAATAGCATAAGCCGAATTATGCGGTTTTTTAAAAACATCAAAATTTTACTGAAAATTTCGGCAGAGTCTCCTTTGTAAATACTGGCCCCCAAACGGGATACAACATGAATAGTATACGAAATCAAGAAAAAGGCATCCCCAAGCGGGAGCTAGCTCTTCGTCAATCGACGGTCACAACCACACAAGTAATATAATATACAACGCCAACGGCGAGGATCAAAACTCAAAAGGAAACTCAAAACCACCAGAAATATAACGAGCGACTCTAAGGTCGAAAGAATAAACAACACTGGTCTCTATCTCAATAAATACTTGTTTGGTTGATGGAATTTACTAGATACAACTGAATAATATCATACAAGGTAATATGATGGGTACGATACAAGAAAAACCCACCTACTAGCAAGCCACCCGAATGAAACTGAGCCCGCAAGCCGTAATGAAACCTGTACGGCAAACCTGCAAGAAACTGAGGCACAACGGGGGTGAGTTGCCAACTCGTGAATAGAAAACATCTACGCACAGAAATCGCATAAATAACGCAACCTAGGTCAATGATCATAATATATCCTCAAATATAAGTATAACAGGCAGCCTATAACAATGGCTAGGGTAATATCTTACCCGAGTATAATTTCATATGCCCGTGTCAGTGCCTCAGGTAGCAATATATCATATGAATGAGGTATGAATGCATGAAACAGAATACATGTAAATGAAGAAACTGTTTTCATAAATTAGTGAGATTTCCTTCGTATTTTTAAACTGAGGTATCATAAATGAAATCAGCATCAACAGTGTCTAGCATCGACACAAAACATAAATCTCACTGTCTCGAAATATCAATGTCTCAATCTCAATATCTAGGGCGCCGTCAGTCCAGACCGGCCCCTACCATCCATCTCAAGACCACGACGGTATCCTCCGGATATCCGACGCGTCGGGTAATATCACCAGCAGGTAGTGCTCCCCAGCCAGGCTCAACGTCAACACCACATTCCTCTTGCCCCGGGGTACCATACCGGGCCCACCATGTACCCGTGACGGTTCCTCCACTCCTCGACACGGATCTCCAAAACCACAGCAAACTCATGGTGGACGACACTTTACATCACTAGAAAACCGCAACATTTTATATTTTAAAAGATCATAAGTTGTAAATTTTGCGGCTTTCCCCGAAATCCAGAAATATCATAAATCTCAAGAAATCATCACAAGTGCATATGTCAATGATAATGAACTAGGCATGAACAACTGAATAACAGTATGCATGAAGTGGTAGGTAATAACTACAATGTCTAATATGGCATATAAGGGAAGTACACTAATATCATGTCAAAACAACTAGCTAACAATCTAAGTCAAGCAATTATATTCTCTAAAGTGTACGTGACATGGCAATTACCGATGAAGATGTGTGTGAGCCGGCAAATAGGTGTACGTGGTACATACGCATCATCGGTAATGGTGCTAGTGTCCTAACAGCATGATATCAATAATGGAATATGCAGCAAAATAAATATGTGAGGCAGAGCGAACAGCAATAATGTGCGGGAGCTGAAACTAGACACAACGATAACTAATCTGCATTAATCTAATATAAGTCCTACAAATTGGTGCCTTTTGAAATAACACGAATCATGGGGTTTTGAAAATAGGGGCTACGGTGTTTTTATGAAAAGATACGTCTTTTGAAATATCCGTAAGATCCCTTGGGCTGTCTTTTAAAATACCCACGATTCGTTAGTTTTGAAATAGGTAGGGTCTAATCTAATCTAACAACTACGCTAAACTATACGGCTGAACTAACAAGCTGAACTACAGGTAAAAAAACCGCCTATCATCTGAGTCGATACATATATATACCTGTATATGTATAGTCGGTGATCCCGCCTCAATAATATCATATCCATAACCAGACATCCCAAGTCAAGAGTGCGGATCAATCATCAATATAGCTCGTACGTAAATCCTTCGTACGGCATCCCAAATCTAGGTACGGGTCAATATCACATTCATCATACTATTCACCTGGTATCCTCTTTATCAATTATCATGATCGGGGTACTGATCTACATCTAGTACAATACTGATACCGTCTAAGTATGCATGCACGTGTGTAAAAACTACGTCAAGGACCCGCTACAACGTCATGTCGTATCTCAAATACGAACCCCCGCTATATCACCGATCTCACGGCCTCAAATCAAATCTCATCGACTCATCATAAATCCCAAGTACTATCCTCAAATCCGTATGTGAACACACAGTCCCATACCTATGTGAACACATAACTATATAGAATCCCATGAGCACATATCAATAGGAATGTATGCAAGTATGTATGTGTGTATGTGTGTGCAACACTACCCTAGGGTTCACAACGCTAAAATAATCTAACACACCAATATCCATCCTAAGTATCGTTAATAATCCCAAATGACATATAATAATTATTGGTGTGTATACGCATCCGTATAAACCACCACGGACTGCGGGGGTGCTATACGCCATCCACCCGACTTCTCCCCGTAGATATAAATCTACTCACCTGGTCCTCGCTAGCCGGTACCTACGTTGCCACGCGCTTGTTTGTCATCTCGAAGTCCACATGGGGGTACCTACATATCATCACGCACCATATCTCATTAAAATCCGACTCATGACCAAAACGACGCACGAATCCCACATAGGTCAAAACCTATGGTTGCTTTCACAAATCAACCCAAAACCCTCGACGTCGGCGTACAAACGCCAAACCATCGAGAAAACCCAAATACACTCATTTGCACATTCACGAACACTAATTTTAATATAAACTAGGTTAAAACTCACAAAAACCCCAATTTCACCTAAAAAGTCATTTTTCCGAAAATCTAGCAAGCACAATTCGCCGTTTTTGTACAAAACATGATGTTTAAATGAATGTAGCGGCCAATATATTTATTAAATATCTTAAATAAGTCGTATAAACAATTTCCGGAATTTAATCTCATCAAATTCCAAAAATCCTAATATTCTAGTTTACAAAAATACCCTTTTTAACAATTTCAAAGCAAAAATGCACAAACTACAATCTAGCTTAGATTTGCATGATCCAAAGCAATAAACCACACTTAATAAAGTTAATGAAGCCAAGAAAAACCTAATCACATTTTTAATCTCAAGAATTTAACAATTTTCAAAAAACCTAGTAAGCAAATTAGCAATTTAATACAATTTTTTAAGCTAGCCATTAGCACTAGCTACTAAACTTGTATTAACATGACAACAAAGCCTAATTATAACACACAAGCATACACCAATTTTATAAACCCTAACTTGCATTCAATTTCACAACTTGAATTCCAAAACTTGCAATTAAACTCACATATCCAAATAACACTTAAATAAATTAGCTTAAGAAATTAGTAACAATTTAAGCAACAAAATATTTAGAAATATACCCAAAAGCATAAGAAGATCCACAAGCATCCATGGCACTCCAAAATGCTCTCTTTTCACAAGGATCCATGCTTGAAATGCTAAGGAATAATGGGTAAGTGTTGGATTTGGAAAAAAGCTTTGAAATTGTATGGATTTTGAAGCTTTTTATGGATTTTTGAAGCAAAAATGGAGTGAGAACTTGGGGGAGGGGGGCTGCTGCTCTAGGATCAGTTTCGGCCAGATTTGAGGGGGGGTGGGTGAGTGAGGAGAGAGAGTGAGGTGGGGAAAGTTATTTCAAGTCAAAGTCAACTCAAAATATATCATTTTCTACTCTTTTCTTTTCTTTTCTTTTCCTTTTCTTTCCTTTGCAAACCAAGTGTGGAAAAAGTGAGGGCTGCTAAATTTGGCTAAGGGGAGGAGTAAGTGGGGGTGTGTGGGTGTGGGTACGGGTGTGGGGTGATGAAAAATGAAAAATACGATACCCCAAACATCCATTTACGCTAAAAAAAATCCTTTTTTCTTCAATAATTTCTAAACCGTTTTGGCAAATGATTTCGTTCCAAAAACCACATGATAAAATTTTATTTAATGTTTTATGATGCACAAATTTTTTTTCAACTCATTCCAATTTGTAATTTTCCCTAATTAAATGTATTAGTGACGGCTTAAAATAATAATAAAATAATATTTTTTTCAGAAAATTTGAAATTTCACCAGCGGCTCAATAAACACCAAATAATTGCAATTACTTAGCTAGAATATGTATATTTAATTTTTATAATAAGATATTTGTATTTTGACTTTTTTACAGAAAACCCCCTCATTTTACCGATTTTCCGAAATTTCACCGAAACGATTTTCAAAACGCTACAATCTTCCCCCCTTAAAGAAATTCGGTCCCCGAATTTAAATTCAAACTCCCCCAAATACTAAAACATCTAAGAAAAACCATCAAGTCGTCGGGGCTCCGAAATTGTAAATACATAAAACAAATCGTAGCGCAGCGCATGCGCTTGAAAAATGAGTATATAACTCCAATCAAAACTCCGTCAAGCATCCCGCAATCATCGGAGTCATGGTGAAGACACAATGTCTAAATCCAAAATGAAAATCAGTATGATATAACTCGAAACTATACATGTAAAATATATTCAGGTACTGTCCTCTGACTAGTCCTGCTCAGTACGAAAACACATGGCAATATCATAAAAACGTATTGCTCTATAAGATAAATCAATCCCAAAATACGCGTATGAATACTACGTGCGTCTGGTGCGCACGGAAATCAAAATCCATATAGGTGCCATACATATGCACAGAAACAACATCTAAGTGCATCGGGTGTGCACGAAACATCTGTCGTAGGCAACATGTGTGCCTGACAGCAAAATCAGGTGCATCTGACATGCACGAAAAATCTTGATTTAGTGAATCTGGTGTGCACCAAAATCACACTTCAAAACATGCGCCCAACACGTGCGAAAATCCAAATCAGGTGCATCCATCGTGCACGAAATCATGAAATCCAATATCAAGTGCCGAACATGCGCAAAATCAAATCAGGTGCACAAGGTGCACAAAACCAATATCGAACAACACCATCGAAATCAAAGTCCAATGCATCTAAGTGCACAAAAGGCGTATCACTGCACTGCAAGCATATATAAACTATACAGAGTGCAGGAACCAAATCGTGTGCGTGAATACGCACAAAATCAACTCAAATGTCTAAAACCGTGAAATCACAAACATGTGAAACCCAAGCACGAAAACGATATCAAGTGCAACACTGTGCAAAGATCATAAATCCTCAATCATCAAAATCAAATCATTCGAGTAAATCACCAAAAACATCGAAATCAATAATGGTGGCATAGTACCGCTCAAGCGCATCCTCTAAGAATCTCGGGCCAACTGTCGCGGTCACTAATGGGACGTCTCGTCGATGATCATGAACTCTGGCCTGCTGGTGTGCGTAACCATGACCACTTCTGGGTCAAGGTCTTCACTGTGAATTACCAATCTTTCGGTCCATCGGCTCATTGGCCCTGTCGGGTGTGCTAACGGGGATGATCCAGTTCTGGCACGTCTCTTGTCATCTCCCGGTCAATCATCGCGACCACTCGTAAGACAGCATATCACTGGCGTCGGCCTCTGGCTCTCTGAATGTACGTGACACATCTGATCCTGGGTGCAAGTATCATTGCAGCAGTGTCCTGGAAGGAATCCTGCTCACGGTCTATTCCATGCCTCGTCTCTGCCAACTGTCCGGAAGTCATCGTCCTTTCCTATATCTGCATCTTTCTCTGGAACGACTGCATACTCATCGCGGCTCCTTCTGGAAGGTGAGTCCAAGTACCATGCCTCGGCATGCGCGTCGCATCTCTGATGTCAGCGGAGTGGAACGTCATCTCATCTAGATCTGGTGCGAACCTCTTACTCCACTTTTCTCTAATGTCGTCTGCTTTGGACTCGTCTCGTCGTGGCTGCATGGACTGAGCTCCAACGACTATCCTCGTATCTGGAGTCTCCGAAGAATGCATCTCACCACCAAGCATCCGATTGAAGTCGAACCATTCGATCGATTCGTCAAAACCTCATAATCCCCCAAGAGCTCAATATCTTGGGCACAATTTAATAGTATCGAATATATATATACCACAGCATCGGTGGTCCAGCCGTAGAAGGGCAAACCCAAGCCTCACTAATGGCGCCGTAGAACTTCCGCAAACCCGAAGGTTCAAAGGCTTTCACACGGTCATTAAGTCGAGTTAGGGTTTCATTCTTCTAGAGGGACTATAGAATTGCCTGCATGTCTTTCCGACTACTTTAAACTTGGAATAATAGGTTTCCGACATTCGATCGTCTCTGTCGACCCTCACGTCTCTGCGTGAAGTCGTCTCTAGCTGGAATCAATCTATCTGATGACCTCGCATCGGGGTAGGCGAACGATCCACATGTCCTAGTCATTCATCCTCGATGACTAGCGACCTTCTATCATCTCTTAGTACAACTCGTTCTGCACTAACGCCAGCATCTGGGGCAATATCTCGTCGTTCGCAGCAATAACTGGCTCGCTCGTCTGCACGCTGAACAGTGCCTCAACCATCATGAATAAGCAACACACCAACGGTCATCAAAATCTGGCTGGCCTCTGCCAGTGGCCCAATCCTCTGATACTGATCGGCACGTCCGAGAAATCTCATAAAGGCGATCCACCAAACGCTCGTGGTGCGAAAACACAATCAAAAGACACCTCTCTACAATCGGGTGTCGCCGGAATTTCGCCCTGGTCATTCCTTGTCCGTGACGAGCTCGTGCTGACCGCAACTCTAGCCGTAGCTCTCCCTGCCCGTAACCGTAGTAGCAAAACCAAACTGGTACCGACGAGGCTAGATCAGGATGGAATATAATATTGAACAAAGAAATGTACATCCTAAGGCTTCTTAAGTGGAGTGGCGTGTCGTAAATATGCCGCGGAACATATCAACGGTACGTCACTCTACTTTAGTCACCTATTCCATCAACCAAGGGTCATCCTACGCTCCGAAGGTTAAAACCTAACGCTCTGATACCAACTTTGTCACGTCCCGAAAGTACGGAACATGACCGGCACTTAAACTATGAAACGTCTCGAGGCGTACGTAATCTAAGTAAACCGAAAACCTAGAAATCCAAACAAAGAAAAGAAGTAGAGTGAAGGAAAACCAATTTAAAACAAGTAGTTTCAATAGCATAAGCCGAATTATGCGGTTTTTTAAAAACATCAAAATTTTACTGAAAATTTCGGCAGAGTCTCCTTTGTAAATACTGGCCCCCAAACGGGATACAACTTGAATAGTATACGAAATCAAGAAAAAGGCATCCCCAAGCGGGAGCTAGCTCTTCGTCAATCGACGGTCACAACCACACAAGTAATATAATATACAACGCCAACGGCGAGGATCAAAACTCAAAAGGAAACTCAAAACCACCAGAAATATAACGAGCGACTCTAAGGTCGAAAGAATAAACAACACTGGTCTCTATCTCAATAAATACATGTTTGGTTGATGGAATTTACTAGATACAACTGAATAATATCATACAAGGTAATATGATGGGTACGATACAAGAAAAACCCACCTACTAGCAAGCCACCCGAATGAAACTGAGCCCGCATGCCGTAATGAAACCTGTACGGCAAACCTGCAAGAAACTGAGGCACAACGGGGGTGAGTTGCCAACTCGTGAATAGAAAACATCTACGCACAGAAATCGCATAAATAACGCAACCTAGGTCAATGATCATAATATATCCTCAAATATAAGTATAACAGGCAGCCTATAACAATGGCTAGGGTAATATCTAACCCGAGTATAATTTCATGTGCCCGTGTCAGTGCCTCAGGTAGCAATATATCATATGAATGCGGTATGAATGCATGAAACAGAATACATGTAAATGAAGAAACTGTTTTCATAAATTAGTGAGATTTCCTTCGTATTTTTAAACTGAGGTATCATAAATGAAATCAGCATCAACAGTGTCTAGCATCGACACAAAACATAAATCTCACTGTCTCGAAATATCAATGTCTCAATCTCAATATCTAGGGCGCCGTCAGTCCAGACCGGCCCCTACCATCCATCTCAAGACCACGACGGTATCCTCCGGATATCCGACGCGTCGGGTAATATCACCGGTAGGTAGTGCTCCCCAGCCAGGCTCAACGTCAACACCACATTCCTCTTGCCCCGGGGTACCATACCGGGCCCACCATGTACCCGTGACGGTTCCTCCAGTCCTCGACACGGATCTCCAAAACCACAGCAAACTCATGGTGGACGACACTTTACATCACTAGAAAACCGCAACATTTTATATTTTAAAAGATCATAAGTTGTAAATTTTGCGGCTTTCCCCGAAATCCAGAAATATCATAAATCTCAAGAAATCATCACAAGTGCATATGTCAATGATAATGAACTAGGCATGAACAACTGAATAACAGTATGCATGAAGTGGTAGGTAATAACTACAATGTCTAATATGGCATATAAGGGAAGTACACTAATATCATGTCAAAACAACTAGCTAACAATCTAAGTCAAGCAATTATATTCTCTAAAGTGTACGTGACATGGCAATTACCGATGAAGATGTGTGTGAGCCGGCAAATAGGTGTACGTGGTACATACGCATCATCGGTAATGGTGCTAGTGTCCTAACGGCAAGATATCAATAATGGAATATGCAGAAAAATAAATATGTGAGGCAGAGCGAACAGCAATAATGTGCGGGAGCTGAAACTAGACACAACGATAACTAATCTGCATTAATCTAATATAAGTCCTACAAATTGGTGCCTTTTGAAATAACACGAATCATGGGGTTTTGAAAATAGGGGCTACGGTGTTTTTATGAAAAGATACGTCTTTTAAAATATCCGTAAGATCCCTTGGGCTGTCTTTTAAAATACCCACGATTCGTTAGTTTTGAAATAGGTAGGGTCTAATCTAATCTAACAACTACGCTAAACTATACGGCTGAACTAACAAGAAGAACTACAGGTAAGGAAACCGCCTATCATCTGAGTCGATACATATACATACCTGTATATGTATAGTCGGTGATCCCGCCTCAATAATATCATATCCATAACCAGACATCCCAAGTCAAGAGTGCGGAT
This sequence comes from Agapanthus africanus, assembly GCA_030015575.1. Taxonomy (NCBI): domain Eukaryota; kingdom Viridiplantae; phylum Streptophyta; class Magnoliopsida; order Asparagales; family Amaryllidaceae; genus Agapanthus; species Agapanthus africanus. The sequence goes on from CM057340.1 coordinate 366,737,693, forward strand.
CAATCATCAATATAGCTCGTACGTAAATCCGTCGTACGGCATCCCAAATCTAGGTACGGGTCAATATCACATTCATCATACTATTCATCTGGTATCCTCTTTATCAATTATCATGATCGGGGTACTGATCTACATCTAGTACAATACTGATACCGTCTAAGTATGCATGCACGTGTGTAAAAACTACGTCAAGGACCCACTACAACGTCATGTCGTATCTCAAATACGAACCCCCGCTATATCACCGATCTCACGGCCTCAAATCAAATCTCATCGACTCATCATAAATCCCAAGTACTATCCTCAAATCCGTATGTGAACACACAGTCCCATACTTATGTGAACACATAACTATATAGAATCCCATGAGCACATATCAATAGGAATGTATGCAAGTATGTATGTGTGTATGTGTGTGCAACACTTCCCTAGGGTTCGCAACGCTAAAATAATCTAACACACCAATATCCATCCTAAGTATCGTTAATAATCCCAAATGATATATAATAATTATTGGTGTGTATACGCATCCGTATACACCACCACGGACTGCGGGGGTGCTATACGCCATCCACCCGACTTCTCCCCGTAGATATAAATCTACTCACCTGGTCCTCGCTAGCCGGTGCCTACGTTGCCACGCGCTTGTTTGTCGTCTCGAAGTCCACATGGGGGTACCTACATATCATAACGCACCATATCTCATTAAAATCCGACTCATGACCAAAACGACGCACGAATCCCACATAGGTCAAAACATATGGTTGCTTTCACAAATCAACCCAAAAACCTTCGACGTCGGCGTACAAACGCCAAACCATCGAGAAAACCCAAATACACTCATTTGCACATTCACGAACACTAATTTTAATATAAACTAGGTTAAAACTCACAAAAACCCCAATTTCACGTAAAAAGTCATTTTTCCGAAAATCTAGCAAGCACAATTCGCCGTTTTTGTACAAAACATGATGTTTAAATGAATGTAGCGGCCAATATATTTATTAAATATCTTAAATAAGTCGTATAAACAATTTCCGGAATTTAATCTCATCAAATTCCAAAAATCCTAATATTCTAGTTTACAAAAATACCCTTTTTAACAATTTCAAAGAAAAAATGCACAAACTACAATCTAGCTTAGATTTGCATGATCCAAAGCATTAAACCACACTTAATAAAGTTAATGAAGCCAAGAAAAACCTAATCACATTTTTAATCTCAAGAATTTAACAATTTTCAAAAAACCTAGTAAGCAAATTAGCAATTTAATACAATTTTTTAAGCTAGCCATTAGCACTAGCTACTAAACTTGTATTAACATGACAACAAAGCCTAATTATAACACACAACCATACACCAATTTTATAAACCCTAACTTGCATTCAATTTCACAACTTGAATTCCAAAACTTGCAATTAAACTCACATATCCAAATAACACTTAAATAAATTAGCTTAAGAAATTAGTAACAATTTAAGCAACAAAATATTTAGAAATATACCCAAAAGCATAAGAAGATCCACAAGCATCCATGGCACTCCAAAATGCTCTCTTTTCACAAGGATCCATGCTTGAAATGCTAAGGAATAATGGGTAAGTGTTGGATTTGGAAAAAAGCTTTGAAATTGTATGGATTTTGAACCTTTTTATGGATTTTTGAAGCAAAAATGGAGTGAGAACTTGGGGGAGGGGGGCTGCTGCTCTAGGATCAGTTTCGGCCAGATTTGAGGGGGGGTGGGTGAGTGAGGAGAGAGAGTGAGGTGGGAAAAGTTGTTTCAAGTCAAAGTCAACTCAAAATATATCATTTTCTACTCTTTTCTTTTCTTTTCTTTTCCTTTTCTTTCCTTTGCAAACCAAGTGGGGAAAAAGTGAGGGCTGCTGAATTTGGCTAAGGGGAGGAGTAAGTGGGGGTGTGTGGGTGTGGGTACGGATGTGGGGTGATGAAAAATGATAAATACGATACCCCAAACATCCATTTACGCTAAAAAAAAGCCTTTTTTCTTCAATAATTTCTAAACCGTTTTGGCAAATGATTTCGTTCCAAAAACCACATGATAAAATTTTATTTAATGTTTTATGATGCACAAAATTTTTTTTCAACTCATTCCAATTTGTAATTTTCCCTAATTAAATATATTAGTGACGGCTTAAAATAATAATAAAATAATATTTTTTTCAGAAAATTTGAAATTTCACCAGCGGCTCAATAAACACCAAATAATAGCAATTACATAGCTAGAATATGTATATTTAATATTTATAATAAGATATTTGTATTTTGACTTTTTTACAGAAAACCCCCTCATTTTACCGATATTCCGAAATTTCACCGAAACGATTTTCAAAACGCTACAGTCACCTAAAGCAGTACACGATGATAAAGATAAACCAGATAGCATACTATCATCTCGAGTAAGACTGTCCTACCGGGATAGGTCCTCCCCTCAATCATTGCAATCACGTGCCTGCGATCCAATAATTGACTCTGAGGGCACTATCTCCAACAATCTCCCACTTGCACTCGAGGCTAATTATTGCGATGTCGCATACTCACAGCCCATGTGATACCGAACACCCAACTCCTCTACTAGTCAGTCTCACAAAGCCCGTTTGCGAAACTATTGCGTTTGAGGAATAGCCTTAGTGAGTGGATCCGCTTTGATGTTTCTTTCTATGTCTCTCTATATCTCATGTTCGCAGAGAAAACTATCTCCCGAAATGAGCAATACCTGTCCTAGAATGTCTGGATGTCTGATGGGACCTAGCTCATAAGTGAACTCCAAATCCAAACTTTTTAGACTGTATCGTCAACTGAACTTAATCAGTATCCTGCGCCATGCCTTCCCTCAGTATCCACCTGGACCACCTGTCCAAAATACTTCCCCTCGTCATAGGGAAAACTATAACTCTGACAGCCACTCTGCCATCGAGGTCACCTTGGAAACCTGGAATGATAACCGTCTCCTAAAGGAGGCTGCCGTTATCAATTCCCCAGAACATCAACTTATGTTCTAAAACTGCTTCCGTTTGTGATGACCAATGTATAACCGATCGTAGTATAGGAATATTATTTCCTACTCTATGTATGTCATCAAAACCAGGACATCACACCCTACTACCTTCTTAACAGATCCATCCCCTATTCTGATGAAGTCAAACCTATGACTGTCACATCAGAAATAGATGATCTATCTCCACTATATCTGCTCTAGTCTTACATATAGACATAAGCCTGATGTCCACCAATGCTTCCGCTGCTCCCACTGACTGCGACAACCCTCTGGCAGAGTCATATAGACGTGCACTTCTAAAACCAGTTTAGAACGACGTTATACTCATCCTCCTGCCGAGTCTCACAGTCTGGAACAACAGCAATGGCAAGTCTGGGTAAACAAGAACCTCCCTGACACCGTCCTTGAGCATACCGAAGTACCTCTCGAGTGCCTGAGCTTACCCACCGTATCTGCGGAGTGGCCAATGGAATGTCAAACCAGATTGAATCTTTAGGTTCTTATCAAATCTTCAGTAATCGTTTGCGGTTCTGGAATCACTTCCAGTTCTACCATACTCCCACTACTGTTTTCTGAAAAAATCCACTTTTAATAAAACTGTGGCGAGTCAAGAACAATATCACTATTGATCTTCCAGATGGTAGAAAATCAACCCTCGTCATAGCCCGGGTCAACCCACAAACAGCCATTACAGAAACGTGCCTTGAGTTGTCCAGAGTCTGGTTTTAAGCATAAGCCAGACAACTCCCCGTATCTTAACAATGTCAAGATATGAACTGTTCTATATCCAAGAAACAAAGGCACTGATTTAATTGAACCAGATTCAAATCATGCAGCTGTCTCCAGTGCATGTCAACTAAATGGAAGAGAGGCCGATCAGCGTTACTCAACTTAGGAGTACTTCAAATTATGAGTAATCTGAAAGAGAAGCTAGTTCTCTTAATCATTACTATCAACTGAATACCATTCACAAGTATATACTCTTCGATCACCTTGAAGAATCCCGATACTTGCAACACCTGGTTCTCTACTTTACTCTTATACCTATAACTCCTCAAAACTTAGACCCTGTGTTTCTACGAAACACATGTCTAAGAACTAGAGAAGTTAAAAGTAAACAGAATATAGTACGAGGACCAACCCCTCTGTCCTAATGGACACTGGACAATATACAATACTCTGTATAAGTCCCCTGAGTCTAGTGACTCATTCACTGTGTGTCGTAGGTTGAAAACTGTACTTTTGGTTAAGAAGAATTACACCGCCGTTCAATGCTCCTTACCTAACCATCCACTGATATAGGTAAATGTCATAGACATAATTTCAAAAAGTATATCTTACTCTATAAAAATAGACGTACAGATATATCAATTTGAAATTGGTGCACAACAACGGATATTCAAAACCAAATATTTGCCGACCGGCAAACAACCCAGGTGGCTTCCTCAAATATCACCAATTCCAAGGAATCCCGATATAATGAGGATGGTCACCTAATTCCCAATAACTTACTCCCACTCATCATCTGTAAAACCATACAGATGTGAGAATCATACCTGGCAAATACATACCCTGGAGCAAGTGTCTAATTGGGAAATCAGTTTTCTTTTAACAGTACACAGTGAAACTGAAACATTGAGATGTTTCAATGGGGTATCCTGGTATTCATAGTAATGCCTCTTCCATTATCCAGATTCACGACTGTAACCGTATAATTCTTTGCCACCTCTCCAAATCCCTTTATATGTCTTTAGTCATTACCTTCTGTACACCCCTTTAGGCCAAATGGTTTTCTTCCTTCCCTACCGTTCGGCACTGGCCTATGGTTTGGAAGAAGACTATCCAATAAGCATAATGGGTGTACTGTCCTAATCCTAGGAGCACTCGCAATGCGAGAGAAGATGAGGATAAAAGACAACCGAATGAACTTAATTCATAGGTGATTTAGGATTGACAAAGAAGTACATGGTTTGGTCGTGAACAGCAGTCGCAATTTACTTTGCCCTCTTACTAATCCCTTTCTTTGTCTGAACTTAATACCTTCTGTACACCGTTTAGGCTAATTGGCTTTCTTCATTCCCCACCGTTCGGCACCAGCCTAAGGTTTGGAAGAAGTCTATACAATTTGCGTAATAGGTGTACTATCTCCTAAACCAAGGAGTACTCGTAACCTGAGAGAAGGTAAAAGGAAAAGACAACTGAATAGTCTTATTCGTTTTCTCCAGAACCGGAAACCATCCTCGAATTTCATCGAGTTCGTATATAACCATACGATGGTTTTGTCCAATGGAAGTGGACGTTCGTAGTAATACGGGGTGTCCTGGAGAAAAGGGTAAAAGTTGGAGTGGCAAAGATGTCTGCAACTCTGACAATCCAAAAAGCCAGTGTTTAAGAAGGTTCGGTCAACTTGGTCACTGAGTCATAGTCTAGGGTCGGGTCAATGGTCGCTGCCAGAGAGAGAGAAAAGAAACACTCAGCGTGCACTCTAACCTAGATCAGAATGGTTATCACTTTATCTAATCTGGAAACCTTCCACTGTACCGTCAAATTCTCCTCCAAACCTAAAAGAAGAATTAGTCGGGAATACCCGAGGAGTAAACCAACTCATCAGTGGGAATCGGGATCCAACTATCATCGCATGATAATGTGACGGAATCCGCTCACGTTATCACACTCCAGAAGGTATGCGCATATATGGCAAGTTTCAGTTCCTTTTGAAACTCCCGATGTGGATTTTTGCCCCATGCTCTTATGACCTTGGCGTGAGGTCAAAATATCATAAGTCACATGTCAAGTTCTTCCCATCATTATCCAAGTTAATTTGAACCCACTCGTACATACCCTTGACGTAGGCCAAAATAGTAGTACGACTGTCCCAAACCAACGCATCTATCTATGCAGCAGATAAATACCCTGCAGCTACCAAACACTATGCCTTGGCGTGAGGTCAAAATACATAGCTTGAATACTGCCGAATATTTAACTGAAATGATGGAGGGCTACGAATGGTTTCTGGCGAAAACCTTTAACGTAATGAACTTGATATCGTTGAAGGAACGGATAGCTTTATAAAAATATAGTGACGAAAACCTTTGCTAAAGAGGTCACTCCCGGTGAAGGGATCTCGGCTCTTTCCCCGTAGGATGGGGTGCAGGATATTCCAACTGAATACCACGATGCAAAACAAAATTAATCGGCTATAGTGAAGTTAATGCCCTGATGCAAACTTTTGTCCAAGGGGTCACTCCCGGTGAAGGGATCTCGGCCCTTGCCTCGTCGACTGAGGTGCTGGATATTCATAACCGAATATCACTGTGCAAAACAAAAGAGAACGCCCTTGCAATAACAGCTTTTTGAAAAATGTTCCAACAACATCAGAATAGGTTTGTTTATCTTGCATTGATCCGAATCAATGCAGTCCCATCAATTGATCACACCACAAAGAACGAAAATATACTGACGTACGTATATGCCATCCGCATTCGCCACTGGGTCCCGTTATCACCCGTTAGGTTAGCTAACTAACGACAGAGCGGGGACTGGACTAGCGCGGATGCAAAACATATACAACATCTACTAATATATATACAAATATATAATATTTCGCTCAAGGCGTGATAAAATGCAACACAGAAATGTACAGCAACACAGATCAATACAGATATCTGGGATCCCCGGGTTTCACAGAGCCGCTACAGAAACCCGACGTTCCCCTGGTCGTGTGGATAGCCTGTTCAAAGAAATCCTAGACCCCTACGGGCGCGGCAAGTCACCCGCCAAAACCTGAAGCGAGGCAGCCCCCTTCAGCACCGTGAATGGACCACCCAGCACTTCACGGAATCCGGTAACTTGGGCACCCCTCCTGGGTCAACCCTATACCCCCTACGAGTGCGGCGAATAGCCCGCCAATTCTAGAGTGAAGCCCCCTCCGTCTCAATGCCATGAGATGCGAGCTTGTTGCCTTCTAGAACCCGGCTATCCGTGCACCCCTCCGCGGGGTAATCCTAGTACAGAAAGTAAAATATACATACAACGGGTACATCGACCGCAACCTGGTCGTGCCCCAAAAGAATAATACAAACAGGCAGTGACGGCAGTCCACATGTCGGACGCTCTCCCCGCAATATCAAATGTACATAATACAACAAAACTGTACTACCACTGCAACCAGGCTATCCCCCACGACCGATCCGCAATATCACAGCAACACACAGAACATCAACGTGAATGTCACGTTCGCAAATCCGTCTAACCGGGCTATAGCAGCTAGACAGGATTTACCGATCAAGTGACATTCACGGTCGCAGATATAATGTAAAAACTGTGAACTGGCATGTTAAAAAAACCGATCGAACAAAATTTATCAAGTGGGCCCCCAAGCAATACTGTAGCACTTACAGAAAATCTGGGCCCAAAAATAATATCCCAAAACCCCTATTTCCACGTATAAGAGCTACTGGGAAATTTTGGTGCAATGAGCACACCTTCCCACCGCGGAACCGCGGCCAAACCAGGGGTTTGGCCGCGTTTCCGCGGTCGTACTAACGAATCACTGCTCCAAATTTTCCCAGAATTCTTAGAATTGTCCACACATGTTTCTGAAACAGCCTGAAAAATTTTTCGAGACAAAAAAGATTCGATAGAAAACACATGTGCACTAAAATACGGTTTTTGGGGATTTTGTTTGATAGAGTTCTAAACATACTAGAGCAAGCTAGGCTTGGTTAATGGCGTGGCTCTGATACCATTGTAAGCCCGCGGGGGCGCCCCGGCCGTCGATCCGACGCCGGAAACGCAGAAACAAAAACTTTGCAAAACTTGCAACCGGCACCACCGCGGACTTTCCACCCGGATCGGGCCATTAACCTAGCTAACTAGCAAATAAAAATACGGGTAGAGAAGTATACCAAGCGATCCGTGTCCTTCGGTCTTCGTCTCCACTCCGATCTCCCGCGGATATATCGTCCGTCACCTCCTCGTCGAAACGGGCACCACATAGCCGGAATCTTTTACGGGCTCCCACCTCTTGACCGAGGCAACTCGGGCGCGAAGTTGGCTAGCCGACGCGTCCAAGGAATGCTGTAGAATAGTGTAGTAAGCAGGTCTCTTTGGGGTTTATGAGGTTGCCATGTTGGAGGAATTTTGCACAAGAATTTTCCATGGATCAAAGCTTGATGAAGAATGGAGCATGCTATCAAAAGGAATGAGCATCTCCTCAAAAGGGTTCGGCCAAAAAAATGCTCACTGGAAAATTGAAATGAAGCAAGCTCTCATTTATCTCACTGGAAATCAAGTATATAGTGTGCATGAATTAATCCAAAGAAGAAAAACAAAAATTCTTTCACAGCAAAACCAAATGGGGGGGGTCCACCAAAATAAGCATGAAGGGAATTAAACCACACACAAACAAAAAACCCCTCTCCACTCAATCTCACAAGGGTGTGGCCGGCCCCACTCATTTCATGGGTGGGAAAAAGAAATGATATATCAAAAATGGTCAAACCAATTTCCATTTCAATCCACTCACTAACCATCATGAAAAAGCAAATGAATGGACAAGAATGGAATCTCATCATGGAGCTAGTCTCATCATAAAGCCACATATGCAAGAAAGCCCCTCACAACTAAGTTAATTGCAAACTTGCAATTAACCCCCTCCAACGAAAAGTCCGGCCGAGAAGGAATAAAAGAAAACCGGCCGGAACGGAATGCAAACTGGCAACTCCAGAAAACCGATCCCGTAATAAATTACAGGAAAACCCCGCTACTGCAAATACATGCCCGCATTTGTATTCCCACTGAACACAAATACAAAGAGACAAAATCTACACTATCTAATACTACAATCCGGCTTAAGCCAAAGCCGGCTAGTAAAATCTGTCCGATCATGATCCGTGCAATACCGCACGTATCAAATCGAACCCTGCCATATCTCCATACGGCCTCTACAGCGTTTCGCCCGAAACCTGAGTAACTGTCAGTGTGGTGGACTCTAAAGACTCGTCAATACTATGGCTGTGGATTTAACCACTAGCACGTCAGAGGTATTAGCCATACGTGACGGGCCACCAGCTATCGACCAAAAGGGACGTCGATGAGCGAACTCATCCTGACACCCTACTGAGCCTGTCAGTGACAATATCCGTACAGTCCGGTCCGTTCGTCTATGAGCATCGCATGGCGGGCCTAGGGGGTTGGTAAAAGTCAGACCCCCAAAAGCGGTACAAGTCGTGTCGGAGTGTAGCCCAGAACACCCTGAGATACTACTGGAATACCTACCAGCAAATCTCCTGCCTTGGCCAAGGACTTTTCATGTTCTGGCTCTCCTAGACACAGCGCGACCTCACCCCCAATACCGGGAGAGACGAACCCCTGAAGATCCGCTCACTGCCTCCATGTGGTTCGGGACTGTACCCAACTAAAACCTGTTTGCACAACTCCTTTGAGCCGTGGTAGGGTAGTAATCAAAGTACAGTGGGAACTCACACGAGACAAATGATGATCTCAGGTCGATGAACTAACCTGTACACATGTCACCAGGGAACTGCTATCTGTCGTCTGGTATAATCCCAACTAGCAGGTTCCCGGCGAGTCCTGTCCGGTGTACTCATAACCCAATGAGCACCTGTATACATCTTAGGTGAACCAACTGACACCAGTGGCTTGTGAGACCGGCCACCGCCCCTTGTCGGGGTCTCGACTGTATACACTAGTCTACTCTGGAGAATCGATGCCCTGTCTCGAAACTCCCTCGACTAGGGACCATTTAAGGATGTGCTAATAGACCCCAGCTCCCACTTATATGATCGCCCTCATACTGCTGGATGTCAAGCAAGAATCCTAGGGGCTTTATCAACGTGTAATAGCGACTCGAAAGGTCACCTAAAGCAGTACACGATGATAAAGATAAACCAGATAGCATACTATCATCTCGAGTAAGACTGTCCTACCGGGATAGGTCCTCCCCTCAATCATTGCAATCCTGTGCCTTTGATCCAATAATTGACTCTGAGGGCACTATTTCCAACATCATCAAATCAACACTTGATTCAATGATCCGGTCATGTCACACATAACCGACTAGTATACAATATATCGATTTATCGAATCAATGATTCGATAACTAGGTTATATCGCATACAACCAATCGAAACATTCATCGCGAGAATGGAATACGGTATCACATACACGCATTATTCTCGGTCCTGCACATATCTCATATGCGCTCCTATCTCGTTTCGCTTGAGCCAGGAAACCTCTGTGTAGGACTCTAAAGACTCGTCAATACGCCGGTAGCAGATGATGATCATATCAATCACCCACAAGCCGCAAGCGGTCTGCTAAACGTAACGGCCATCTGGGTATTGAGCGATCAGAAGATCGACGAGCTAGCCCGCTCACACTCCTGTGAATCCAACCAGTAACACTTACCGTACAGTCCGGTCTGTTCGTCTGATATATCGCATATCAAGTCTAGGGGTGGTAAACGTCAGACCCCAATAACCGATAAGTCATGCCGATGTGAGGCTCATAACGGGTCGAGAAACTACTGGTAACACTTACCAGCAAATCTCTGATCAGCCCTGGCCAGGGACTTCCCTGTTACGGCCAATCAAGCACAGCGCAACATCAACCCCCAATACCGGGAGAGACGAAACCCCTCCTATCGCTCATTGCCTCCATGTGACTCGGGACTGTACCCAAAGACCACCGTTTTGCATGCCCTCATGGACGTGGTAAGGTGGAGATCAAAGCACAGTGGGCATCACACAAGACTCCATGACGATCTCGGGTCTACAGACTAACCTGTACAAGTGTCACCTGAGAACTGCCATCTGACGTGAGGTATAATACCATCTGCGAGTTCTCGGCGAGTCCGTCCAGTGTACCCAGTCTCCACTGAGCATCCGTATACGATCTCTGATGTCAAACACTAATGGATATGGGATCATCCATCGCCTATCTCATGGGTCGAGAAGCGTATACGCTAGTCTACTCTGGTATATCAGTGCCCCGTCTCGATACACCCACGACTAGGGACCTTGAAGGATGTGTAGGGTTCCTAGGCACGCGAATGAGGTCTCACAAGGCATCAACCATGCCAATTTCAAATTTTACGGGTGCCGAGAAACCCTAATACGGATCGTTAACTAGATATTTAGGCGAAACAATGAAACTAGTTTACAACTAAACTAAAAGAACGGAAATACAACCTTTGTTGATCCGTTTCTCCACCTCCATAGCTCCGCGATGAAGTCTCCTCGCTGTCCAAATCAAATCCCGGGCTCTAGCGTCGGCTTCATCGGAGAAATCGGCGGGCTAGGTCATCGACTACGATGCCGAAGATGATCTACGTCGAGGCATCGCAAGGTCAAGCTCCCACTTCACCAAGTAATGAAACTTGTGAAGAAAACACCCTGTACTACTTGGCAAGAGGTAGAGGATGAAGAAATAGGAGGTGGGTTCACTTTAGAATTGGATTTCTCACTCTTTTTCATCAATCACCATTGATGGTCAAGCTTTTTCTTCTTGTGAAGAAGAAGAAGAAGATGAAGATAATATGATATCAATTAAAGAATAGAAAAGAATAATCATTCTTATCATAATCAAACCATAGTTAAGTGTAGAGAGCTAACTAGAGTTTATGTGAGTGGTTAGGGTTAAAGAAGAAGACAAAATGGTCACTTGGTCAAAAGCTTCATGAAGCTTCAACAAGCTTCATGAAAGAAAGAATGAAAGAAAACCATTTTGTTTTTTCTCTTTATGCTTTTATTTTCCAAAACTAATAAATAAATAAATGAATAAGTAATCATAACCCTAACCATTCATATAACCATGGTTCAATCTTTACACTTAACCAATTTTGCATGTATCATCAAACATGATACAATCAAGTGCACAAAACTATATCGAATATACAATGTGCACAAGCGAGTGAGAAAATCCATTTAAAGTGAACCAATACTAGTTAATGCAAAGTAATATATCAAATATATAATTATACATCAAATCATTAAATCAACACTTGATTTAACGATCCGGTCATATCGCATATAACCGACTAGTATCCTATGTATCGGCTTACCGAATCAATCCTTGATTCGATAACTAGGTTATATCGCATACAACCATTCGATACATTCATCACGAGAATGGAATACGGTATCACATACACGCATTATTCTCGGTCCCGCACATATCTCATATGCGCTCCTATTTCGTTTCGCTTGAGCCAGGAAACCTCTGTGTAGGACTCTAAAGACTCGTCAATACGCCGACAGCAGGTGATGATCATATCAAACACCCACAAGCCGCAAGCGGTCTGCTAAACGTAACGGCCACCCGGGTATTGAGCGATCAGAAGATCGACGAGCAAGCCCGCTCACACTCCTGTGAATCCAACCAGTAACACTTACCGTACAGTCCGGTCTCGTCGTCTGATATGTCGCATATCTTGCCTAGGGGTGGTAAACGTCAGACCCCAATAGCTCGATAAGTCGTGTCGATATGAGGTCTATAACAGTTCGAGAAACTACTGGTAACACTTACCAGTAAATCTCAGCAACTCTGGCCAGGGATTTCCGGTTATAGCCAATCGAACACAGCGCAACATCAACTCCCTATACCGGGAGAGACGAATCCCCTCCTATCGCTCATTGCCTCCATGTGATTCGGGACTGTACCCAAAAACCACCGTTTTGCACGCCCTCTTGGACGTGGTAAGATCGAAATCAAAGCACAGTGGGAACCACACAAGACTCTATGACGATCTCGGGTCAACAGACTACTCTGTACCAGTGTCACCAGAGAACTGCCATCTGACGTGAGGTATAATACCATCTGGGAGTTCTCGGCGAGTCCGTCCAGTGTACCCAGTCTCCACTGTGCACCCGTATATCATCTCTGATGTCAAACACCAATGGATATGGGATCATCCATCGCCCATCTGTGTGGGTCGAGAAGGTATACGCTAGTCTACTCTGGTATATCGATGCCCCGTCTCGATACACCCACGACTAGGGACTTTGAAGGATGTACTTATGGACTACCATGTCCCCACTAGTATGATCCGCATCATAGTCCAGGTAGTCAAGTACACATCCTAAGTGCTTTACCAACATGTAACAGAGAGACAATCAGTGTACACGTTAAGGTAAAGATCAACCAGATAGCATACCATCATGTCGAGCAAGAAAGTCCTCCCTATATACGTCCTAGCATCCACTACAATATACATCATATGTACAGTAATGGCCTCTAGGGCATACATATAACTAAAAATCTCCCACTTGCACTAGGGCCATCTGATAGCAGTGGTTGTAGTATCTCATACTCAACCATCCCATAAAAGTCTCTCTCTGGGAAAAGGCCTTTGTGAGTGGATCCGCCGTGTTGTCCTCTGAGTCTACTCTCCTAACCTCGATCACCCTGGAAATCAACTATCTCCATGATCAGGTGACACCGCCTTAGAATATGTCTGGATCACTGATGGGACCGGCGTTCCTTGGCATAAGCCACAACTCCATTGTCTCACAATGGTTGGAACGTAGTTCATCTCATGAACCAATATACACCCAAACATCCTCTTTGGTAGCATCTTAAGTAGCGATGTATCCTGCCTTTATCGTCTAGTTTGCCACGGTATCTAGCTTGGAACCCTTCCAACATACCGTCCCTTTACTGAGGGTAAAGACAATGCCTGTGACTAACTTTCAGTCGTCCTTATCACTCTGGAACACTTCCAGTGATTCTCCCCAGGATCGGTTGATACCATCTCACTACAACTAATGAGAATCCTAACATCCAATTAGATCTATCTCATAGATCCAAAACCCAGGATTTAGGAGGTATCACTTTCATCCTATCTGGAGAATCATTGTGATAAGCGGAGATTGACCTAGCGTAGCATAGGAAACTCCTTCCCTATCAAGAGTATGTCATCCACGTACTTTATGAGGATCGTTACTATACTCCCTATTACCTTTTTGTTTATACAAGGTTCATCTACCATTTTGATGATGTCAAACTCTTTGACTAAGACATCAAAACAGATGTTCCAACTCCGCGATACCTGCTTTATCCTATAAAGCATCTTGTACACGTTTCCGCTGCTCCCACTGTCTACGAAGCCCTCTGGCTGTGTTCTTATAGACGTTCTCTTCCAAAACATCATTTAGAAAAGCAGTCATGACACCCAACCACCAGATATCGTAGTCATGGTATGTAGCCGTGGCAAGTAGGATCTGGATGGACTTAAGCATAGCCACTTGAAAAGGTTTCATCATTATCCACGCCTGGTCGATGACGAAAAGCTTTAACAAGTCTAGCTTTGAAAGTCTCAACTTTTCTATCTACACCAAGTAATCTTCTCAAGATATACTTGCTCCTGATGGGGATTTAACCCTTCAGATATAGCAACAAAAGTCCATACTTTGTTGGTGTATAAGGATTCCATCTCAGATCGCTAAGCATCCAGCCATTCTTACAGAGTCCCTACTCTCGATGGCCTGCTCGAAACTAGTTGGGTCATCATCTCATGATGCAATCCTCGCTCCCACTGTCATAGAGAAACAGAAGTACCTCTCAGGTGGGTGAGAAACCCTACTAGATCGGCGGAGAGGCTGAGGTTCGTTGGTAACTATTGAATCCTTTGGTTTTATCAAATCATTTGCTGTATTTTGTATAGCTGGAACATTTCCAGTTCTACATAACCGACCTTGCCTCGAGCTTGTCCGGATTTTGCTTTTAGACATAGCCCGGACAACCCCAAATCTTAACTAGCTTAAGACATGGGCTCTTCCCTTTCCATATCACATATGAAGTGGTAGGCAACTGATTTGATTCGAACCCTATTCAATAGGTATGCATCTTCTCAAGTGTATAACTCCCCAAAAGGAAATAGGTAACTCAGTAGTACTCATCATAGAGCACACCTTATCATATAGGGTGTGATTGTTCCGCCCCGATATACCATCGTGCTATGGTGTATACGGAGGAGTAATGCTGAGAGAGAATCTCATTCTCCTTTAGAAAAGTCCAAGAATTTCATGCTCAAGTATTCTTCTCCCTGATATCATCATAGGACATAATACTTATACTCGTTTTGTTTCTCTATTTCTAACTTATATTCTGTGAATATCTCAAAAGGTTCGGAATTGTGTTTCAACAAGAACATATGTCTGAATCTAAAGAGATTATCAGAGAATGTAATGAAGTACGAAGAACCAGTCCTGGCATATGTAGACAGGGGACCTTATATACATCAACATGTATCATCCCAAGAGTTCACTAACTCTTTCTCTGTTTCCAGTAAACGGAGCTATGCTCATCTTATCTCTATGACATGACTGGCAAGTTTCACAAGATGTAAATTCAAACTGATTTAAATATGCATCTAATATGTAACTTTAGCCAGTCGGATCGCATTGATATGACCTAGTCTACAATGCCTCAAGTAGGATTCGTTCATTTCTGAACTCTTCCTCTTGTGTGTGTTCCGTATACTAAGAACTGTAGTTTGATTTAGAACATTAATGCTTTTAGATAACGTGCCTGATCCGATCAACTTTTGATATAGGAAATGTTCAAAACATTATCCAACTATACAAAATTTTATCATTTCTTTACTAATAAAGAGATTGATATGATTTTGTATATCAGGTTCGATATCTAATAACATTTGTTCAGAATCAATGTATTTGGAATACAGGGTGACAGTAACCAACAGACTTGGCTGCAACTCTTGCCCCGTTTTCTGCCTCATGAAACTTATCACCCGTTCTCAGTTCTCTACCTTTCTGTAGCCCTATGTAACAGATTACATATCTGGGATCCCGATCTGGTATCACATACCCAGGACGTAAAGGAAACTGAGAAACAGTTCTTTGTAATGAACACACCCGAAGATGATGCATCATCATGCACTCTCTTCGTTTGGGCGGCACGGGAATTCTGGTAATCCCCAATTTCCTGCTCTGTCTTATAACAATTATAAGTTGGAGCGGGATCAATGTTCCCCAGCTCAGTATAACAAGCGGGTTCGGTCAATATTCCGTATTATTATCTTATTTAAGGCGTGATATGGTCGCTACCTGGAGAGAGAGAGAAGAAAACACTCAGCGTGCGCTCTTTCAAGAATAGATTGGTTATTATTTTATCTAATCAGGATGGCTCCCACTGCTTTTTATCAAATCTTCCTTCAAACCCTAAAAGGAAAGACTAGCCGGGATTAATTACAAACTACAAGTTCGCCAATCTTTCAGCCAGGCCAGTGTCGGTACTTTGAGGAAGGTCCCCCGTGCTTTCGCACGAACCTAATTAATGTAAACCTCGTTTTCTCAGAGGCGTAACCTCGTTAACACCTTTCTAGACACCTACTTGATCGGCTAATTGTAATGTGTAAAACTCTCCCAGGAGTAACTCTTACTCACAGCGGGTATCGGGATCCAACTATCTCATAGAAGGTATGGAATCTCATTGCAAATTTCAACACTTGAAATTCCCGATAATTTTGCCCATAGCGTCCTATGACCTTGACGGAGGCCAAACTACCCATAGCCCGCTAGTCAAGTTGAACCCGTCATTTCCTGATTGAATTAAACCCACCCGCATGACCCTTGACGGAGGCCAAACAACGCCGTACGAATACCCTAATCCAATCGCATCATATGCTAGCAGATAAGCACTAGTTAGCTACCGTACACTACGCCTTGACGGAGGCCAAACTACCGCAGCACGAATACTAACTAGTACTTATATGAAATGACGGAGGGCTACGACAGGTTTTTCTGAAAACCTATTGCGTAATGAACTTGATATCGTTGTAGAATCAAATGATTTTGAAATGGAGTGCTTTTGAGGCTTTTCTAGTTTTGCTAAAGGAGTCACTCCCGGTGAAGGGATCGTCGGTCCTTTCCTCTTCGAATGAGGTGCGGGATATATCATATATATCACTGTGCAAAGCAAAAACTCTTAAAAGCAATCAAAAGACAAACCGAGTGTGTAGCATCTGCCAGTTATTGCTAAAGGAGTCACTCCCGGTGAAGAGATCTCGGTCCTTTCCTTATCGAATAAGGTGCAGGATATATCACATATACCGCTGTGCAAAGCAAGAACTGTAGCTACCTGTTTTATTTTGAAATTCGATTCTACAACATCTTAGGTTTCATTTATTTCATTAATCACATTAATGAAGTCCCATCATTTAAATACCTAAACATCACAGATAAATACGACGTACACTTATGCCATCCGCATTCGCCTCGATGTCCCCTCGTGCACCGTTAGGTTAGGTAACTAACGGCAGAGCGGGGCAGGGCTAGCACGGGTGTAAAACAAAAGTAACGTCTATATAATATATCATATATACTATATACAGCATCTATCACAGAACATCACATGATCACATCACAGATATCGCAGCAGAAGAATCATATGAAATATTGGATATACTAGGACGTCCGTGTTTTCAATACGAGCCAGTATAAAACACGGATTCCACGGTCGTGATGAATAGCCGAACCTACACCCCTAGACCCCTACGAGAACGGCAAGCAACCGTACCAATTCTAGAGTTAGGAGACCCGGACTCGACTCCTCGAGTTGGTCTCCCACTGGACTCCAGAACCCAGTTACTTATGCTCCCCTCCTTGGGTCTATCCTAGTGCGGAAAAGTAAATAATATACAAAGGGTGACATCTTCCGCAACCTAGAAGTGCCCCAAATAAAAGAATATTACATACAAGTTTTTACATGAATGAAAATGAAAAACACTCATCTTACATAAAAACCCCCGGCTATTCAAACACGACGATCCAATATAACATATCCAGCAACACATAACATCACATGTCATCAACGTAAGTAAATATGCGCATCCCAATTGTCGTTGACATATAGCAACGAAACCGGCGATATCACATATTACACTTACGGTCACAGAAAAGAAAGAGTAAAACTACAACAGTTGGAATCCGCAACCTGCATAGACATCGCATGCCTAATCAAATGAATTCCTTAGACATCACATGCCTAACAATTATAAACCCCGCATTTTAGTCTCAAAATCGAAAAAACTTTTCAATATCAAGTCGGGCAATTCAACAAGATTTCCGTCATCCTGATCGAATGCTCGTCACAAACATCAGTAGACGGCAGCACCCCCGATACCGTCGATGAAGTGCACCAAGGCGGAACACCGCTACCGCGAGCACCCGGACGGATGCTTTCGGCGACGGGGTTCTCCTACAGTCACTTGGTCGGAGCTATGGAGCGAGGCTGTCTATTAAGTTTACCTGGAAAGTATCCGCGTACGCTACGTGATTGCGACGGACTTTTGATCGCATCAAAATTCCGTAGCAACCGATCAAGTGAGACTAAATTGCTAGATTTATAACATTCATTCAGTTATCTCATAACTACTTGTGAATTCCAAATATTGTATCACATTCCGAATAAGATAGAAAATGTTAAACTTTCCGATCGAACAATCGAACATTCCGGTTATAGCCAATCGAACACAGCGCAACATCAACTCCCTATACCGGGAGAGACGAATCCCCTCCTATCGCTCATTGCCTCCATGTGATTCAGGACTGTACCCAAAAACTACCGTTTTGCACGCCCTCTTGGACGTGGTAAGATGGAAATCAAAGCACAGTGGGAACCACACAAGACTCTATGACGATCTCGGGTCAACAGACTACTCTGTACCAGTGTCACCAGAGAACTGCCATCTGACGTGAGGTATAATACCATCTGGGAGTTCTCGGCGAGTCCGTCCAGTGTACCCAGTCTCCACTGTGCACCCGTATATCATCTCTGATGTCAAACACCAATGGATATGGGATCATCCATCGCCCATCTGTATGGGTCGAGAAGGTATACGCTAGTCTACTCTGGTATATCGATGCCCCGTCTCGATACACCCACGACTAGGGACTTTGAAGGATGTACTTATGGACTACCATGTCCCCACTAGTATGATCCGCATCATAGTCCAGGTAGTCAAGTACACATCCTAAGGGCTTTACCAACATGTAACAGAGAGACAATCAGTGTACACGTTAAGGTAAAGATCAACCAGATAGCATACTATCATGTCGAGCAAGAAAGTCCTCCCTATATACGTCCTAGCATCCACTACAATATACATCATATGTACAGTAATGGCCTCTAGGGCATACATATAACTAACAAGATGTACCTTTGGACTACCATGCCCTCACTAGTATGATCTTTATCATAGTCCAGGTAGTCAAGTACACATCCTAAGGGCTTTACCAACATGTAACTATAAGACAGTTTAAAGAGACAAGTGTACATGTTAAGATAAAGAGCAACCAGATAGCATACTATCATATCGAGCAAGAAAGTCATCTCTATATATGTCCAAGCATCCAATATAATATACATCATATGTACAATACTGGCCTCTAGGGCATACATACAACTAACAATCTCCCACTTGCACTAGGGCCAGCTGCTGTAGTATCGCATACCGAGCATTCCGAAGAGTCTCTCAAACTGTATCTCGGGAATGGCCTTCGTGAGTGGATCCGCCGTGTTGTTCTTCGTGTCAACCCTCCTGACCTCGATCTCCAGGCGATCAACTATCTCCCGGATCAGGTGATACCGCCTCAGAATATGCCTGGACCGCTGATGGGACCTGGGTTCTTTGGCCAAAGCCACCGCTCTATTGTTATCGCAATACAAAAGTATTGGATGCTCAATGGATGGAACCACTCCAAGTTCAGTAATGAACTTCTTGATCCAGACAGCCTCTTTAGCAGCATCGTTGGCAGCGATGTATTCAGCCTCCATCGTCGAGTCTGCCACGGTTTCCTGCTTGGAACTCTTCCAGCTAACCGCCCCTCCGTAAAGGGTAAAGACAAATACCGACTGCGACTTAGAGTCGTCCTTATCACTCTGGAAGCTCGAATCGGTAAAGGACTCCACTTGGAGTTCTCCGTTACCATACACCAAGAGCATCTCTTTAGTCCTTCGTAAGTACTTGAGAATGCTCTTCACAGCCGTCCAGTGACTCTCTCCAGGATCAGCTTGATACCTGCTCACTATACTTAGTGAGTATGCTACATCGGGTCTGGTACATAGCATCGCATACATGATAGAGCCTACAGCCGAAGCATAGGGTATCCCTTGCATGCGAGCTCTCTCCAAATCAGTCTTGGGAGACATCTCTTTGGAGAGAGTGACTCCAGAGATCGTGGGCAAGTTGCCACGCTTGGATTCTTCCATACTAAACCTCTTTAGTACGGTGTCAATGTACCTGGATTGGGACAATCCCAAAATCCGTTTGGATCTATCTCTATAGATCCTGATTCCCAATATGCAGGAGGCATCACCAAGATCTTTCATTGAGAATCTTTGCGATAAGAAGAGCTTGACCGATTGCAGCATAGGAATATCATTTCCTATCAAGAGTATGTCGTCCACGTACAATACGAGGAAGACAACCTTACTCTCTGCCACCTTCTTGTAGATACAAGGTTCATCTGGATTTTTGACGAAATCAAACTCTTTGATAACGACGTCAAAGCAGATGTTCCAACTCCGCGATGCTTGCTTTAATCCATAAATGGATTTAAGCAGCTTGCTCACCTTTCCGCTGCTCCCACCGTCTACGAAGCCCTCTGGCTGAGTCATGTACACGCACTCTTCTAAATCACCATTTAGAAAGGCGGTCTTAACATCTATTTGCCAAATTTCGTAATCATGATATGCAGCGATGGCAAGCATGATCCGGATGGATTTAAGCATAGCCACTGGAGAAAAGGTTTCGTCATAGTCCACACCTGGTCTTTGACGAAAACTCTTTTCTACAAGTCTAGCTTTGAAAGTCTCCACTTTCCCATCTACACCAAGTTTTTTCTTGAAGATCCACTTGCTCCCGATGTGTTTTACCCCTTCAGGAGCAACATCCAAAGTCCATACTTTGTTGGTGTACATGGATTCCATCTCGGACCGCATAGCATCCAGCCATTTCACTGAGTCCCTACTCGTGATGGCCTGCTCGAAGCTAGTTGGGTCATCATCCTCCATGATGCAATCCTCGCTTCCACCGTCAATAAGAAAACCGTAGTATCTCTCAGGTGGACGAGAAACCCTACTAGATCGGCGGAGAGACTGGGGTTCGTCGAGTTCTACTGAATCCTCTGGTTCTACCAAGTCTTCTGTTTCAGTTTGTATTGCTGGAACCTCTTCCAGTTCTACCTCAATGCTACTTGTCTGTTTCATAAGAAAACTCTTTTCTAAGAAAGTGGTATGTCGAGAAACAAACACTTTTTGTTCCTCGGAGTGGTAGAAGATATACCCTCGCGAATGTTTGGGATATCCAACAAACTTACATAGAACAGACCTTGCCTCGAGCATGTCCGGATTTTGTGTTTTAACATAGGCCGGACAACCCCATATCTGAATAAAATTAAGACATGGTCTCTTACCATTCCATATCTCCTATGGAGTGGTAGGCACAGATTTGGTTGGAACTCTATTCAATAGATATGCAGCAGTCTCCAGTGCTTATCCCCAGAAGGAAATAGGTAACTCAGCTGCACTCATCATAGAGCGCACCATATCTAATAGGGTGCGATTTCTCTGCTCCGATACACCGTTGTGCTGTGGTGTATAAGGAGGAGTAAGCTGAGAGAGAATCCCATTCTCTTTTAGATAATCTCTGAATTCGTTACTTAAGTATTCTCCTCCTCGATCAGATCGAAGGATCTTAATACTTTTGCCCGTTTGGTTCTCTACTTCTTGTTTATATTCTCTAAATTTCTCAAAAGCTTCTGATTTGTGTTTCATCAGGAACACATATCCGAATCTAGAGAGATCGTCAATGAATGTAATGAAGTATAAAGAACCATCCCTGGCATGTGTAGACATGGGACCGCATACATCACTATGTATCAGTCCCAAGAGTTCGGTAACTCTTTCTCCGTGTCCCGTAAACGGAGTTTTGGTCATCTTGCCTTTGAGACATGACTGGCAAGTGTCATAAGATGAAAATTCAAACGGATTTAAATATCCATCCTTATGCAACTTAGCTAGTCGTGTCGTATTGATGTGACCCAGTCTACAATGCCACAAGAAGGATTCGTTCAATTCAGAACTCTTCCTCTTGTGTGTGTTTTGTAAATTGAGGACTGTATTTTGATTGAGAATGAATATTCCGTTATATAACGAACCTGATGCAATCAACTTTTTATATAGGAATATGTTCATAACATTATCCTTTACTACAAAATTATATCCTTCTTTACTTAATAAAGAAACTGATATAATATTGCACATCATGTTCGGTATATAATAGCATTCATTTAGAATCAGTGTATCACCACTTGGTAATACTAGGTGATATTCGCCAACTGCTTTGGCTGCAACTTTTGCCCCATTCCCTACTTGAACGGAATGATCACCTTTTCCCAGTTCTCTACCTTTCCGTAGCCCATGTAACATCTTAAATATATGTGATCCTGATCCGGTATCTAATACCCAGGACGTAGGGTGAACTGAGAACAGTTCTCAATGACAAACACACCCGAAGATGATGCATCAACATGCATGTTCTCCTTTTGGGCGGTGTGAGAATCCAGATATTCTCCTGTTTCCTGTTCATTCTTATAACACTTATAAGATAGAACGGGTTCAACGTTCCCCTGCACAGTATAACATGCGGGTTCGGTCAATACATCCATATTATTATCTTGATTAAGGCATGAACTGGTCGCTACCTGGAGAGAGAGAGAAGAAAACACTTTAGCGTATGCTCGTGCAAGATCAGATTGGTTATTATCTTATCTAATCAGGATGGCTCCCACTGCTTTTCATCAAATCTTCCTTCAAACCCTAAAAGGAAAGATTAGCCGGGATTAATTATACACTACAAGTTCGCCAATCTTTCAGCCAGGCCAGTGTCGGTACTTTGAGGGAGGTCCCCCGTGCTTTCGCACGAACCTAATTAATGTAAACCTCGTTTTCCCAGAGGAGTAACCTCATTAACACCTTTCTAGACACCTACTTGATCGGCTAATTGTAATGTGTAAAACTCTCCCAGGAGTAACTCTTACTCGCAGCGGGTATCGGGATCCAACTATCTCATAGAAGGTATGCAATCTCATTGCAAATTTCAAAACTTGGAATTCCCGATAATATTTTGCCCCTAGCGTCCTATGACCTTGACGGAGGCCAAACAACCCATAGTCCGCTAGTCAAGTTCAGCCCGTCATTTCCTGATTGAATTAAACCCACCCGCACGACCCTTGACGGAGGCCAAACAACGCCGTACGAATACCCTAATCCAATCGCATCATATGCTAGCAGATAAGCACTAGTTAGCTACCGTACACTACGCCTTGATGGAGGCCAAACTACCGTTGCACGAATACTAACTAGTACTTATCTGAAATGACGGAGGGCTACGACAGGTTTTTCTGAAAATCAATTGCGTAATGAACTTGATATCGTTGTAGAATCAAATGAAGTTTTGAAATGGAGTGATTTTGAAGCTTTTCTAGTTTTGCTAAAGGGGTCACTCCCGGTGAAGGGATCGTCGGCCCTTTCCTCGTCGAATGAAGTGCGGGATATATCATATATATCACCGTACAAAGCAGAAACTATAGAAGCAATCAAAAGTCAAACCGAGTGTGTAGCATCTGCCAGTTATCGCTAAAGGAGTCACTCCCGGTGAAGGGATCTCGGTCCTTTCCTCATCGAATAAGGTGCAGGGTATATCATATATACCGCTATGCAAAGCAAGAACTGTAGCTACCTGTTTTATTTAAAATTTGATTCTACAACATCATTTGGTTTCTTTTCTTTCATTAATCACATTAATGAAGTCCCATCATTTAAGTCACCTAAACATCACAGATAAATACGACGTACACTTATGCCATCCGCATTCGTCTGGATGCCCCCTCGTGCACCGTTAGGTTAGGTAACTAACGACAGAGCAGGGCAGGGCTGGTGCGGATGCAAAACATAAGTAACGTCTATATAATATATCATATATACTATATACTGTATCTATCACAGAACATCACATGATCACATCACAGATATCGCAGCAGAAGAAACATATGAAACATTGGATATACTAGGACGTCCGTGTTTTCAATACGAGCCAGTATAAAACACGGATTCCACGGTCGTGATGAATAGCCAATCCCACATCCCTAGACCCCTACGAGAGCGGCAAGCAACCCTACCAATTCTAGGGTTAGGAGACCCGGACTCGACTCCTCGAGATGGTCTCCCACTGGACCCTAGAACCCGGTTACTTGTGCTCCCCTCCTTGGGTCTATCCTAATGCGGAAAAGTAAATAATATACAAAGGGTGACATCTTCCGCAACCTGGAAGTGCCCCAATATAAGAATATTACATACAAGTTTTTACATGAATGTAAATGAAAAACACTCATCTCACATAAAAAACCCCGGCTATTCAAACACGACGATCCAATATAACATATCCAGCAACACATAACATCACATGTCATTAACGTAAGTAAATATGCGCATCCCAATTGTCGTTGACATATAGCAACGAAACCGGCGATATCACATATTACACTTACGGTCACAGAAAAGAAAGTGTAAAACTACAACAGTTGGAATCCGTAACCTCTTTAGACATCGCATGCCTAATCAAATGAAATACTTAGACATCACATGCCTAACAATTATAAACCCCGCATTTTAGTCCCATTATCGAAAACTCTTTTCAATATCAAATGAGACTAAACCGCTAGATTTATAACATTCATTCAGCTATCTCATAACTGTTTGTGAATTCCAATTATTGTATCCCATTCCAGATAAATAGAAAATATCAAACTTTCCGATCGAATATTCGAACACCCAAGTTTTCCCGAAACCGTTCAACACATGAAATAGGTTCAAAGACATTCACTTCATGCCTCAGTACCAACGGTCCAGCCGTAGAAGGGTCAAGCCAACGCCTCACATGTGGCACGCCGTACTGCCCCAAACCTGAAGGTTCAAAGGGCAGTTCAAGACTGTCACATAATCGAGTTAAGGTTTGTTGTCTTCTAGAGAGACCATCGCGTTACTTGCACTACTCAGAATGTGCTTAAACCACAGAAAAATCCAACACTTGGAAATTTTCCGGCAGGGGAAAGATTGGGTATTTACATCCGGTCGAACTTTTTAACATATTCCAAAATTATCCGAAAAAACTCATAGACGAAATTTGATAATCCGATCGAATCTTCGATTCCCAATACAACTCCAGAATACTCAACTCTTGAGTCATAATAAAAATACCCAGTAAATATAGCATTCAAATATAAGAATTACTGTGCAGAAATCAAGAGGAGAAGGGACAAGATGGCCGCGGAACCGCCGCATTAGCATGCTAATGCCGCGGTTCCGCCGCACATTTGTGGAATCATGAGATCGTACTTCACTGTAATTCTTAGAAATTCCTGCTTATTTTTCTGCATATTTTTAATTCACAAAAAACCAAATTTTCAGAAAATTTCTAGAGAGCATCATGGAATTTAGGGTTTCGGTTCGATCGGGTTTCAAACGTCGTCTAGACTACGCCTAAGGCTCTAGCTAGGCTCTGATACCACTGTAGGGTTCCTAGGCACTCACAAGAGGTCTCACAAGGCATCAACCATGCCATTTTCTAATTTTACGGGTGCCGAGAAAACCTAATACGGATCGTTGACTAGAGTTTAGGCGAAATACGAAACTAGTTAACAACTTAACTAAAGGAGAGAGGCTACAACCTTTGTAGATCCGGTTCTCCACTTCCTTAGCTCCACGTAGACGTCCTCTCGCTGTCCGTCTCGAATCCCGGACTCAAGCATCGGCTTCATCGGAGAAATCGGCGGGCAAGGTCGTCGGCTTCGTGCCGAAGATGATCTACGTCGAGGTTACACAAGATCAAGCTCCAACTTCACCAAGTTGCGAAACTTGTGAAGTAAACACCCTATACTACTTGGCAAGAGGTAGAGGATGAAGAAATAGGAGGTGGGTTCACTTTAGAATTGGATTTCTCACTCAATTGCTCAAGTTGCCATTGATGGGCTTAAGCTTTCTTTCTTGATGAAGATGATGAAGAAGAAGAAAGAATATGATAAGTCTTCCTTTTAAAATGAAAATAAAATCAATACTTATCATATGCAAACCATGGTAAAGCGTAGAGAATGAATCATGGTTAGTTAGAATGGTTAGGGTTAAGGATGAAGACAAAATGGTCACTTGGTCAAAGCTTCATGAAGCTTCAACAAGCTTCATGAAAGAAAGAAACCATTTTGTTTTCTAAAATCTTTTTCACAAAAATGAAAAGATAAATAATTATGTGAAATTATGAAACCCTAACCATTCACTAAACATGGTTTAAGTCTTTACACAAATCCAAGTGAGTATGTATCATCAAACATGATACAATCAAGTGCACACAAAATATATCATATATACAATGTGCTTTTCAAGTGAGAAAATCCCTTTAAAGTGAACCAATACTAGTTAATGCAAAGTAATATATCAAATATATAATTATACATTAAATCATCAAATCAACACTTGATTCAATGATCCGGTCATGTCGCACATAACCGACTAGTATACAATGTATCGATTTATCGAATCAATGATTCGATAACTAGGTTATATCGCATACAACCAATCGAAACATTCATCGCGAGAATGGAATACGGTATCACAAACACACATTATTCTCGGTCCTGCACATATCTCATATGCGCTCCTATCTCGTTTCGCTTGAGCCAGGAAACCTCTTTGTAGGACTCTAAAGACTCGTCAATACGCCGGTAGCAGATGATGATCATATCAATCACCCACAAGCCGCAAGCGGTCTGCTAAACGTAACGGCCATCCGGGTATTGAGCGATCAGAAGATCGACGAGCTAGCCCGCTCACACTCCTGTGAATCCAACCAGTAACACTTACCGTACAGTCCGGTCTGTTCGTCTGATATGTCGCATATCAAGTCTAGGGGTGGTAAACGTCAGACCCCAATAACCGATAAGTCATGCCGATGTGAGGCTCATAACGGATCGAGAAACTACTGGTAACACTTACCAGCAAATCTCTGATCAGCCCTGGCCAGGGACTTCCCTGTTACGGCCAATCAAGCACAGCGCAACATCAACCCCCAATACCGGGAGAGACGAAACCTCTCCTATCGCTCATTGCCTCCATGTGACTCGGGACTGTACCTAAAGACCACCGTTTTGCACGCCTTCATGGACGTGGTAAGGTGGAGATCAAAGCACAGTGGGAATCACACAAGACTCCATGACGATCTCGGGTGTACAGACTAACCTGTACAAGTGTCACCTGAGAACTGCCATCTGACGTGAGGTATAATACCATCTGGGAGTTCTCGGCGAGTCCGTCCAGTGTACCCAGTCTCCACTGAGAACCCGTATACGATCTCTGATGTCAAACACCAATGGATATGGGATCATCCATCGCCCACTTCATGGGTCGAGAAGCGTATACGCTAGTCTACTCTGGTATATCGATGCCCCGTCTCGATACACCCACGACTAGGGACCTTGAAGGATGTACCTTTGGACTACCATGCCCCCACTAGTATGATCTTTATCATAGTCCAGGTAGTCAAGTACACATCCTAAGGGCTTTACCAACATGTAACTATAAGACAGTTTAAAGAGACAAGTGTACATGTTAAGATAAAGAGCAACCAGATAGCATACTATCATATCGAGCAAGAAAGTCATCTCTATATATGTCCAAGCATCCAATATAATATACATCATCTGTACAATACTGGCCTCTAGGGCATACATACAACTAACAATACCACCTTACCACGCTCAGTGCGTAAGCTACATCTGGTCTTGTACACAACATCACATACATTATAGAGCCTAACGCAGAAGCGTATGATATAATCGACATGCGAACCCTTTCTAAATCAGTCTTGGAAGATATCTCTTTGGAGAGAGTGATTCCGTGACAAGCCGGTAGACAACTGCGCTTAGATTCGTCCATACTAAATATTTTCAGTATGGTGTTGTTGTACCTTGACAGTAAAAGTCCCACCATCCTCTTTGATCTATCACGATAGATCTGGATTCCCATAATGTAGTTGGTATCACCCAGGTCTTTCATGGAGAACCTCTGTGACAAGAATCCTTTGACTGATTGTAGCATAGGAATGTCATTTCCTAATAAGAGAATGTCATCGATGTACTCAACGAGGAATTCTACAGTTCTTGCTACAATCTTACTATAAATGCATGGTTCATCTGGATTTTTGAAAAAGTCGAATTCTTTCACTGTCTCAATAAAAACAAATGTTCCAACTCCGCGATGCCTGCTTTACTCCATAAATGGACTTAAGCAACTTGCGCATTGTCCCACTGCTCCCACTCTAATTGAAACCCGCTGGCTGATCTACATAGACGCACTCTTCAAAATTACCATTTAGAAAAGTAGTCTTTACGTCCATTTGCCGGATCTCAAAATCTTTGAAGGCAGCAATGGAAAGAAGGATCTGAATGGATTTAAGCATAGACAGTGGAGAAAAGGTTTCATCATGGTCCAAACCTGGTCTTTGAAGAAAGCCTTTTGCAACAAGTCTAGCTTTATAAGTTTCAACCAATCCATCTACACCAATCTTCTTTCTGAGGATCCATTTGCAGCCTACGTGTTTCACCCTCTGGAACAATGTTCAAAGTGCGTACTTTGTCGGTGTAGATGGACTCCATTTCGGTTCGTTTTGCATCCAGCCATTTTACCGAGTCGCCGCTCTGAATGGCTTACTGGATGCTAGTTGGATCATCAATGTCAATGATGCAATCCTCTCGATCTCCGTCTATGAGAAAACCATAGTATCTCTCGGGTGGATGAAACTGCCTACTAGTCCTGAGGATTGGCGTAGAGATGTCCGGTTCTTTTGAAAACTTTGGTTCTGCCATACTTTCAGTAATAGTTTGTGGTTCTGGAATTTCTTCCAGTTCTGTTGCGCTCCCACTATTTCCTTTTACAAAAAATTGATTTTCTAAAAAGTGGGCATGATGAGGAACAAAAACCTTTTGTTCCTCTGTGTAATGGGAAAGATACCCCCTGGAGTTCTTTGGGTATCCCACAAACTTACACAGTACTAAGTGTTCCTCGAGCTGGTTCGCATACTGCTTTTTAACAAAAGATGGACATTCCTATATCTTCAAATACTAAAGATAGGGTTTCTTTCCACTCTACATCTGATATGGTATGCTAGGCACAGTCTTGGTAGGAACCTTATTTAAAAGATATGCACCTGATTCTAGTGCATAACTTCATAAGGATCGTGGTAACTCAGTATTACTCATCATGGAGCGAACTATATCCAATAAGGTTCTGTTCCTCCTTTCCTATACACCGTTGTGTTATGGTGTGTATGGAAGAGTAAGCTGAGAGAGAATTCCATTCTCTTTTGAGTAATGCAGGAACACGGAAATTAAGTATTCATCAAATCGATCAGATCTCAGTGTCTTGATACTTTTTCCTGTTTGTTTTTCCACATCATTCTTATTGTCTCGGAATTTTTCAAAGGGTCTCGGATTTATACTTCATTAAGAAGACATGTTCTAACCTAGAGTAACTATCCGTAAAAGTAATGAAATAGGAATAACCACTTTGTGTATCTGTAGATATTTGACTACACACGTCGTTTTGTATGAGTCCAAAGAGCTCGCTTTCTTTTATTCCGTGTCCAGTGAACGGAGTCTTTGTCACCTTTCCTATGAGACAAGATTGATAAGTTGTATAAGAATGTTATTCGAACAGATCCAAATATCCCTCTCTATTTAACTTCGACAACCGTGTTTCATTGATATGAACTTGTCTACAATGCCATAAGAAAGTTTTATTTAATTCTGGAAACTTTCTTTTAAGTGTGTTCTGGACGTTTGAAAACCTGAGCTTGATTCAGTATATATTTTCCTCTAGTGTACCAGACCCAATCAAACTTTGATTTAGGTGGATGTGAACCACATCGCTTACATACTAGACTTGGTACACACAAACAGTTACGTAGAATCAATATCTGCCCACTTGTCAATTCTAGGTGATATACCCTACGGATATAGCATCCACGCTCATTCCGTTAGCAACCCTGAGAGTCATATCACCTGCCCTGATAACTCTACGGTTTCTCAAACCCTATAATGAATTATAGATATGAGATCCTGATCCGGTATCTTGTACCCAGGAAGTAGAGTTAATTGATAAACTGTTGTCAATCACAAACACACCTGAAGTCGAAGCCACAACATACTTCGGATTCTGGATTCTGGGTATCCAAGCCCTGCATCTTTTCTGTTAATGCCTTTCCCGTAGCAATAGGAACATCCCTCTTTCCCTACTGTTAACCCCGAAATTTTTCCCTTCCCTTTTCTTCTCCGTTACCGACACCTCCTATCGGCTTTGTGGAAGTCTTCTTCTTCTCACCCTTGGCAACCGCCTTAGATCCAGAAGAGGAAGATTCCCCAATAAGCAGAGTGGGTGTCTCCCTGGTTTCCTTCAGGGTGCCCTCAACAGGATGTATAACTTTCTTCCCCTGGGTGTAAGTAGGAGGTAGGGACTGTAGAATCAAGTCAGCATATGACTCGTTCTACAACGTGGTCTTCAGGTCCGTGAGTTTTTTAATATAGCTAATCATTGTAGGGACTTGGTCTCCTACAGATCATCCGACAGCCAACCTCGCTTGAAGAAATTCCTTCGAGATATCATATCTTGCGATATGAGATTGCTCTCCATATAAAACTTTGTTATGGAGGAAGATAGAAACTAAGTCCATCTTCTCGTGCTGCCTCTAGTATACACCATCAACTGAGGCCAACACGAGGCACTTGGCAATCGCACAATATTTTTCTGTTGTCTTACGGATATCCTTATCCGCGACGGTGGAAACTGGACCTGGGACGGCGGGGGCTTAAGTAGTAATGAGGTGGTCCAGCTTGTCATTGGTAATGGACATCTGGACAAACCTTTGCCAGTCATTATAGTATAACTCAGTCATTTTATTAACTATCAGTAACCTAATCTGGTCACCTAGTCGCTGCAATTAGGGGAGAGAGAAGAATACACTCAGCATGATGCTTTTGCAAGTTTAGATTGGTTTTTAATTTATCTAAAAAGGATGGCTCCCACTGTTTCTCGAATCCTTCCTCAAACCTTAAAAGAAGAATTAGTCAGGATTAATCTTACCGTACAATACTTGCTTAACCGTTTGGCCAGGCTAGTGTCGGTACTTCGTGGGAGATTTTACGACACTTTCGCTAAGTTTCTTAATTAAATAACCTCTTTTCCTTAGAGGCGTAGCCCCTCTTACACTGTTCTAGACACCTACTTGGTTTATAGCATTGATCGTTAAGTAAAGAATCTCCCGAGGAGTAGCGAAAACTCACAGTACGATCGAGATCCAAATATCATTGTGTGATAATCCTGAAGGAATCCTACCAACATTATCACACTCCAAATGGTATGCAGCACTAGTAAGTTTCAGTTTCCTTAGAAACTCCCGATGGATTTTTTCCCCATGCTCTTATGACTTTGGCGAAGGCCAACATATCATAAGTCACATGTCAAGTTCTAACCATCATTGTCCTGGTTAATTTGAACCCACCCGTATATACCCTTGACGAAGGCCAAAATAGTAGTACGACTGTCCTAAACCAACTCATCTATCTATATTACAGATGAATATCCAGCAGCTACCAAACACTATGCCTTGGCGAAGGTCAAAATACATAGATTGAATACTACTGAATATTCAACTGAAATGACGGAGGGCTACGAATGGTTTTGGCGAAACCGTGAACGTAGTGAACTTGATATAATCGAAAGAAGCTGATAGCATTTAAAAGGAGTGGTTTAAGCTCCGCATTTAAAAGTCTCCTGTCTTAAAATAACCGAGTTGTTTTAAAATTTGTTCCAACGATTCATCTTTGGTTTTTTTTCTTTGAATTAATGTAATGTAGTCCCATCAATTAACCTACCATTGTAGAAAACAACGAAAATACAACATACGATTTTTCCATCCACATTCGCCACTGGGCCCCGTTATCACCCGTTAGGTTTATTTAACTAACGACAGAGCTGGGGCTGGACTAGCGCAGATGCAAAACATAAGCAATGTCTATTATATAATATATATATATAATAATATCCATTCGTCAGACGCAACGATAGGCATTCCAGATCATAGATGAACACATTGGATATACTAGGAATTCCTCATTTCGTTTGAGCCTGTAACGAAAGACGGATCCCACGGTCGTGATAAATAGCCAAACCCCACCCTAGAGCTCTACGGGTGCGGCAAACCACCCGCCAAATACCCGAAGTGAAGCAAACTTCCTCAACAAAGTGAGTAGGCCACTCGGCACTTCAAAGTACCCGGTAGTTTGTACACCCCACCTTGGGTCTATCCTAGGAGCAAAAACAGTAAAAGAAATAATACAATGGTGGCTGCAACCTCAACCCGGATGTGCCCCGCAAAATAATATTACATCATTTTACAAATTTATATCGATTGAAAGAATGAAAACTCTCATCTCACATCCCCGGCTATTCATCCATGACGATCCAACAAGTTCATATACACAAACCATCACAACGACATCACAGATATGTGCAACCCCGACTAATCGACGTATAGCAATTAGTCAAAGTTTTCAAACACATATATACATCATAAAGATTGTAAAGTAACTATGACATTAAAATTCCGCACGTAATTATAAAACTCAACCAATTTTCCAAGACATGAAAATACAGTGAGCTAAAGTTCCAAAATCGATCGTTTTGAGCCAATTCGAATGTCCGAATGAAAACGAAACGCGCCCAAACCTTCGCGGGAAGTTAGAGAACGAAATTAACTTCGAATCGGGAGGCCTAGAAGGGGTATCCCACCCTCGAGGTCACCACAAAGTTACCAGGGGTGAGGTAGACCCGAAACTGCCCAAGGTGGGGCAGTTTCTGGTCCCCACCACCAAAACCGCCTTGTGGTGGTCTTGGGGAGTGGGACCTGCCGTTCGTCCCCCCGTAGGGTCCCCGAGGTGCGCACGCTCCACCCCACGGCTTCTCGGTTCGAACCGTGAGCCCGCGGGGTGTGCAAACAACTCAAAAGTTCATTTTTGAAAATTGTTTTTTCGGCAGTTTTTGCGCGACAAAAAACGGCGGAATTCTAATATCGCTACAAGCTATCTTGTTAGTTATGTATATGACCTAGAGGCCATTATTGTACATATAATGTATATTATAGTCGATTCTTGGACATATATATAGAGAGGACTTTATTGCTCGACATGATAGTATGCCATCTGGTTGCTCTATGTCTTAACATGTAGACTTGTATTGTGATACTGTCTTGCTCTCACATGTTGATAAAGCTCTTAGGATGTGTACTTGACTACCAGGACTATGATGGAGATCATACTAGTGGGGCCAAGGTAGTCCATAAGTACATCCTATAATTGTTCCTAGTCGAGGGTGTATCGAGACAGGACATCGATACTCCAGAGTAGACTAGCGTATACGCTTCATGACCCATATGATGGGCGATGGGTGATCCCACATCCATTGGTGTTTGACATCAAAGATGGTATACGGGTGCTCAGTGGAGACTGGGTACAATGAACGGACTCGCCGAGAACTCCTAGTTGGTATTATACCTATCGTCAGATCGTAGTTCTCTAGTGATACTGGTACAGGTTAGTCTGTAGACCCGAGATCGTCATAGAGTCTTCTGTGATTCCCACTGTGCTTTGATTTCCATCTTACCAAGTTCAAGAGAACGTGCAAAATGGTGGCTTTTGGGTACAGTCTCGAATCACGTGGAGGCAATGAGCGATAGGAGGGATTTCGTCTCTCCCGGTATTAGGGTTTGATGTTGCGCCGTGCTCAATTGGCCATAACAGGAAGTCCCCCTGGCTAGGGCTGATATGGAGATCTACTGGTAAGTGTTATCAGTAGTTTCTCGACCCGTTATGAGCCTCACATCGGCAAGACTTATCGGTTACTGGAGTCTGGCGTTTACCACCTCTAGACTGGATATGTGACATATCAGACGAAGAGACCGAACTGTACGGTAGTGTTACTGACAGGCTTTACAGGAGTATGAGCAGACTTGCTTGTTGATCTGCAGATCGCTCAATACCCGGGTAGCCGTTACGTCTAGCTAGTACTGCTGACGGCTTGTGGGTGCTTGATATGATCATCACCTACTGCCGGCGTATTGACGGGTCTTTAGAGTCCTAC
This sequence comes from Agapanthus africanus, assembly GCA_030015575.1. NCBI lineage: Eukaryota > Viridiplantae > Streptophyta > Magnoliopsida > Asparagales > Amaryllidaceae > Agapanthus > Agapanthus africanus. Next base: position 366,771,994 of record CM057340.1, read on the forward strand.
ACAGAGGTTTCCTGGCTCAGGAGAAATGAAGTAGGAGCACATATGTGATATGTGCGTGTTAGTTGTATGTATGCCCTAGAGGCCAGTATTGTACAGATGATGTATATTATATTGGATGCTTGGACATATATAGAGATGACTTTCTTGCTCGATATGATAGTATGCTATCTGGTTACTCTTTATCTTAACATGTACACTTGTCTCTTTAAACTGTCTTATAGTTACATGTTGGTAAAGCCCTTAGGATGTGTACTTGACTACCTGGACTATGATGCAGATCATACTAGTGGGGACATGGTTGTCCATAAGTATATCCTTCAAGGTCCCTAGTCGTGGGTGTATCGAGACAGGGCATCGATATACCAGTGTAGACTAGCGTATACGCTTCTCGACCCATAAGATGGGCGATGGATGATCCCATATCCATTGGTGTTTGACATCAGAGATGGTATACGGGTGCTCAGTGGAGACTGGGTACACTGGACGGACTCGCCGAGAACTCCAAGATGGTATTATACCTCACGTCAGATGGCAGTTCTCAGGTGACACTTGTACAGGTTAGTCTGTAGACCCGAGATCGTCATAGATTCTTGTGTGATTCCCACTGTACTTTGATCTCTACCTTACCACGTCCATGAGGGCATGCAAAACGGTGGTCTTTGGGTACAGTCCCGAGTCACATGGAGGCAATGAGCGATAGGAGGGGTTTCGTCTCTCCCGGTATTGGGGGTTGATGTTGCGCTGTGCTCGATTGGCCGTAACAGGGAAGTCCCTGGCCAGGGCTGATCAGAGATTTGCTGGTAAGTGTTACCAGTAGTTTCTCGACCCGTTATGAGCCTCACATCAGCACGACTTATCGGTTATTGGGGTCTGACGTTTACCACCCCTAGACTTGATATGCGACATATCATACGAACAGACCGGACTGTACGGTAAGTGTTACTGGTTGGATTCACAGGAGTGTGAGCGGGCTAGCTCGTCGATCTTCTGATCGCTCAATACCCGAATGGCCGTTACTTTAGCAGACCGCTTGCGGCTTGTGGGTGCTTGATATGATCATCATCTGCTACCGGCGTATTGACGAGTCTTTAGAGTCCTACACAGAGGTTTTCTGGCTCAAGCGAAACGAAATAGGAGCGCATATGAGATATGTGCAGGACCGAGAATAATGCGTGTATGTGATACCGCATTTCATTCTCGCGATATATGTTTCGATTGGTGATATTCGATATGACCTAGTTATCGAATCATTGATTCGATTAATCGATACATTGGATTCTAGTCGGTTATGTGCGACATGACCGGATCATTGAATCAAATGTTGATTTAATGATTTAATGTATAATTATATATTTGATATATTGCATTGCATTAACTAGTAATGGTTCACTTTAAACGGATTTTTCTCACTTGATGCACATTGTATATGTGATATGCTTTTGTGCACATATTTGTATCATGTTTGATGATACTTGATCATATTGTTAAATGTAAAGAATTAAAACCAAGGTTAAATGATAATTAGGGTTTTGCCTTATCATTTATTTATTCATTTCTTTCTTTATTTTATTGGATAAATGAAAATAAAATGGTTTGTTTTTGTCATGAAGCTTGTTGAAGCTTCATGAAGCTTTGACCAAAGAGACCATTTTGTCTTCATGCTTAACCCTAACCCATCCACTTACCATGGTTTATTCTCTACACTTAACCCTTGTTAGATTATGATAAGTATGAATTTTCTTTTCATTTTAAAAAGACTTATCATAATACTAGCTTCATCTTCTCCTTCTTCTTCAAGATAGAAACCTTGATGCCATAAATGGCAACTTAAGTTCTAGTGAGAGAAATCCAATTCTAAAGTGAACCCACCTCCTATTTCTTCACCCTCTACCTCTTGCCAAGTTGTTTTGTGTGTTTTCTTCACAAGTTTCACAACTTTGTGAAGTCGGAGCTTGAACTTGTGATGCCTCGACGTAGATCGTCTTTGACACGAAGCCGACGACCTAGCTCGCCTGTTTCTCCGATGAAGCCGACGAATGAGTTTGGGATTCATGATGGACAGCAGGAGGACACCCACGTGGAGCTAAGGAAGTGGAGAACCGGATCTACAAAGGTTGTAGCATCTAAATTTTAGTTAAGTAGTTAACTAGATTATCTTTTCGCCTAAACTTCTAGTCAACGATCCGTATTAGGGTTTCTCGGCACCCATAATTTTTGAAATTGGCATGGTTGATGCCTTGTGAGACTTCATTAGAGTGCCTAGGAACCCTACAGTGGTATCAGAGCCTAGCTAGAGCCTTAGGCGAAGTCTAGACGGAGTTTGAAGTCCGAACGAACCGAAACCCTAACTCACAAAATGCTCTCCGTACATTTTCTAAAATATGGGATTTTTCCAAGTTAAAAATATGCAGAAAAATCAGCAGGTGATTCTAAGAGTTACTGTGAAATTCAACAGCCCAAATCCACCAAGTCGCCGCGGTTCCGCGGCATGAGCATGGCTCATCTGGCGGTTCCGCGGCCGTACGGCCACATTAGACAATGAATTCTGCACAGTAATTCTTATTTTCCAGTGATGGTTTTCCTGGGAATTTTTTAAAAATTTATTCAAGAGTTGCATTTTCTGGGGTTGTTTTGGAGCTTCGATGTTTCGACCGGATTATCAAATTTCGTCTTTGTGTTTTTCCGGATGACTTTAGAATATGTTAAAAAGTTCGACCGGATATAAATACCCAACTTTTCCCCTGTCGGGAAATTTCCAAGTGTTGGATTTTTCCGTAGTTTAACGACGTTCTAAGTAGTGCAAGTAACGCGATGGACCCTCTAGAAGACAACAAACCTTAACTCGATTATGTGACCGTCTTGAACTGCCCTTTGAACCTTCGGGTTTGGGGCAGTACGGCGTGCCACATGTGAGGCGTTGGCTTGACCCTTCTACGGCTGGACCGTTGGTACTGAGGCACGAACTGAAGGTTGTTAGACTTATTTCATGTGTTGAGTTGTATCGGGAAAACTTGGGTATTCGACTGTTCGATCGGAAAGTTTAACATTTTCTGTTTATCTGGAATGTGATACAATAATTGGAATTCACAAGTAGTTATGAGATAACTGAATGAATGTTATAAATCTAGCAATTTAGTACCATATGATATTGAAAAGAGTTTTCGATAATGAGACTAAAATGCGGGATTTATATCTGTTAGGCATGTGATTTCTAAGTATTTCATTTGATTAGGCATGCGATGTCTAAAGAGGTTGAGGATTCCAACTGTTGTAGTTTTACACTTTCTTTTCTGTGACCGTAAGTGTAGTATGTTCATATCGCCGGTTTCGTTGCTATACGTCAACGACAATTGGGGTATGCATACTTACTTACGTTGATGACATGTGATGTTATGTGTTGTTGGATATGTTATATTGGATCGTCGTGTTTGAATAGCCGGGGGTTTTTATATGAGATGGGTGTTTTTCATTTTCATTCATGTAAAAACTTGTATGTAATATTCTTTTTATTTGGGGCACTTCCAGGTTGCGGAAAGTGTCACCCTTTGTATATTATTTACTTTTCTGCACTAGGATAGACCCAAGGAGGAGAGCACAAGTAACCCGGTTCTGGGGTCCAGTGGGAGACCAACTCGAGGAGTCGAGTCCGGGTCTCCTAACCCTAGAATTGGCAGGGTTGCTTGCCGCTCTCGTAGGGGTCTAGGGGTGTGGGATTGGCTATTCATCACGACCGTGGAATCCGTGTTTTATACTGGCTCGTATCGAAAACACGGACGTCCTAGTATATCCAATGTTTCATATGTTTCTTCTGCTGCGATATCTGTGATGTGATCATGTGATGTTCTGTGATGGATACAGTATATAGTATATATGATATATTATATAGACGTTACTTATGTTTTGCACCCGCGCTAGCCCTGCCCCGCTCTGTCGTTAGTTACCTAACCTAACGGTGCAGGAGGGGACATCGAGGCGAATGCGGATGGCATAAGTGTATGTCGTATTTATCTGTGATGTTTAGGTACTTAAATGATGGGACTTCATTAATGTGATTAATGAAAGAAAGAAACCTAAGATGTTGCAGAATCAAATTTTAAATAAAACAGGTAGCTACAGTTCTTGCTTTGCATAGCGATATATATGATATATCCTGCACCTCATTCGACGAGGAAAGGACCGAGATCCCTTCACCGGGAGTGACTCCTTTAGCAATAACTGGCAGATGCTACACACTCGGTTTGTTTTTGATAGCTTCTATAGTTTCTGCTTTGCACAGCGATATATATGATATATCCCGCACCTCATTCGACGAGAAAAGGGCCGACGATCCCTTCACCGGGAGTGACCCCTTTAGCAAAACTAGAAAAGCCTCAAAATCACTCCATTTAAAAACTTCATTTGATTCTACAACGATATCAAGTTCATTACGCAATAGGTTTTCATAAAAACCTGTCATAGCCCTCCGTCATTTCAGATAAGTACTAGTTAGTATTCGTGCTGCGGTTGTTTGGCATGCGTCAAGGCGTAGTGTACGGTAGCTAACTAGTGCTTATCTGCTAGTATACGATGCGATTGGATTAGAGTATTCGCACGGCGTTGTTTGGCATGCGTCAAGGGTCGTGCGGGTGGGTTTAATTCAATCAAGAAATGTACGGGTTGAACTTGACTAGCGGACTATGGGTTGTTTGGCATGCGTCAAGGTCATAGCACGCTAGGGGCAAAATATTATCGGGAATTTCAAGAGTTGAAATTTGCAATGAGATTGCATACCTTCTATGAGATAGTTGGATCCCGATACCCACTGCGAGTAAGAGTTACTCCTGGGAGAGTTTTACACATTGCAATTAGCTGATCAAGTAGGTGTCTAGAAAGGTGTCAACGAGGTTACGCCTCTGGGAAAACGAGGTTTACATTAATTAGGTTCGTGCGAAAGCACGGGGGACCTCCCTCAAAGTACCGACACTAGCCTGGCTGAAAGATTAGCGAACTTGTAGTGTGTAATTAATCCCAGCTAGTCTTTCCTTTTAGGGTTTGAAGGAAGATTTGATAAAAAGCAGTGGGAGCTATCCTGATTAGATAAGATAATAACCAATCTGATCTTGCACGAGCTTACGCTAAAGTGTTTTCTTCTCTCTCTCTCCAGGTAGCGACCATTTCATGCCTTAATAAAGATAATAATATGGATGTATTGACCGAACCCGCATGTTATACTGTGCTGGGGAACGTTGGTTCCGTTCCTTCTTATAAGAGTTATAGGAATGAACATGAAATAGGGGAATACCAGGATTCCCATGCCACCCGAATGAAGAAAGTACATGTTGATGCATTTTCTTCGGGTGTGTTCGTTACAGAGAACTGTTTCTCCATTTGCTCCACGTCCTGGGTATTAGATACCGGGTCAGGATCCCATATATGTAATCAGTTACATGGGCTTAGGAAAGGTAGAGAACTTGAAGAAGGTGATAAAGACATTAGAGTTGGAAATGGTGCAATTGTTGCAGCTAAGACTGTCGGGGAATATCACCTTGTATTACCAACTGGTAATACATTGGTTCTGAACGAATGCTATTACATGCCGAACCTGATATGCAACATTATATCAGTTTCTTTATTAAGTAAAGAGGGATATAATTTTGTATTACAGGACAATGTTATGAATATTTTCCGTAACCAAAAGTTGGTTGGATCAGGCACGTTGTGCAATGGCATTTATGTTCTAAATCAATCAACAGTTCTGAGCATAACTAACACACACAAGAGGAAAAGTTCTGAAATGAACGAATCCTTCTTGTGGCATTGTAGACTGGGTCACATCAATGTGACACGACTGGCGAAGTTGCATAAGGATGGATATTTAAATCCGTTTGAATTTTCATCTTATGACACTTGCCAGTCATGTCTTAAAGGAAAGATGACCAAAACTCCGTTTACGGGACACGGAGAAAGAGTTACTGAACTCTTAGGACTGATACATAGTGATGTATGCGGTCCTATGTCTACACATGCCAGGGATGGTTCTTTATACTTCATTACATTCACTGACGATCTCTCTAGATTCGGATATGTGTTTCTGATGAAACACAAATCAGAAGCTTTTGAGAAATTTAGAGAATATAAACAAGAAGTCGAGAACCAAACCGGAAAAAGTATTAAAATCCTACGATCTGATCGAGGAGGGGAATACTTGAGCAATGAATTCCTGGACTTCCTAAAAGAGAATGGGATTCTCTCTCAGCTAACTCCTCCATATACACCACAGCACAACGGTGTATCTGAACGGAGAAACCGCACCCTATTAGATATGGTGCGCTCAATGATGAGTACAGCTGAGTTACCTATTTTCTTCTGGGGATTTGCGCTTGAGACAGCCATGGACCTATTGAATAGAGTTCCTACCAAATCAGTGCCTACCACTCCATATGAGATATGGAAAGGGAAGAGACCACATCTTAATTATATTAAGATATGGGGTTGTCCAGCCTATGTCAAAAGACAAAATCCGGACAAACTCGAGGCAAGAACTGTCTTATGTAAGTTTGTAGGATATCCCAAAAATTCACAAGGGTATATCTTCTACCACCCCGAGGAACAAAAGGTGTTTGTTTCTCGACATGCCACTTTCTTAGAAAAGAGTTTTCTTATGAAACAGACAAGTGGCATTGAGGTAGAACTGGAAGAGGTTCCAGCGACACAGACTACAACAGAAGATTTGGTTGAACCAGAGGATTCCGTAGTTCCCGATGAACCCCAGCCACTCCGCCGATCTAGTAGGGTTCCTCGCCAACCTGAGAGATACTACGGTTTTCTCATGGATGGAGGGAGCGAGGATTGCATCATGGAGGATGATGACCCAACTAGCTTCGAGCAGGCCATCACGAGTAGGGACTCAGTGAAATGGCTGGATGCTATGCGGTCCGAGATGGAATCCATGTACACCAACAAAGTATGGACTTTGGATGTTGCTCCTGAAGGGGTAAAACCCATCGGGAGCAAGTGGATCTTCAAGAAGAAACTTGGTGTAGATGGGAAAGTGGAGACTTTCAAAGCTAGACTTGTAGCAAAGGGTTTTCGTCAAAGACCAGGTGTGGACTATGACGAGACCTTTTCTCCAGTGGCTATGCTTAAATCCATCCGGATCATGCTTGCCATCGCTGCATATCATGATTACGAAATCTGGCAAATGGATGTTAAGACCGCCTTTCTAAATGGTGATTTAGAAGAGTGCGTGTACATGACTCAGCCAGAGGGCTTCGTAGACAGTGGGAGCAGCGGCAAGGTGTGCAAGCTGCTTAAATCCATTTATGGATTAAAGCAAGCATCGCGGAGTTGGAACATCTGCTTTGATGTCGTTATCAAAGAGTTTGATTTCGCCAAAAACCCAGATGAACCTTGTATTTACAAGAAGGTGGCAGGGAGTAAGGTTGTCTTCCTCGTATTGTACGTGGACGACATACTCTTGATAGGAAATGATATTCCTATGCTGCAATCGGTCAAGCTCTTCTTATCACAAAGATTCTCAATGAAAGATCTTGGTGATGCCTCCTGCATATTGGGAATCAGGATCTATAGAGATAGATCCAAAAGGATATTGGGATTGTCCCAATCCAGGTACATTGACACCATACTAAAGAGGTTTAGTATGGAAGAATCCAAGCGTGGGAACTTGCCCACGATCTCTGGAGTCACTCTCTCCAAAGAGATGTCTCCCAAGACTGATTTGGAGAGAGCTCGCATGCAAGGGATACCCTATGCTTCGGCAGTAGGCTCTATCATGTATGCGATGCTATGTACCAGACCCGATGTAGCATACTCACTAAGTGTAGTGAGCAGGTATCAAGCTGATCCTGGAGAGAGTCACTGGACAGCTGTGAAAAGCATTCTCAAGTACTTGCGAAGGACTAAAGAGATGCTCTTGGTGTATGGTAATGGAGAACTCCAAGTGGAGTCCTTTACCGATTCCAGCTTCCAGAGTGATAAGGACGACTCTAAGTCGCAGTCGGGATTTGTCTTTACCCTTTACGGAGGGGCGGTTAGCTGGAAGAGTTCCAAGAAGGAAACCGTGGCAGACTCGACGATGGAGGCTGAATACATCGCTGCCAACGATGCTGCCAAAGAGGCTGTCTGGATCAAGAAGTTCATTGCTGAACTTGGAGTGGTTCCATCCATTGAGCATCCAATACCTTTGTATTGCAATAACAATGGAGCGGTGGCTTTGGCCAAGGAACCCAGGTCCCATCAGCGATCCAGGCATATTCTGAGGCGGTATCACCTGATCCGGGAGATAGTTGATCGCCGGGAGTCGAGGTCAGGAGGGTTGACACGAAGAACAACACGGCGGATCCACTCACGAAGGCCATTCCCCAGATACAGTTTGAGAGACTCTTCGGGATGCTCGGTATACGATACTACAGCAGCTGGCCCTAGTGCAAGTGGGAGATTGTTAGTTGTATGTATGCCCTAGAGGCCAGTATTGTACAGATGATGTATATTATATTGGATGCTTGGACATATATAGAGATGACTTTCTTGCTCGATATGATAGTATACTATCTGGTTACTCTTTATCTTAACATGTACACTTGTCTCTTTAAACTGTCTTATAGTTACATGTTGGTAAAGCCCTTAGGATGTGTACTTGACTACCTGGACTATGATGCAGATCATACTAGTGGGGACATGGTAGTCCATAAGTATATCCTTCAAGGTCCCTAGTCGTGGGTGTATCGAGACAGGGCATCGATATACCAGTGTAGACTAGCGTATACGCTTCTCGACCCATAAGATGGGCGATGGATGATCCCATATCCATTGGTGTTTGACATCAGAGATGGTGTACGGGTGCTCAGTGGAGACTGGGTACACTGGACGGACTCGCCGAGAACTCCCAGATGGTATTATACCTCACGTCAGATGGCAGTTCTCAGGTGACACTTGTACAGGTTAGTCTGTAGACCCGAGATCGTCATAGAGTCTTGTGTGATTCCCACTGTACTTTGATCTCCACCTTACCACGTCCATGAGGGCATGCAAAACGGTGGTCTTTGGGTACAGTCTCGAGTCACATGGAGGCAATGAGCGATAGGAGGGGTTTCGTCACTCCCGGTATTGGGGGTTGATGTTGCGCTGTGCTCGATTGGCCGTAACAGGGAAGTCCCTGGCCAGGGCTGATCAGAGATTTGCTGGTAAGTGTTACCAGTAGTTTCTCGACCCGTTATGAGCCTCACATCGGCACCACTTATCGGTTATTCGGGTCTGACGTTTACCACCCCTAGACTTGATATGCGACATATCAGACGAACAGACCGGACTGTACGGTAAGTGTTACTGGTTGGATTCACAGGAGTGTGAGCGGGCTAGCTCGTCGATCTTCTGATCGCTCAATACCCGGATGGCCGTTACGTTTAGCAGACCGCTTGCGGCTTGTGGGTGCTTGATATGATCATCATCTGCTACCGGCGTATTGACGAGTCTTTAGAGTCCTAGACAGAGGTTTCCTGGCTCAAGCGAAACGAAATAGGAGCGCATATGAGATATGTACAGGACCGAGAATAATGCGTGTATGTGATACCGCATTTCATTCTCGCGATATATGTTTCGATTGGTGATATTCGATATGACCTAGTTATCGAATCATTGATTCGATAAATCGATACATTGGATTCTAATCGGTTATGTGCGACATGACCGAATCATTGAATCAAATGTTGATTTAATTATTTAATGTATAATTATATATTTGATATATTGCATTGCATTAACTAGTAATGGTTCACTTTAAACGGATTTTTCTCACTTGATGCACATTGTATATGTGATATGCTTTTATGCACATATTTGTATCATGTTTGATGATACTTGATCATATTGTTAAATGTAAAGAATTAAAACCATGGTTAAATGATAATTAGGGTTTTGCCTTATCATTTATTTATTCATTTCTTTCTTTATTTTATTGGATAAATGAAAATAAAATGGTTTGTTTTTGTCATGAAGCTTTGACCAAAGAGACCATTTTGTCTTCATGCTTAACCCTAACCCATCCACTTACCATGGTTTATTCTCTACACTTAACCCTTGTTAGATTATGATAAGTATGAATTTTCTTTTCATTTTAAAAAGACTTATCATAATACTAGCTTCATCTTCTCCTTCTTCTTCAAGATAGAAACCTTGATGCCATCAATGGCAACTTGAGTTCTAGTGAGAGAAATCCAATTCTAAAGTGAACCCACCTCCTATTTCTTCACCCTCTACCTCTTGCAAAGTTGTTTTGGGTGTTTTCTTCACAAGTTTCACAACTTTGTGAAGTCGGAGCTTGAACTTGTGATGCCTCGACGTAGATCGTCTTTGACACGAAGCCGACGACCTAGCTCGCCTGTTTCTCCGATGAAGCCGACGAATGAGTTCGGGATTCATGATGGACAGCGAGAGGACACCCACGTAGAGCTAAGGAAGTGGAGAACCGGATCTACAAAGGTTGTAGCATCTAAGTTTTAGTTAAGTAGTTAACTAGATTATCTTTTCGCCTAAACTTCTAGTCAACGATCCGTATTAGGGTTTCTCGGCACCCATAATTTTTGAAATTGGCATGGTTGATGCCTTGTGAGACTTCATTAGAGTGCCTAGGAACCCTACAGTGTGGGACCGAGATTAAAATGTGTATGTGATACCGTATTCTATTCTCGCGATATTGGTATTGGTCGGTTATATGTGATATAGCCGGGTTATCGAATCAAGTGTTGATTCGATAAGAAGATACATATAAAATTTCGGTTATATGTGATATAGCCGGATTATGAAATCAAGTGTTGATTTGATAATTTAATGTATAATTGTATATATGATATACTAATTTACATTAACTAATATTAGCTCACTTAAGCATTCTTTTTCCTCACTTTTTGCACACTAAATATATATGTGATATATATTTTTGTGTCATGCTAGTTTATATATGCAACATGGGTGTATGAGACTTACACCATATATGAGATAATATTATGGTTTTTATTTATTTAAGTAATTCAAAATTGAGTGGAATTTGTCATGGTTGGAAGCTTGGGGAAGCTTGTAGATGACAATTAACTTAGTCCACCAATTTTGTTTTTCCTTAGATATTTATAAAGCTAACCATTATCTTTAACTATGGTTATGTATTTACAAGGGTTATATGAGATATTTCTCATCCATGGTTGCCATTCACTCTCTCATCCATTATCTCTTCATCTTCATCATCATCAAGAGCCAAGCTCTTTAGCGCTTGAGGAAGTGAGAAAAATAGTGAGAAAAAGAATTCTAAAGTGAGCAAAATTCCTACTTTATCATCCTCTACTAGATTAACCATTTAGTTTAGGGTGTTTGCTTCACTAATCCCTAATTAGTGAAGAGGTAGCTTGGGTTAGTGTTTCCTCGACGTAGATCATCTTCGGCCTCGAAGACTTCATGCAAGCTTGCTCCTTTCTTCTTGAGAAGCCATTCTAGAGTCCTGAAGATCACTACTTGGAGTGAAGGGACTACTAAACGGTGTTATTGAAGTGGAAGACCGTTCTACAATGGTTGTATTCCATATTCACTTATATGTAAAAGTTTTTTACATATGTTATTGTCTAAATCTCAAGTTAAGATTCTAAGGTTAGGGTTAAGTAGCATGGCATAAATTTGAAAAAGGCATGGACGATGCCTTCCGAAACCTTGCTGTCGTGTTAGGTAACCCTACAGTCGTATCAGAGCTAAGCTAGAGAATTAGACGATGTAACCGAAACAACTCTGAAACTTGAAACAATGAAATCTATTTTCTGTCGATTTTTAAATGGGCTCTAAAAAATTTTTAAGCAACTGCAGAATGTTGTATATGATATAACATGAACACCAAAGAAATTTGAAGCAAAACGGTCGCATTTTTCCCGGCCACATGCAGTGTATTTCCGAGCTGGTCGGTTTGGTGATGGAATTTTGGCTTCAAAATTTTTTGGTGTTCCAGTCTCTGGGTTCTGGTGTTTCAGGTGTTGCTTGTTTTTTCTAAAATTGTATGAGATGTTAATTTTCTATAAAGGCAATTCGGAGTGTTTCGTAGTCGTAATTCTAATTTTATTCCGGGTTGTTTTAGACGACGTTAAAAACTTCAAACGGATATCAAATACCCACTTTAACCCTCGCTGGAAATTTTCCAACAGTTGGATTTTTCCAAGTTTGAAACATTCAAATATCATGCAAGTGATTCGATGTACCCTCTACATGAACGAAACCCTAACTCGATTCTATGACCGTAAGAACCGCCGCCAAACCTTAGGGTTTGTGGTAGTTCCGCGGCGCCATAAGTGAGGCAAGGGTTGACCCTTCTACGGCTGGTCCATAGGTACTGTGGCATGTACTGAGTATTTTTAAACTACGCTCAAGTGTTGAGCTCTTTTGGAAATTTTGGGTGTTTGTTGATTCGATCGGAATGTTTAAAATCATCTAGATTTTTCTGGAATGTGATACAATATTTGGAATTCATATTGTTAGGCATGAAATGCGAAGTATGTGATATTTCGGGTTTATGATATCTAAGGTGATTGTGGATTCCAAATGTTGTAGTTTAACATTTTCTTTTCTGCGACTGTAAGTGTAATATATGGTGTATCGCCGGTTTTGTTTCTATATGTCAACAAAAATTGGGATACGCATATTTACTTACGTTGATGACATATGATGTTATGTGTTGCTGTGATATGTTATATTGGATCGTCATGATTTGAATAGCTAGGGGTTTTATGTGAGATGGGAGTTTTTATTTTCATTCATGTAAAATTCATTGTATGTAATATTCTTTTATTGGGGCACTTCCGGGATGAGGATGATGTCACCATCGATGTATATTATTTACTTTTCCGCATTAGGATAGACCGAAGGTGGGGAGCACAAGTAACCGGGTTCTAGAGTCCAGTGGGAGACCATCTCGAGGAGTCGAGTCCGGGTCTCCTAACACTAGAATTGGTAGGGTTGCTTGCCTCTCTCTTAAGGGTCTAGAGATGTGGGTTTGTCTATTCATCGCAACCGTGGAGTCCGTGTTTTATACAGGCTTAATTTAAAACATGGAATTCCTAGTATATCCAATATTTCATATGTTATCTTCTGCTGCTGATAATCTATGATGTGATCACTTTATATGTTTGAGACGAATGCTTTATTACTATATATATGATGTATAATAAATTTTGCTTATGTTTTGCACCCGCGCTAGTCCCACCCTACTATGTCGTTAGTTAAGTAACCTAAGGGTGCATAATGGGACACTGTAGCGAATGCGGATGTCATAAGCGTACGTTGTATTTTCATTTCTTCTGTGATGCTTAGGAAGCATAAATGATAGGACTTTATTAATAAGATTAATGAAAGAAAAGAAACCTAAAAGATGTTGTAGAATCAAATTTTCAAAAAGGGTAGCTCTAGTTTTTGCTTTGCATAGAGGTATTCCTTGTAGAATATCCAACACCTTATTCGATAAGGAAAGAGCCGAGATCCCTTCACCGGGAGTGACCTCTTTAGAAAAAGCTAGCAGATGCTACAACTCACTCGGTTTTGTTTTTGATTGCTTCTATAGTTCTTGCTTTGCATAGTGGTATTTATGAAATATCCTGCACCTTATTCGATAAGAAAAGAGCCGAGATCCCTTCACCGAGAGTGACCTCTTTAGCGAAACTAGTAAAAGCCTCAAAAACACTCCTTTTCAAAATCACTTGTTTCTATAACGATATCAAGTTCATTACGCAAAAGGTTTTCTTAAAAACTTGTCGTAGCCCTCCGTCATTTTAGATAAGTCCTAACTTAGTATTCGTGCTACATTTATTGACCTCCGTCAAGGCGTTGTGTGCGGTAGCTGACTAGTACTTATCTGCTGCATATGATGCGATTGTTTTAGAGTAGTCGTACGACCTTGTTGACCTCCGTCAAGGGTCTTGCGGGTTGGTTTAATTCAATCAGGAAATAATGGGTTGAACTTGACTAGCAGCCTATGGTTTGTTGACCTCCGTCAAGGTCATAGGACGCTAGGGTCAGAATATTGTCGGGAATTTCAAGTGTTGAAATTTGCAATGAGATTAAATACCTTCTATGAGATAGTTGGATCCCGATACCCACTGCGAGTAAGAGTTACTCCTGGGAGAGTTTTACACATCACAATTTGCTAATCAAGTAGGTGTTTAGAAAGGTGTTAACGGGGTTACGCCCTTGGGAAAATGAGATTTATTTTAATTAGGTCCGTGCGAAAGCACGAGGAACCTCCCTCAAAGTACCGACACTGGCTTAGCTGAAAGATTGGCGAACTTGTAAGGTGTAATTAATCCCGGCTAGTCTTACCTTTTTGGGTTTGAAGGAAGATTTGATAAAAATAGTGAGAGCCATCCTGATTACATAAGATAATAACCAATCTAATCTTGCAAGAGAGTGTTTTCTTCTCTCTCTCTCTCCAGGTAGTGACCATGTCAGGCCTTAATCAAGATAATAATATGGATGTATTGACCGAACCCGCTTGTTATACTGAGCAGGGAAACGTTGGTTCCATTCTTTCTTATAATTGTTATAAGACTGAGCAGGAAATAGGGGAATATCCGGATTCCCACACCGCTCAAATGAAGAATAAGCATGTTGATGCATCTTCTTCAGGTGTGTTAGTTACCGAGAATTGTTTCTCAGTTAACTCTACGTCCTTGGTATTAGATACCGGATCAGGATCCCACATATGTAATATGTTGCATGTGCTAAGGAAAGGTAGAGAACTGGGAATGGGTGATCATTCCGTAACGGTAGGGAATGGTGCAAATGTTGCATCCAAAGAAGTTGGCGAATATCACCTTGTATTACCAAATGGTAATACACTGATTCTGAACGAATGCTATGACATATCGACCCTAATATGCAATCTTATATCAGTTTCTTTATTAAGTAAAGAAGGATATAATTTTGCAGTACAGGATAATGTTATGAATAACTTTCTGAATCAAAAGTTTATTGGATCAAGCTCGTTAAATAATGGCATATACGTTCTAAATCAAACCACAGTTCTTAACGTACAAAACACATACAAGAGGAAGAGTTCAGATATGAACGAATCCTTCTTGTGGCATTGTAGACTAGGTCATATCAATGCGACACGACTAGCTAAGTTACATAAGGATGGATATTTTAATCCGTTCGAATTTTCATCTTATGAAACTTGCCAGTCATGTCTCAAAGGAAAAATGACCAAAACTCCGTTTAGTGGACACGGAGAAAGAGTTACGGAACTCTTGGGATTGATACATAGTGATGTATGTGGTCCAATGTCTACACATGCCAGGAACGGTTTCTCGTACTTCATTACATTCAATGACGATCTCTCAAGACACGGACATGTGTTCCTGTTGAAACACAAGTCTGAAGCTTTTGAGAAATCCAAAGAATATAAGCACGAAGTCAAGAACCAAACGGTTAAAAGTATTAAAATCCTTCGATCTGATCGAAGAGGAGAATACTAGAGCAATGAGTTCCGGGACTATCTAAAAGAGAATGGGATTCTCTCTCAACTTACTCCTCTGTATACACCACATCACAACGGTGTATCGGAACGGACAAATCGCATCCTATTAGATATGGTGTGCTCTATGATGAGAACCGCTGAGTTACCTATTTCCTTTTAGGGTTAGGCGGTTGATACAGCAGCATACCTATTGAATAGAGTTCCAACTAAATCAGTGCCTACCTCTCCATATGAGATATGGAAGGGAAAGAGAAAGTGTCTTAATTTTGTTAAGATATGGGATTGCCCGGCCTATGTTAAAAAGAAAAATCCGTACAAGCTCGAGGTAAACTCTTTTCTATGCAAGTTTATAGGATATCCCAATCATTCGCGATGACATATCTTCTACCACCCTGAAGAACAAAAGGTGTTTGTTGCTCAGCATGCCACCTTTTTAGAAAAGGATTTCTTGTGAAAGAAATTTGTGCCGAGGAGGTAGAACTGGAAGAAGTTCCAGCTACACAAACTGCAACAGAAGATTTGGTTGAACAAGAGGATTCAGTAGTTCCCAGCCCCTCTACCGATCTAGTAGGGTTCCTCATCCACCTGAAAGATACTACGGTTTTCTCATTGATGGTAGGAGCAAGGATTGCATCATGGAAGATGATGACCAAACTAGCTTCGACCAGGATATCACGAGTTGGGACTCTGTGAAATGGATGGATGCAATGCGATCTGAGATGGAATCCATGTACACCAACAAAGTATGGACTTTGGAAGTTGCTCCTGAAGGGGTAAAACCCATTGGGAGCAAATGGATCTTTACGAAGAAACTTGGTGTAGATGGAAATGTTAAGACTTTCAAAGCTAGACTTGTTGCTAAAGGTTTTCGTCAACGACCAGGTGTGGATTATCATGAAACCTTTTCTCCAGTGGCTATGCTTAAGTCCATCCGGATCCTACTTGTCATCGCTGCATACCATGACTACGAAATCTGGCAAATGGATGTTAAGACCGCCTTTCTAAATGGTGATTTAGAAGAGAGCGTATATATGACTCAGCCGGAGTGCTTCGTAAACAGTGGGAGCAGCGGAAAGGTATGCAAGCTTCTTAAATCAATCTACGGGTTGAAGCAGGCATCGCGGAGTTGGAACATCTGTTTTGATGAAGTAGTCAAAGAGTTTGACTTCATCAAAAATATAGATGAACCTTGTGTATACAAGAAGGTAGCAGTGAGTAAGGTCGTCTTCCTCGTATTGTACGTGGATGGCATACTCTTGATAGGAAATGATGTTCCTATGCTGCACTCGGTCAAGATCTTCTTATCACAAAGATTCTCAATGAAAGATCTAGGTGATGCCTCCTACATCTTGGGGATTAAGATCTATAGAGATAGATCTAAACGGATATTGGGATTGTCTCGATCCAGGTAAATTTACACCATACTAAAGAGGTTTAGTATGGAAGAATCCAAGCGTGGGAATTTACCCACGATCTCAGGACTCACTCTCTCCAAAGAGATGTCTCCCAAGACTGATTTTGAGAGAGCTCGCATGCAAGGGATACCCTATGCTTCGGCAGTAGACTCTATCATGTATGCGATGCTATGTACCAGACCCGATGTAGCATACTCACTAAGTTTAGTGAGTAGGTATCAAGTAGATCCCGGAGAGAGTCACCGGACAGCTATGAAGAACATTCTGAAGAACTAAAGAGATGTTCTCGGTGTATGGTAACAGTGAACTCCAAGTGGAGTCCTTTACCGATTCGAGCTTCCAGAGTGATAAGGATGACTCTTTGTCGGTCTCGGGATTTGTCTTTACCTTCAATGGAAAGGCAGTTTGTTGGAAGAGTTCCAAACAGGAAACTGTGGTAGACTCGACGATGGAGGCTGATTACATTGCTGCTGTAGGGTGTTTTTCGTCACCCCATTGAGATGGGAATACGCGCGCGCTTGTCAAGCGTACTACAGATTCCCCCTGCCTAAGGTAGGCCGCGGTTTATTGATTGTAGGGATCCGAATCTCCGGCAGCCGCGGACTAAGCTGCCGTTAATTATCCCTCGCCTTTGGAGCAAGGGAAATTCCGATTAACGGGTTAAACTGGTCATGCGAACTCAATGTGCAGTGTACGTGTGATTTGTTTTGGAGGGGCTTGGGTATATCGGGAGCTACGCAGATGTTTTTACGGGGGTCTCTCTACCCGGATAGCGGGCTGGGGGTCAAGGGGGTCAGCAGCCCCCTTGCGTGGTGCGGGGCAGCGCCCCGGTCCAAAAATTTTTTGGGAGGGATAGGGTTGTGGAGTGTGTATGTATCTATATATATATACATTTATACATATATATAAAAAAGGGAAAAAGCATCCAAAGGACGCGTGGGGCCAGCGCCTTGAGCGCTGTGCGCTTAGGTGCTGTGCGCTTAGGCGCTAGCGCACCACGTGTCGGCACGTGGGCGCTTGGCACTTGAGCGCTGGGGCGCTGGAGCACCACGTGTCGGCATGTGGGCACTTAGAGCTTGAGCGCTAGGCGCTCGAGCGCCATCGCGCCACGTGTCGGCACGTGGACGCTTGGCGCTCAAGCTCTAGGTGCTCGAGTGCCATCGCGCCACGTGTCGGCACGTGGGCGCTGGGCGCTTGAGCCCTAGGCACTCGAGCGCTAGCGCGCCACGTGTCGGCATGTGGACGCTGGGCGCTTGAGCCCAAGGCGCTCGGGCGCTTCAGCGCCGGTGAGAAAAAAAGGGCATTTTGCCCCGGAAACTCCCGAATGTGAAATTAGAGTGGAGTTAAACTCCTAAGATGTTTTGAAGCTGATGAAGCGCTTCTCCCCTTGAGCCCTAGTTCTTCCCCAAAGTGGGGTTTCTGGAGATGGGACTTCTTCTTCTTCCTTTGTTTGCCAGATTTTGAAGATCAAGAAGTGTGAGATTTTAAAAATCTCTTCTTTTTGAGATCTGATAGAAGATCTGAGTTCCCCTTTGTGGGTTTTATGGTGAAAAACTATTTAGTTTTATAAAAGTAAGAGTAAAACTCTTGATTTTAATTCAAGAAAGAAGAAGGTTTTAGAACCTTGAAGAAGCAGAAAGATCATAGATCTAGATTTGCCCTTTGCAGAGAGAAAAAAGTTGTTGGGATATATTCATTATCCTTGTCTTTGTAGGCTATACACTTTACACATAGCCACTTGGGCTTCACAAAATGGCATTTTGCCTAGCCCATGGCTCATGTGCCATTTTTTTGGCACATAAGCCATGGGCTTTACAAAAAATTGGCTTTATGCCCATTTTTCTTACATTCATTCGTAAAATAAAATAAAAGAAATACCAAAAAATTATTTATTACAAAATTTTTATCTTGGCATGGGGGGAGGCCGGCCGCTTCATGTTCGGACTTGACCCGGGCATGGGCCTACTTGATCTGGGCTTGGGGTTGACATTGATTTTGGCTTGGTCAACCGGGGTGCAAATTTTTACCCCAACAAATTGCCCCCCATCAATAAATGCACACCACATATGTGGGTCGTGTGCATAAAATTGATGGATCTTCTTTTACTTGGAGGCGACTTGATTTGGTTCCCGCTTTCTAAGAGGCTAGCACTGCCCTTTTTACGACATGGACGGTCGGTGCTGCCATTTTAGCGACTTGGACGGTCGGTTTTGATCTTTTAGCGACTTGGATGGTCGGTTCTGCCCTTTTAGCGACTTGGACAGTCGATGCTACACTTTTAGCAACTTAGACGGTCGATGATGCCCTTTTTGCGACGTGGATGGTCGGTTCTGCCCGACTTGGATGGTCGGTGCTGCCCTTTTTGCGACGTGGACGATCGGTTCTGCCCTTTTTGCGACTTGGACGGTCGGTGCTACCCTTTTAGCGACTTGGACGGTCGATGCTGCCCTTTTTACGACGTGGACGGTCGGTTCTGCCCTTTTTGAGACTTGGACGGTCGGTGCTGCCCTTTTAGCGACTTGGACGGTCGATGCTGGATTTGACTTGCTTCGCTTCTTGCGGTGTCAGGGATAGAGTTGACTTGCTTCCGAGGTGGAATTTGATTCTGCTAGGGAGGTCATTGGTTGTTTTGCTGATTTGATGTGATTTGGATTGACATCAGAACCGCTACACTGGAATATGGTACCAGGAGCGAATCATCATTTGTCATGAGGAGATTTGGGGATTTTGGTTTTGGTTTGGCATCAGCATCGCTGCACTAGAATATGGTACCAGAAGCGAATCATCATTTGCCATGAGGAAATTTCCCTCGTTCCCGGTTTAACGACTTAGTGGTCATCTGTTCCCAGTTTAACGACTTAGAGGTCATCTGTTCCCAGTTTAAAGACTTAGGGGTCTATTGGATTGGAGTTTGGGATTTTGGGGTTTGGGTAGGCATCAGCGTTGCTAACACTGCAGCACACGTGCCAGGAGCAATTCATCATTTGCCTTTTCCTGTTGGGGAGCGATGGCTTAGGAGACAGGTTTAGATCCCCATCACCTAAGGCTTTTCAATTTTATGAGTCGTAAGGGTCTTATAAAAGTATTTTCTCCCTACGAGTCAAAAGGATCTCGTAGGTGCACTTTCACCTTAGGAGTCGTGGGGACTCCCAAGTGGTTTTCCTTTGTGAGTCGTAAGGATCCCACGAAGGTTTGTTCTCCTCATGTATCGTGAGGACACATGAGTGGGTCTTCCCAAATGGAGCATAATTCCGAGGGCGGAGACCAGCCGCGTAACTGGTGATTGCGGTGGGGCAAAGGTATGATGAGAATTATTTGAGCCCGTGGATTGTATACGGTAGTCAATATGAAGACTAACCGTACGGCTGGAAGAATTTTGAAAAATTGGATTTTGGTTAGCGTCTGCATCGCTACACTGGAATATGGTACCAGGAGCGACTCATCATTCTCCGTTTGGGGACTTGGAATTTGGATCTTGTCTGGCATTAGCATTGCTGCACTGGAACAATGCCAGGAGCAACTCATCATTTGCCCCGGGAGGACTTGGGACTTGGGTTTTGGTCGGCATCAGCACCGCTAACACTGAAGCTTAACGCCAGGAGCGACTCATCATTTGCCATTTCCCGTTGGGGAGCGGTGGCTTCGGAGACAGGTTTAGGTCCCTGTCACCTAAGACTTTTCAATTTATGAGCCGTAAGGGTCTCATAAAAGCATTTTCTCCCTACGAGTCGAGAGGATCTCACAGGTGTATGTTCTCCTTAGGAATCGTGAGGATTCCTAAATGTGTTGCTCCTTTGTGAGTCGTAAGGATCTCACGCAGGGATTTTCTCCACACAAGGTCGAGAGGACTCTGCGAGTGTATTTCATCTTTTTTTTATGAGTTTGCGCCTTTTCGGGTTTTCACAAACTCGCCGGTAGTCCTGCTGTTTTTACTCACGGAGCGCTTTCAGGTTTTCATCCGTGCCCGTTTTGCTTGTGGACATACCTTTTTTTCTGCTGCTGGTGGGACTTTAAAAATAGTCTCACCGGCAGGATTTGGGAAAGATAGGGGTCGTTTACGCCTGTGGATTGTGTACGGTTTTGCAGGACGTACGATCCAGACCGTAGGGTATGTGTGCTCAATTCGTCTGCGACTTGGAGCATTCACAAACAGTATTTCTTAAGATATCGGCCATTGATGGGTGGCATGGGCCTTTCTCCCTCGGCACTTATTAGTTAGTAGGATCCTCCATCGAACACTTTCTCTATGATGTATGGTCCTTCCCAGTTTGGCTAGAATTTTCCTTTGGCATGTCAATTGGGGAGATCGGTCTTTTGAGTACCAACACCAATTCTCCTTTCTTGAAAGCGCGGAGACGGGTTATCTTGTCATAGGCCCGTGGCATTTGGGATCGGTATAGCTCCAGATTTTGCTGCACCGTGAGCCTCTTTTCTTCGAGGGCGTCAAGCTCTTTAAGCCGAAGGGGCATGTTTTCCTCCTCCGTCAACTCGTGCTGAACGACCATTCTTAAGCTTGGAACTTCAACTTCGAGGGGGAGGACCGCCTCCACTCCGAATAGCAATGTGTATGGAGTGGACTGAGTTGGATTACGGTGCGTGGTACGATATGCCCACAACGCCTCGTGAAGTTTGAGATTCCAGTCTCTCTTGTTGGCTGAAGAGTTTTTCTTCAGGAGCTTGCATAGAGTCTTAATGAAGGCTTCGGCTAGTCCGTTGGCTCTTGGATTATAGATGGAGGAATATCTCCAGTCTATCTTGTGCTGAGTAGCGAACCTTGAGACTTTGAAGCTCTTGAAAGAAGGCCCGTTGTCAGAAATGATTCTTCTTAGTGTACCAAAACGGTATAGAATATTATGCTGGAAGAATGTCAGAATATCTTCTGTCTTGACCTCCTTTAGCGGGACAGCTTCAGCCCATATGGAGAAGTAGTCTGTTGCGCCCAGTATGAACCGGTAGCCTCTAGATGACGGAGGGTCAATTGGGCAAACTATGTCGGTTCCCCAGACTTCGAAGGGCCACGACGCCACAGTAGGATGCAATGGATTAGGATGCTTGTGAATAAAATCACCATGAATTTGGCAGATATAACATTTTTTTGCATGCTCTCCGCAATCATGTATCATGGTGGGCCAGTAATACCCAAGCCGTTTAATTTCCAGTCTCATCTTGGGGCCAGATTGGTGAGCACCGCAAATGCCCGAGTGAACTTATTTCATGACTTTTTGGGCTTCGACCGATGACAGGCACCTGAGCCAGAGTTGGTCATATGACCTGTGGTATAGCGTGTCATTTACAAACACGTATCGGAGAGCTCTCTTCTTGAGCTGAACCCTCGCAGACCTTCCTTCGGGCAGCTTGTTCGTATCGGAAGTACTCTATGAGGGGTTCTCTCCAATCGGGCTCGTCTTGAACGATCGAAGCTTCTTCGGCAGGACTGCTCTTCTGTTCTGCGCTTTCCTCTTCTCGTAGAGAGACAGGGGGTAGAATTTGCCGGCTCCTGACTGTGATCAGAATTTCGTCCATGTCAGGATCTGCCAGCTCCTTGACTCAGCGAGCGAGCACGTCAGCCTTTCCGTTCAACACTCTAGGGACTCTCGTTAGTTCAATGTGAGTGAACCGTTTCATGAGTTCCACCACCCGGCTTCTGTATCGAGCTAACTCGGGTTTGTCTATCTTATAGTCACCGCTTACTTGGTTGACGACAAGCTGAGAGTCACCGTAAATCCGTAGCCGAAGGATTTCCATTTCTATGGAGAGCTCCAAACCAGCTATCAGAGCTTCATACTCGGCCTCATTGTTTGTGCGAGGCTTGGTGAGAGCAAAAGAACGTCGTAGGGTTCCCATTGATGGCGTGATGAACACCAATCCTATCCCCGCTTTTATCTCCGGGACGCTTGATTTGCCGGAGCTCCTTATTGATGAGGCTCCATCGATGTAGAACTCCCAATATGTCTCATCTTTCCCGAGGTGCAGCACTTGTTCTTCGGGTAACTCACAATTTAGCGGTGACCCTTCTGGTGTAGGATGAGCGGCGAGGAAGTCTGCAAGAGCTTTCCTTTTCATTGCTTTCTGAGGAGTATAAACAATGTCAAACTCAAGTAGCATGACAGTCCATCTTGCCATTCTGCCGGCTAGGCTTGCTTTGGTCATCAAGTGTTTGAGCAAGTCAACCTTAGAGATCAGCATAACCCGATGAACAAGCAGATAGTGCCTCAGCTTCTTCACAGCAAATATCAGAGCCAGGCATTGCTTTTCGATTGGGGAATAGTTGTGTTCCGCCCCGACTAGAGTTCGACTGAGGTAGTAGAGGACATTTTCTTTTCCCTCCTCGTTCTTCTGGGCAAGGAGCGCACCGAGTGACTCGTCTAGCACGGCAGTGTAGAGAATCAGCGGTTTATTTGGAATGGGAGCGGCCAGCACTGGAGGGTGCAACAAGTATTGTTTGATGATTTCGAATGCTGTTTGACATTCGGCATCCCAGATAAAAGGAGCTCCTTTCTTCATGAGCTTTGAGAAGGGCTTACATCTTCCCGATAAATTTGAGATAAACCTCCGTATATAAGCGAGCTTGCCTTGAAATGATCTCAGCTGCGTCAGGCTCTTTGGTGGGGGCATCTCCAAGATGGCCATTATCTTTGATGGGTCAACTTCGATCCCTCGATGCCGAACTATAAAGCCCAGGAATATTCCCGATGACACGCCAAAAGCGCACTTCAGAGGATTCATCTTCAGATCGTATTCCCTCAGTCTGGTGAGAACGGTCCTAAGATCTTGGATATGGTCAGCCTTGGCTTTAGTCTTGACAACCAAATCGTCAACATAGAATTCGATGACTTTATGGATTAGGTCATCAAAGATATTGGTCATTGCCCTTTGAAATGTGGCACCTGCGTTCTTCAGTCCGAACGGCATCACCTTGTAGCAGTATATTCCGATCGGGGTTCGAAATGCTGTGTGCTTCTCATCCTCAGGCGACATCTTGATCTGATTATACCCAGACGAGCCATCCATAAAGGTGAACAACTCATAATTTGAGGTGTCATCGACCATCATTTCCATGACCGGTAACGTGAAGTCGTCTTTAGGACATGCCTTGTTGAGGTCCCTGAAATTGACACAAACTCGGATCTGACCATTTTCCTTCTTCACTGGGACTATGCATGCGATCCAGTCCGCATATTTCTCTTCCCTGATGAAGCCAGCATCGATGAGCTTCTTGGTTTCCTCGATGACCTTTTCTTCTAGATCTCTTCTCGTTCTTCGAGGAGCTTGTTTGATTGGCTTAGCATTAGGAGATATAGCCTACTTATGCACGGCCACTTCAGGGAAAAGGCCAGGCATTTCTTTGTATGTCCATGCAAAGCAGTCGACGAACTCGTGCAGCAGGGCAATTATCCGCTCTTTCATTTCCTCCGACAAGAGTGAGCTGATGAAGGCCAGCCTTGGATTATCGGGCATTCCTAAGTCAATCTTGGTTAGCTCGTCAAAGGTTGCTTGTCCGCCATCTTCGAGCTCTTGAGGAGCTTCTTCTGGTTCGGCTATCTCGTCATCATCATTAGATCTTTCGCTGGCTTCACCAATATGGATCCTGTAGCACGTTTTGAAATCAGGTTGAATGAAGCCTATGCCCCGTCTATCTGGAATTCGTCCATCGATGAGTGCTCGGACTTGGGGCGGATGCCATAGCTTTTCATAAAACTTTGCTTCGGACTCTGTTTGATATCTCCGGCATCCCCACCTTTTGAAATATTCCCGCATCTCAGGCGCATAGTATCTGGGATTGAGGACGGCTCTTATGCCTCTCTCATATGGAAAGCACGCGGCAGACAAATCGTTCGGGTGCACAACGGGGTTTGACCCATAAAACAGAATGCCTTTCTGTCCACTTTTCCTTCCGGGGACGTAAAAAGTTTTCAGCTGGTCCATGGTGGAGACTGACAACGCATCGAGCTCTTTGCACATCTACTACGGTACCCTTGTGACGGCTAAGGACCCTTCTGCAATTTCGAAGGTCTCTCATAGTTTTGCTTGTTGCATGGGGGTCCAATCTGCACCGCTGTTGCACGGCAGGTCCTCTACCTCCGACTCTTCAGTGGCACTGCCAAGATGAGGGCGGACTTTGCTTCTAGATGGGGCTTGATTGAATGAAATCTCAGTGTGTCGGTAGAAAATGTATAGAAATCACAACCAAAGAAATTTTTTGACCGCAATCAATAACGGTGTCAATTGTAGCGCATTAACGAGTGCGGATCGTCCACAGGGAAAGTGAGATCCGTTCGAATTTGAATTAGGTGAGTTGAAAATTAAAGAAAAGAGAAAAGACAATTCAATTCAAGATTTATAAAATTGAAGTTCAAGAATTATCTAGATCTAAATCCAAATCAAGAAAACATTTAAAATCAAGAATTAAGAATTGATGATTTCCAATCCAATAATCAAGAATCGAAGTGAGGGTCGTAGGAATCGATTGAATCGATAGACGTGATGAATACTATTGATTACATTTTCTTATCCATTAATGAATTGATGCTAGATCGATGACGATCTATCGAGGTTTAAGGATCTTTTAAAGAAACTAGGGTTTCTTCATCTCATCCTTTGTCCTTTCGATAAATCTCATTCAAAAACTAGCCTCTAGTAAATTCAAGAATCGATCGTGGATCACTAATTAAGAGCGAACACAATCAAGAAAGCATCGCTCAAAACTAGGTTGTCGATTCTTCAATTTACAAGAGTTTACAAAACTTATAGGAATTAAGAATCGTTTCAAGAATTGTAAACATCATCATCTATTGATTCTCTCGACACCTTCATGAGCGGAGTTTTACTCAAACATCATATCAAAGAACACAATCACAAATCGAGATCTAATCATGATGCAAGAATGTAAAGAAAGCAAGATAAAGAATTTCACCTTTTATTTATCAACAATTTTGTTACAATTCTCTCAAAATCTACAATGAGGAAAGAACTCGATCGTCGATTTGGCGTCGCTCGTCTTCGTGAGTCGCGGATCATCTTGGATCACTTGCTCGGATGAAGATCGGCTCCGCTCCTAAAAGGTTGAAGGCTTCTCGCTTGATTTGGTACTCGGTGTTCTTGATTTTTGGCTTGGATTTTGAATTGGGGATTAGGGTTTACAAGTTATGTCACTCAACTTGTATTAGGAATTGATGGTTAATGAACAACCAATTATTGAACAACCCAAAACCCTAGATCTAGGTCTCCTTTTATAGTCATCTTAACCCTAGATCTAGAATTCAAAATTCAAATTTCCCTCCAAAATGAACCACTTTACTCTCCAAAATGAACAACTTTTCCCTACAAAATGAAGCACTTCATTTGAATTTTCCCTCAAAAATGAACTACCTCATTTCTCATTTGAATTTTCCCTCCAAAATGAACTACTTCATTTGAATTTTCCCTCCAAAATGAGCTTGTTAGAAAGAATCTTCTAGAAGAAGTTTGTTGGAGGGAATATTCTAGAATGAGGTTGTTACAAGGAGGCTTCTAGAAGAAGGTTGTTATAAGGAGGCTTCTAGAAGAAGTTTGTTGGAGGGGATATTCTAGAATGAGGAATATTCTTGGGTAAGGTTGTTAGGCCGAGCCTTCTGGATGAAGCCACGTGGCGTTTCTGGAGTCTTCTGGAAGCTATTGTCGTTACATAAGCCACGTGCAAGAAAATTGAAGCCCTGATGACGTCATCAAGCCGCAGATCCGCGGCGCCAAGGCCCTTCTGGCCGCGGATCCACGGCGCTTTAGCAACCTTAGGGTATTGAAGATCGGTAGTAGTCTTGGGCTGACATTATGGCATTTTTATAATGTGTAGAATCTTTTTATACTTTCTCTTTCACTGCCAGATCACAAGCCTTGGACTTGGCGTATTTTTGTCAGCACTTTAACTATTTCGGCTTTTCTCTTGGAATTTCCTACACAGATTCTCGAGACAAGTGTTGCGCTACACAAAGATTTTGCGATGCCATGATAAACACTCAATTTCCCTCAAAATTTCGGTTTTAATATATAACATAAGATATTTGGTATTTTACGCCTGTTTTGCTAATATTTTCTAAATTAATACGGAACACTTCTAGATGAGTGCAAATGGTAGGGAAATTGACGTGTTAAAAAAGCAATATTTTCGAATGATCAAATTCCCCTGAATTTATTTTCGGTCGTCTCGAGCGAACTGTTTTATTAGAAAAAGAAGGAGAAAGAAAACGAAAAACAAACTAGCACACTTTCGTAGGCAACACGATTGCACTGAGCACGCGCAAAAAGCCTTTAAACCTCTAGGCGTCCCTAGTAGGAGGAGTGTTGTTTCCTGAGGGTTTTCAGCGGGTTGCACCGACAAAATCCAATAATAAAAGGAAGACCGTAAATATTACATATAAAGATAAGAATTATAAAAGAAAAGCTTTGAAAATTAGAGTTTCCAACTATGCTAGCTTTTCGGTTGTCATGAGCCCTATCTTAATAGTCATGAAAAGATGTTAGAAATCACATCATCCCTCGATAAAACATCGTCTTTATTCTTCATTCCTATCTTTCATCCAAACATCGATCATATACCCCTACGTATGTGTAAAGAACATTGCTACGCCCGGAGAATTCAATTCAAGCTATCATGCTTTTGTCCATCTGCCTCGGTACTTTTTAATTAATGAATATTTAAATGAATTTGCTCACACATTTTCATGCGACCGTTAATACTTCTTCAGGTACTAACCGACCGATTACTCATGTGCTTCCTTATTTAGTGTATTTTCCTCGTCTTGCACCACCTAAGGCTTAGCAGTGACTCCTAGACCAGTTGGTCTAAGGCACTAGGTGAAGAGGCACCCTCGCTATATTTTTTTATTGCTGTCTTGGCGATAACAAAACCAGTGTTCATTTTTTTTCACCATTTTTTATATTTTATTTATTCATTTTTTTTGTTTCCTTCATACTTTAGCTTTTAGACAAGAGCATTTCAAGGTATCCTCTACTATCCCGAGTTTCAAGACGTATGTAAGTGCGAATAGTAGGGTATCAACGTTCAAATGTTTGGCTTCCAAAATAAGAACTATTTTTCAGACTTATTTTTATCCTCAGATTAGTGACTTCCTTCGTCTTACTAACTCTTGGGACAACGGCTCATAACTACATATTACTAGTTCGTTTAAGAAAACTTCTAATTTTCTAGGTTTTCTTAAATTTTTTCAATCTTTTGGATGTAATTTTTCACTATCTAATCTTTTATTATCTTATTTATGTAGAAAAAATATTTAATTTTTTTTTTGAAAACTTTTAAATTTTTATAGGTTTTAAAAATGTTTTGTGCTTATGCAAAGTATATGCAAATGATACGAAAATAAGCACAAACCTCCCCCAAACTTGTTTTCAACAGTGTCCTCACTGTCGGCAAAATATTTAAGTGAAAATCCTCCCCCAAACTTATGTTTGGCTCATCATTTTGTGTAAAAATTTTCTTTTAAGGAGCCAGAATATAAACCCCCCCAAAACTTGAGTTAAACAATGTTAATCTTTTGAAATCACATGAGGGGGTCAAAAATCATTGGTCGATGCCAAGCTTTGCAAAGACCGAAGGTCAACACCAACCATTCGAAAATTTTATCAATGTAATGCTCAGGTTGGTGGAAGAAGAAGTGGGGAAAGGGTAAGTGCTGGAATAGAATGTGTTTGCGTCTCGTCTTGAAGAGACGATGCAGTGATTATGATGGATTGCTCACATTCTTTTTACAGTCCAGAAGAAGGGGTGGAGGTTCAATTTCATTGATTTGATGTGGATTCGTCTCAACACCCGTGTCATTCAAAAATGCGAGTTCATCAGCGAAGATCTCCTCAAAAGTCCCATCAATACCCCGAAGAATAATGTCATCACAAAGTGCGGGGTGATCTTCAGACTCTAAAAGCAGTTCATAATCGGTGTTAGTTATTGACCCGGACATCTCGGTGGAAGAGTCCGTATGTGTATGATACATGGTTGGGTCAAACAACAACGTATGAAAAGAGTCTAGATCGGTATCATGAGGATCATCAAATTCGCTGCTGTCGACATCCATTAAGTCGACAGAACATACCTGAGCCATAGGTTCGGAGGGTACACTTCCCAACTTGTAAATGTTCAGCTCAATTGACCTATTCCCGAAGGATAGGGTAATAGAACCGTTACGACAGTTGATAATAGCGTTGGATGTGGCCAAGAAGGGGTGTCACGACCCGAAAGTACGGAACATGACCGGCACATAAACTACGAACGTCTCGAGGCGTACGTAATCTAAGTAAACCGAAAACCCAGAAATCCAAACCAAGAAAGATGTAGAGTGCAGGAAAAACCAACTTAAAGCAAGTAGTTTCAATAGGATAAGCCGAATTAGGCGGTTTTAAAAACATCAAAAATTTCCCAAAAATTTCGGCAGAGTCTCCTTTGTAAAAACTGGCCCCCAAATGGGATACAACATGAATAGTATACGAAATCAATAAAAAGGCATCCCCAAGCGGGAGCTAGCTCTTCGTCAATCGACGGTCACAACCACACAAGCAATATAATATACAACGCCAAGGGCGAGGATCAAAATTCAAAAGGAAACTCAAAAACCACAAGAAAACCACAGAAATACAACGCGTGACTCTAAGGTCGAAAGAATAACATCACTGGTCTCTATCTCAAATAAATACATGTTTGGTTGATGGAACTTCTAGATACAACAGAATAATGATATACAAGATATATAATGGGGGGTACGATACAAGTAAACCCACCTACTAGCAAGTCACCCGGAAATGGAAATAGTGCCAGCAAAGCCGTAAAGAAACCTGTACGGCGAAACCTGCAAGATCTGTGGCACAACGGGGGTGAGTTGCCAACTCGTGAATAGAAAAACATCTACGCACAGAAATCGCATAAATAACGCAACCTAGGTCAATGATCATAATATATCCTCAAATATATGAATAACATGCAGCCTATAACAATGGCTAGGGTAATATCTAACCCGAGTGTTATCTCATGTGCCCGTGTCAGTGCCTCAGGTAGCAATATATCATATGAATGAGGTATGAATGCATGAAAACAGAATACATGTAAATGAAGAAACTGTTTTCATAAATTAGTGAGATTTCCTTTGTATTTTTAAAATGAGGTATCATAAATGAAATCAGCATCAACAGTGTCTAGCATCGACACAAAACATAAATCTCAATGTCTCAAAACCTCAGGTTCCGGCTATCCGGACTGTCCTGTATCATCAAATCTCAGTACCTCAATATCTCGAAATCTCAATGTCTCAATCTCAATATCTAGGGCGCCGTCAGTCCAGACCGGCCCCTACCATCCATCTCAAGACCATGAAGGTATCCTCCGGATATCCGACGCGTCGGGTAAAATCACCGGTAGGTAGTGCTCCCCTGCTAGGCTCACATCGTCATCATCACGCGCTTCTTGCCCCGGGATACCTTACCGGGTCCACCATGTACCCGAAACGGTTCATCTGTCTCCTCGAATCGGGTCTCGAAATCCATCAGCAAACTCATGGTGGACGACTCATACATCATGGGAAAAACCGCACTTTTTATTTAAAAAGAGAGAAATCAGTTTATATAAGTTTTGCGTTCCCCCCCCCCCCCCAAATCCAGAAAATCTCATAGAAATCCGAATCCAAATCATCAATAGCATGTAAAACCATGAATATAGGCATAACAATGAATAACAGTATGCATGAAGTGACAAGTAATAACTACAATGTTAAGCTGGCATATAAGGCAGGTACACTAATATCATGTCAAATTACTAACTAACAAGCTAAGTCAAGCAATAATATTTTCTAAGGTGTACGTGACATGGCAATTACCGATGAAGATGTGTGTGAGCCGGCAAGTAAGTGTACGTGGTACATACGCATCATCGGTAATGGTGCTGGTGTCCTAACAATATGATATCAACAATGCAATAAGAAATTATAACATAAGTATGCGATACGGAGCGAACAGTAATAATGAACGGAATACTAGACACAACGATAACTAAACTGCATTACCCTAATATAAATGCTACAAATGGTGCCTTTTGAAATAACACGAATCATGGGGTTTTGAAAATAGGGGCTACGGTGTTTTTATGAAAAGATACGTCTCTTGAAATATCCGTAGGATCCCTTGGGCTGTCCTTTAAAATACCCACGATTCGTTAGTTTTAGAAATAGGTAAGAATCGAATCTAATCTAACAACTAAACTAAACTAAAGGACTAAGTTAACAAGCTGGACTACGGGTAAGGAAACCGCCTAACATCTGAGTCGATCCATATACATACCTGTATATATATTAGTCGGTGATCCCGCCTCAATAATATCATATCCGATACCATATCTATAGTCAGACATCCCAAGTCAAGAGTGCGGATCAATCATCAAAATATAGCTCGTACGTAAATCCGTCGTACGGCATCCTAAAATCTGGGTACGGGTCAATATCACATTCCTCATACTATTCACCTGGTATCCTCTTTATCAAAATCATGATCGGGGTACTGATCTGCGTCTAGTACAATACTGATACCGCCTGAGTATGCATGCACGTGTGTGAAACACTACGTCAAGGACCCGCTACAACGTCATGTCGTATCTCAAATACGAACCCTGCTATATCACCGATCTCACGGCCTCAAAATCAAATCTCATCGACTCATCATAAATCCCAAGTATCATCCTCAAATCCGTATGTGAACACATAGTCCCATACCCATGTGAACACATAACTATATATTCCCGTAAGCACAAATGAAAGAAGAAAGTATGCCAGTATGGGTTGGTGTGTGCATGTGTGGTGCGACCACTACTCTAGGGTTTCACGACACTAAATATCTAAGAACACCAAATATCCATCCTAAACATCGTTATTAATCCTAAATAACATATAATAAATTGTTGGTGTGTATACGCATCCGTATACACCACCACGGACTGCGGGGGTGCTATACGCCATCCACCCGACTTCTCCCCGTAGATATAAATCTACTCACCTGGTCCTCGTTCGCCGGTGCCGACGTCGCCACGCGCTTGCTTGTCGTCTCGAAGTCCACATGGGGTACCTACATATCATAACGCACCATACCGCATTAAAATCCGACTCATGATCAAAACGACGCACGAATCCCACATAGGTCAAAACCTATGGTTGCTTTCACAAATCGACCCAAAAACCCTCGACGTCGGCGTACAAACGCCGAACCATCGAGAAAAACCCAAACACACCCATTTATACATTCAAAAACACTAATTATAATATGAAATAGGTTGCAATTCACAAAAACCTCAAACTCACTTTAAAAGCTATTTTTCCGAAAATCTAGCAAGCAAAATTAACCGTTTTAGTACAAAACTCGATGTTTAAACAAATTTAGCGGCCACAATATCCACTAAATATCATAACTAAGTCATATAAACCATTTCTATAATTTATTCTCATAAATTTGCATAATTTCCAAAATCCTAGTTTGCAAAAATATCAATTTTTAACACCTTTTATAGCAAAATTCACAATTCATCAATTAAGCTTGGTTTTGCATGATCTAAATTGCTAAACAATAAATTAAAATGTTAATAAAGTCATCAAAACTTTAATTAGATTTTAAATCACCCATTTGGAACCAAAAGCTAAAAACTAGTTTGCTTAATTAAAGCTAAATTGGATATTTTAATGTTACAATTAGCACTAAGCAACAAGATTACATTTTGCATGCCCTAAGATACAAAAATACATCACATAACCATGCACAATTGATCACCATTCTACTCCAAAACAAAACCTCACTTCAATTTCATAAACCCTAATCTTGAATTTGGACTTGAAATTTAAAATCTAAACTAAACCCTTTATTAACATAATTTGAAGTAATAACAAACAACTCAAAAAAAAGAACAAGATTTATACCACATAACCATCTTGAGATCAACATGAAATCTAGACCTCCAAAATGAAATCCTTGCACCAAGATCCATGCATCTAAGGCTACACTAAAATGGGTAAGAACTAGATTTAGATTTTGGGATTTTTTTGATGGGTATTTGATGAATTTTTTGAAGCAAAAGAGATGGAACAATGGGGGGGAGAAAGAGGGCTGTTGTGTTAGTTGTATGTATGCCCTAGAGGCCAGTATTGTACAGATGATGTATATTATATTGGATGCTTGGACATATATAGAGATGACTTTCTTGCTCGACATGATAGTATGCTATCTGGTTGCTATTTATCTTAACATGTACACTAGTCTCTTTATACTGTCTTATAGTTACATGTTGGTAAAGCCCTTAGGATTTGTACTTGACTACCTAGACTATGATGCAGATCATACTATTGGGGACATGGTAGTCCATAAGTACATCCTTCAAGGTCCCTAGTCGTAGGTGTATCGAGACGGGGCATCGATATACCAGAGTAGACTAGCGTATACGCTTCTCGACCCATGTGATGGCCGATGGATGATCCCATATCCATTGGTGTTTGACATCAGAGATGGTGTACGGGTGCTCAGTGGTCACTGGGTACACTGGACGGACTCGCCGAGAACTCCCAGATGGTATTATACCTCACGTCAGATGGCAGTTCTCAGGTGACACTTGTACAGGTTAGTCTGTAGACCCGAGATCGTCATAGAGTCTTGTGTGATTCCCACTGTGCTTTGATCTCCACCTTACCACGTCCATGAGGGCGTGCAAAACGGTGGTCTTTGGGCACAGTCCCGAGTCACATGGAGGCAATGAGCGATAGGAGGGGTTTCGTCTCTCCCGGTATTGGGGGTTGATGTTTTGCTGTGCTCGATTGGCCGTAACAGGGAAGTCCCTGGCCAGGGCTGATCAGAGATTTGCTGGTAAGTGTTACCAGTAGTTTCTCGACCCGTTACGAGCCTCACATCGGCACGACTTATCGGGTTATTGGGGTCTGACGTATACCACCCTTAGACTTGATATGCGACGTATCAGACGAAGAGACTTGACTGTATGGTAAGTGTTACTGGTCGGATTCGCAGGAGTGTGAGCGGGCTAGCTCGTCGATCTTCTGATCGCTCAATACCCGGGTGGCCGTTACGTTTAGCAGACCGCTTGCGGCTTGTGGGTGCTTGATATGATCATCACCTGCTACCGGCGTATTGACGAGTCTTTAGAGTCCTACACAGAGGTTTCCTGGCTCAAGCGAAACGAAATAGGAGCGCATATGAGATATGTGCAGGACCGAGAATGATGTGTGTATGTGATACCGCATTTCATTCTCGCGATATATGTTTCGATTGGTTATATTCGATATGACCTAGTTATCGAATCATTGATTCGATAAATCGATGCATTGAATACTAGTCGGTTATGTGCGACATGACCGGATCATTGAATCAAGTGTTGATTTAATGATTTAATGTATAATTATATATTTGATATATTGCTTTGCATTAACTAGTATTGGTTTACTTTAAACGGATTTTTCTCACTTGGATTGCACATTGTATATGTGATATGCTTTTGTGCACTTTTTGTATCATGTTTGATGATACTTGATCATTTAGTTAAGTGTATAGAATTAATCCATGGTTAATTTGATAATTAGGGTTTTGCATATTTGTTTATTTATTTATTTGTTTATTTATTTATTTGAAATAAGTTATGATAAGAATGGTGGCTAAGTTTGTTTTATATTGAAGCTTCATGAAGCTTTGACTTTGCTAACCATCCTTATCTTCATGCTTAACCCTAACCCATCTAAGTGACCATGGTTAATTCTCTACACTTAACCCTAGTTCAAGTTATGATAAGTATTTTGATTTATATTTATTTTTATCATAACACTTATGATAATCTTTTCTTGAGCTCATCTTCTTCTTCTTCTTCAAGCTTGCTACAAAAATGGCAAGTTGAGATCTAGTGAGTTAAATCCAAATCTAAAGTGAACCCACCTCCTATTTCTTCACCCTCTACCTCTTGCCAAGTTGTTTTGGGTGTTTACTTCACAAGTTTCACAAGTTTGTGAAGTCGGAGCTTGAGTTTGTGCAACCTCGACGTAGATCGTCTTTGACACAAAGCCGACGACCTATTCCGCTTGCTTTCCCGGTGAAGCCGATGATCGAGTCAAGGATTCATGATGGACAGCGAGGACATGACGTTGCGGAGCCGTGGAGGTGGATATCCGGATCTACAAAGGTTGTAATTTCCGTACCCTCTTAGTTAAGTGTTAACTAGCTTTCTATTTCGCCTAGACATCTAGTCTAAGATCCGTAGTCTAGGGTTTCTCGGCACCAAAAATTTTAATTTGGCATGTTCGATGCCTTGTGAGAACCCACTAGGGTGCCTAGGAACCTTTCATGTTGGTGCAGGAATTTCGGCTGAGGAGGGAGTGGGGAGAGGTGTAGGGGAGTTGTGGAAAAGAATCCAAGTCAAAGCCCTTCCCAAATTACCATAATACCCCCACCTACTTTACTATATATAAAAACCTTATTTTAACCCATTTCTCACATGATTTAAGGTCAAAAAGAGGGAAATAAAATTCTTGGGCTGCTACAATAGTGTGGGGTCGGCCAAGGGGAGTGAGGGTGAGTGTGAGAGACTTTACAAAAAAATTCTATGCAAAAAGACCCCCCACAATACCATATTTGCAAGTTTTAGTTCAAAATAACTATATTTTTGTTTTCCATAAAATAAATCAATTAAAACTTGAAATAAAATACTAAAAAATTATATTACAACTAGATTTTAATTAACATGATTTTAATGATTAAAATTTGCCCATTTAAATTTGTATTTATCCCTAATTTAATGTATTTTCTTACCGGCTTAAAATAATATTAAAATAATTTTTTTTTCAGAAAATTTGAAATTTTACCAGTGGCTCAATAAACACCAAATACTAGCAATTACATAGCTAGAATATGTATATTTAATTTTTATAATAAGATATTTGTATTTTGACTTTTTACAGAAAACCCCCTTATTTTACCGATTTTTCGAAATTTCACCGAAACGATTTTCAAAACGTTACAATCTTCCCCCCTT
The DNA here is from genome assembly GCA_030015575.1 of Agapanthus africanus. Lineage (NCBI taxonomy): Eukaryota > Viridiplantae > Streptophyta > Magnoliopsida > Asparagales > Amaryllidaceae > Agapanthus > Agapanthus africanus. The sequence continues at coordinate 366,807,941 of CM057340.1, forward strand.
AAAGAAATTCGGTCCCCGAATTTAAATTCAAACTCCCCCCAAATACAAAAGCATCTAAGCAAAACCATCAAGTCGTCGGGGCTCCGAAATCATAAGTACATAAAACGCATCATAGCGCAATACATGCGCATGAGTAATGAGCAGATAACTCAAAATCAAAACTCCGTCAAGCATCCCGCAATCATCGGAGTCACGGTAAAGACACAAATGTCAAATCCAATACAAAACCAATATGATATAACTCGAAACTATACATGTAAATATCGAATCTATATATGTACATATCTGAAGGAAATGAATGCCAAATATATTCAGGTACTGTCCTCTGACTAGTCTTGCCCGGTACGAAAACACATAGCAAATATCATAAAAACGTACTGCTCTATAGGAAAAATCAATCCCAAATACGGGTATGAATACTACGTGCGTCTGGTGCGCACGGAAATCAAAATCTATATACGTGCCATACAAGTGCACAGAAACAAGATCTAAGTGCATTGGGTGTGCACAAAGCATTTGTCGTAGGCAACGTGTGTGCCTGACAGCAAAATCAGGTGCATCTGACATGCACGAAGAATCTCGATTTAGTGCATCTGGGGTGCACCAAAATCGCACCTCAAAACATGCGCTCAACATGCGCGAAAATCCAAATCAGGTGCATCCATCGTGCACGAAATCATGAAATCCAATATCAAGTGCCGAATACGCGCAAAATCCAATCAGGTGCACAAGGTGCACAAAACAAATATCCCACATCACCATCGAAATCGAAGTCCAGTGCATCTAAATGCACAACATATGTAACACTGCACTGCAAGCATATATGAACTATACCGAGTGCAAAAACCAAATCGTGTGCGTATATACGCACAAATCAACTCAACTGTATGAAATCCATATAATCACAAACATGAGAAATCAAGGAACGAAAACTATCTCAAGTGCAACAACTGTGCAAAAATCGTGAATACTCAGTAGGTGCAATCATGGCGCATGGAAACAAATATCACGAAACTCCATCATCAAAATCAATCATGCAAATAGACCGCCCAAAATACAGAAATCACATATGGCAGAATAGTACCGCTCAAGTGCATCCTCTAAGAATCTCGGGCCAACTGTCGCGGTCACTAGTGGGACGTCTCGTCGATGATCATGAACTCTGGCTTGCTGGTGTGCGTAACACGACCATTCCTGGGTCCAAGTCTTCTCGTAATTTGTCCCAGAAAGGTTCTGTCGAGGTCTCTCCCAAATCTCGCCTCTGCCGAACTGTCCGAAAGTCATCGTTCCTTACTAGATCTGTTCTCGTTCCAGAACAGCTGCATACTCATCACGACTCCTTCTGGAAGGTAAATCCAAGTACCACGCCTCGGCATGCGCATCGCATCTCTGATGTCGGCGGAGTGGAACGTCATCTCATCTAGATCTGGTACGAACCTCTTTCTTCACTTTTCTCTAATGTCGACCGCTTCGGACTCGTCTCGTCGTGGCTGCATGGACTGAGCTCCAACGGCTATCCTCGTATCGGGAGTCTCCCAAGAAATGCATCTCACCACCTAGCATCCGAATTAAGTCGAGCCATCCGATCGAGTCGTCAAAACCTCATAATCCCCCAAGAGCTCAACATCTTAGGTACAGTTTAATAGTATCGAGTACATACCACAGCATCGGTGGTCCAGCCGTAGAAGGGCAAACCCAAGCCTCACTAATGGCGCCGTGGAACTGCCGCAAACCTGAAGGTTCAAAGGCTTTCACACGGTCATTAAGTCGAGTTAGGGTTTCATTCTTCTAGAGGGACCATAGAATTGCCTGCATGTCTTTCCGACTACTTTAAACTTGGAATAATAGGTTTCTGACATTCGATCATCTCTGTCGACTCTCAATGTCTCCGCGTGAAGTTGTCTCTAGCTGGAAACAATCTATCTGATGACCTCGCATCGGGGTAGGCGAACGAACCACCTGTCCTAGTCATTCATCATCGGGTGACTAGCGACCTTCTAGCATCTATTAGTACAACTCGTCCCGCAATAGCTCCAACATATGGGGCGATATCTCGTCACTCGCAGCAACAACTGGCTCACTCGTCTGCACGCTGAACGGTGCCTCAATCATCATGAGTAAGCAATATACCAATGGTCATCAAAATCTGGCTGGCCTCTATCAGTGGCTCAATCCTCTAGTGCTGATCGGCACGTCCAAGTAATCTCATACAGCGATCCATCAAACGCTCGTGGCACGAAAGCACAATCAAAAGAAACATCTCTACAATCGTGTGTCACCGGAATTATGCTCTGGTCAGTCCTCGTTCGTAACGAGCTCGTGCTGACCGCAACTTTAGCCGTAGCTCTCCCTGCCGGTAATCGTGGCAGCAAACCATAACTGGTACCGATGAGGCTAGATCAGAATGAATATAATACTGAGCAAAGAAATGTACATCCTAAGGCTTCTTAAGTGGAGTAGCGTATCGTAAATATGCCGCGGAACATACCTACGGTACGTCACTCTACTTTAGTCACCTATTCCATCAACCAAGGGTCATCCTACGCTCCGATGGTAAAACCTAACGCTCTGATACCAACTTTGTCACGACCCGAAAGTACGGAACATGACCAGCACTTAAACTACGAACGTCTCGAGGCGTACGTAATCTAAGTAAACCGAAAACCCAGAAATCCAAACCAAGAAAGATGTAGAGTGCAGGAAAAACAAACTTAAAGCAAGTAGTTTCAATAGCATAAGCCGAATTAGGCGGTTTTAAAAACATCAAAAATTTCCCGAAAATTTCGGCAGAGTCTCCTTTGTAAAATAAAAAGGCATCCCCAAGAGGGAGCTAGCTCTTCGTCAATCGACGGTCACAACCACACAAGCAATATAATATACAACGCCAAGGGCGAGGATCAAAATTCAGAAGGAAACTCAAAAACCATAAGAAAACCACAGAAATACAACGCGTGACTCTAAGGTCGAAAGAATAACATCACTGGTCTCTATCTCAAATAAATACATGTTTGGTTGATGGAACTTCTAGATACAACAGAATAATGATATACAAGATATATAATGGGGGGTACGATACAAGTAAACCCACCTACTAGCAAGTCACCCGGAAATGGAAATAGTGCCAGCAAAGCTGTAAAGAAACCTGTACGGCGAAACCTGCAAGAACTGTGGCACAACGGGGGTGAGTTGCCAACTCGTGAATAGAAAAACATCTACGCACAGAAATCGCATAAATAACGCAACCTAGGTCAATGATCATAATATATCCTCAAATATATGAATAACATGCAGCCTATAACAATGGCTAGGGTAATATCTAACCCGAGTGTGATCTCATGTGCCCGTGTCAGTGCCTCAGGTAGCATGAGGTATGAATGCATGAAAACAGAATACATGTAAATGAAGAAACTATTTTCATAAATTAGTGAGATTACCTTTGTATTTTTAAAATGAGGTATCATAAATGAAATCAGCATCAACAGTGTCTAGCATCGGCACAAAACATAAATCTCAATGTCTCAAAACCTCAGGCTCCGGCTATCAGGACTGGCCTGTTGTTGGAGATAGTGCCCTTAGAGTCAATTATTGGATCACAGGCACGTGATTGCAATGATTGAGGGAGGACCTATCCCAGGAGGACAGTCTTACTCGAGATGATAGTATGCTATCTGGTTTACCTTTATCATCGTGTACTGCTTTAGGTGACCTGACAGGTCGCTATTACACGTTGATAGAGCCCCTAGGATTCTTGCTTGACGACCAGCAGTATGATGGCGATCATATACGTGGGAGCTGGGGTCTATAAGCACATCCTTAAATGGTCCCTAGTCGTGGGAGTTTCGAGACAGGGCATCGATACTCCATTAGTAGACTAGTGTATACAGTCGAGACCCCGACGAGGGGCGGTGGCCGGTCTCACAAGCCACTGGTGTCAGTTGGTTCACCTAAGATGTATACAGGTGCTCATTGGGTTATGAGTACACCGGACAGGACTCGCCGGGAACCTGCTAGTTGGGATTATACCAGACGTCTGATAGCAGTTCCCAGATGACATGTGTACAGGTTAGTTCATCGACCTGAGATCGTCATTTGTCTCGTGTGAATTCCCACTGTGCTTTGATTACTACCCTACCACGGCTCAAAGGAGTCGTGCAAACAGGTTTTAGTTGGGTACAGTCCCGAGCCACATGGAGGCAGTGAGCGGATCTGCAGGGGTTCGTCTCTCCCGGTATTGGGGGTGAGGTCGCGCTGTGTCTAGGAGAGCCATTACGCAAAGCCCTTGGCCGAGGCAGGAGATTTACTGGTAGGTATTCCAGTAGTATCTCAGGGCGTTCTGGGCTACACTCCGACACGACTTGTACCGCCTTTGGGGGTCTGACTTTTACCAACCCCCTAGGCCCGCCATGCGATGCTCATAGACGAACGGACCGGACTGTACGGATATTGTCACTGACAGGCTCAGTAGGGTGTCAGGATGAGTTCACTCATCGACGTCCCTTTTGGTCAATAGCTGGTGGCCCGTCACGTATTGGCTAATACCTCTGACGTGCTAGTGGTTAAATCCATAGCCATAGTATTGACGAGTCTTTAGAGTCCACCACACTTTCTGTTACTCAAGCTTTCGGGCGAAACGTGTAAAGGCCGTATGGAGATATGGCAGGGTCCGATCAGATACGTGCGGTATTGCACGGATCAGGATCGGACGGTTTGTACTAGTAGCCGTATGGATATATGGCAGGGTTCGATCAGATACGTGCGGTATTGCACGGATCAGGATCGAACGGATATTACTAGCCGGCTTTGGTTTAAGCCGGATCCTAGTTTAGTACAGTGTAGATTTTGTCTCTTTGCATTTGTATCCGGACGGAATACAGATGCGGGTGTGTATGCACAGTATCGTGGTTTTTTTGTAATTTATTACGGGACCAGTTTTCTGGAGTTGCCAGTTTGCTTTTCGTTCCGGCCGGTTTTCCTTTGTTCTTTCCCGGCCGGACTTTTCCGATGGAGGGGGTTATTTGCAATTGTGCAAATAACTTTTGTGGAGGGGGTTTCATGCAAATGGTTTGATTATGATGGCATCTTTTCTTTTCCACCATAACTTGCATTAATTGTGATAAGAGAGGGTATGGTTTGGATGTAAGTTTGAAATGATTATGTTTATGATGTTGTCACCATTCTCTTTATCCTACACTCACCTCCCTTATGTCTTCATTCCCTCCACCATTTCCTTTTGAGGATGGCCGGCCACTATGGTTGGAAATGAGAGAAATTTCCATTTTAGTGTGACACAAATTTCTTCATCTCATTCTTCTAGTTTTTGAAAAATGAAAGCACCATTTTTTCTTTAACCCTATTCCTCCATCAAGGCAACATAACCCCAAAGACACAAGCAATATCTACACTACTTCTACAGCAAATCTTGGGCGCGTCGGCTAGCCAACCTCGCGCCCGAGTTGCCTCGGTATTGAGGTGGGAGACCGTAAAAGATACAGACGATGTGGTGCCCTTCCGGCAAGGAGGCGACGACCGGAGTTTCCGCGGGAGATCGGGACGATGACGAGAAGACCGGAGGACTCGGATCACTCGGTATATCTCTCACCCATTCTCTTGTTAGCTAGTATCGGTTAATGGTTACGATCCGGGTATATTGTCCGCGGTAGCGCCAGTTTAAAAGTTTAGAAAATTTTGATTCCGCATTTTGGCCTCGGATAGACGGTCGGGGCGCTGCCGTGGCGCAACATGGTATCAGAGCCACGCCATTAACCTTGTCTAGCTTGTTCTAATGTGTTTTACTTTTCCGATCGACCAAAATTCCAAAAACCGCGTTTTGCATGCATCAGTTTTCTGTCGATTTTTTCCGGGCTCGAAAAATTTTTCAGGTTGTAGAAAATTGATGTACATGAAGTTCTAAGAAAACTGCAAAAATTTGGTAAGATGATCCTTCCAGAGGACCGCGGAACCGCGGCAATTACCCCTCTTTTGCCGCGGTTCCGCCGCAGGATGTTCCCTTCATTTTACCATTTCTTTGCAGTGGGCTTTTGGGCTTAAGATAAGGGTTTTGGAATATTAAAATTGGGCCCAGAATTTCTGTGAGTGCTACAGTATTACTTGGGGGCCCACTTGTTAATTTTTGATCGATTGGATATTTTAAACACATTATTTCACAGTATTTACATTATATCTGCGACCGTGAATGTCACTCGATCGGTAAATCCGGTCTAACTGCTATAGCCCGGTTAGACGGATTTGCGAACGTGACTTTCACGTTAATGTTTTGTGTTTTTGCTGTGATGTTGCGGATCGGTCGTGGGGGATAGCCTGGATGCAATGCTAGTTCAGTTGTGGTTGTATTATGTACATTTGATATTGCGGGGCGAGCGTCCGACATGTGGACTGCCGTCACTGCATGTTTGTATTATTCTTTTGGGGCACGACCTGGTTGCGGTCGATGTACCCGGTGTATGTATATTTTACTTTCTGTACTAGGATTACCCCGCGGAGGGGTTCACGGATAGCCGGGTTCTAGAGGGCAACGGGCCCGCATCTCATGGCATTGAGACGGAGGGGGCTTCACTCTAGGATTGGCGGGCTATTTGCTGCACTCATAGGGGGTACAGGTTGACCCAGGAGGGGTGCCCAAGTTACCGGATTCCGTGAAGTGCTGGGTGGTCCATTTACGGTGCTGAAGGGGGCTGCCTCGCTTCAGGTTTTGGCGGGTAACTTTCCGCGCCCGTAAGGGTCTAGGGTTTCAATGCACAGGCTATCCACACGACCAGGGGATCGTCGGGTTTCAGCAGCGGCTCTGTGAAACCCGGGGCTTCCAGATATCTGTATTGTTCTGTGATGCTGTACATTTCTGTGATGTTGCATTTTATTCACGCCTTGAGCGAAATATAATATATTGGTATATATATTAGTAGATGTTGTATATGTTTTTTCATCCGCGCTAGTCCAATCCTCGCTCTGCCGTTAGTTAGCTAACCTAACGGGTGATGACGGGACCCAGTGGCGAATGCGGATGGCATATACGTACGTCAGTATATTTTCGTTCTATGTGGTGTGATCAATTGATGGGACTGCGTTGATTCGGATCAATGCAAGATAAACAAACCTATTCTGATGTTGTTGGAACACTTTTCAAAAAGCTGTTATTGCAAGGACGTTCACTTTTGTTTTGCATCGTGGTATTCATTTGGAATATCCTGCTCCTCAGTCGACGAGGCAAGGGCCGAGATCCCTTCACCGGGAGTGACCCCTTGGACAGAAGTTTGCGTCAGGGCATTAACTTCACTATAGCCGATTACTTTTGCTTTGCATCGTGGTATTCTGTTGGAATATCCTGCACCTCATTCTACGGGGAAAGAGCCGAGATCCCTTCACCGGGAGTGACCTCTTTAGTAAAGTTTTTCGTCACTATATTTTCTAAAAAGTTATCCAGTTCCTTCAACGATATCAAGTTCATTACGTTAAAGGTTTTTCGCCAAAATCCAGTCGTAGCCCTCCGTCATTTCAGATCAGTATTGCTTAGTATTCGCGCTGCGTTTGTCGTTGCTATTCGCCGAGGCGTAGTGTGCGGCAGCTTTGTTGTGCTATTCTGTCGCATGGATATGTGGATTGGTTAGGACAGTCGTACGACTTTGTTGATTATTCGTCAAGGGTCGTGCGGGTGGGTTTAACGCAATCAAGATAATGACGGGCTGAACTTGACTTGGACCTTTTGATTTGTTGATTATTCGTCAAGGTCACTTGGGTCCTAGGGGTAAAAATCGCAACGGGAGTTTCATAAGAACTGAAACTTGCCAGACATGCGCATACCTTCTGGAGTGTGATAATGTTAGTGGATTCCGTCACGTTGTCATGCGATGATAGTTGGATCCCGATTCCCACTGATGAGTTGGTTTACTCCTCGGGTGATCCCGACTAATTCTTCTTTCAGGTTTGGAGGAGAATTTGAGGTACAGTGGGAGGTTTCCAGATTAGATAAAGTGATAACCATTCTGATCTAGGTTAGAGTGTACGCTGAGTGTTTCTTTTCTCTCTCTCTTTGGTAGCGACCATTGACCCGACCCTGGACTATGACTCAGTGACCAAGTTGACCGAACCTTCTTAACACTGGCTTTTGGATTGTCAGAGTTGCAGACCTCATTGCCACTCCCACTTTTACCCTTTTCTCCAGGACACCCCGTATTACTACCAACGTCCACTTCTATTGGACAAAACCATCGTATGGTTAGATACGAACTCGAAGGAATTCGAGGATGGTTTCCGGTTCTGGAGAAAACGGATAGGATTATTCAGTTGTCTTTTCCCTTTTACCTTCTCTCAAGCTGCGAGTACTCCTTGGTTTAGGAGATAGTACACCTATTATGCAAATTGGATAGTCTTCTTCCAAACCTTAGGCTGGTGCCGACCGGTAGGGAATGAAGAAAACCAATTAGCCTAAACGGTGTGCAAAAGGTATTAAGATTAAGACAAAGTAAGGGATTAGTAAGAGGGCAAAGTAAACTGCGACTGCTATTCACGACCTAACCAAGTATTTCTTCGCCAATCCCAAATCACCTTTGTATTTCTCCAGGACACTCCGTATCACTACGAAGATCCACAGTTTATTGGATACTCCATCGTATGGTTATATACGAACTCGAAAGGAACTTGTTCCAGTTCGGGGATGGATTCTGGTTCAGGAGAAATAGGAATAAGGCTTATTCGGTTGTCTTTTATCTTCACCTTCTCTCGCATTGCGAGTGCTCCTAGGATTAGGACAGTACACCCATTATGCTTATTGGATAGTCTTCTTCCAAACCATAGGCTGGTGCCGAACGGTAGGGAAGGAAGAAAACCATTTGGCCTAAGGGGTGTGCAGAAGGTAGTGACTAAAGACATATAAAGGGATTTGGAGACGTGGCAAAGAATTATACGGTTATAGTTGTGAATCTGGACAATGGTAGAGGCATTACTAAGAAAACCACGATACCCCATCGAAACATTTCAATGTTTCAGTTCAACTGTGTACTGTTAAAAGAAAACTGATTTCCCGATTGGACACTTGCTCCAGGGTATGTATTTACCAGGTTTGATTCTCACATCTGTATGGTTTTACAGATGATGAGTGGGAGTAAGTTATTGGGAATAGGGTAATCATCCTCATTATATCGGGATTCGTTGTAATCGGTGATATTTGAGGAAGATCATCTGGGCTGTTTGCCGGTCGGCAAATATTTGGTTTTGAATATCCGCTGTTGTGCACCAATTTCAAATTGATATATCTGTACGTCTATTTTCATAGAGTGAGATATACCTTTTGATATTATGTCGTTGACATTTACCTATATCAGTGGATGGTTAGGTAAGGAGTATTAAACAGCGGTGTAATTCTTCTTAACCATAAGTACAGTTTTCAACCTACGACACACAGTGAAAGAGTTGTTAGACTCAGCGGACTTATACAGAGTATTGTATGTTGTCCAGTGTCCATTAGGACAGAGGGGTTGGTCCTCATACTATATTCTGTTTACTTTTAACTTCTCTAGTTCTTAGACATGTGTTTCGAAGAAACACAGGGTCTAAGTTTTGAGGAGTTATAGGTATTTGAATAGAGTAGAGAACCAGGTATAGCAAGTATCGGGATTCTTCAAAGTGATCGAAGATGTAGATACTTGTGTATGGTATTCAGTTGATAGTAATGATAAAGAGAAATTGCTTCTCTTCCAGGTTACTCATAATTGGAAGCATTCCTAAGTTGAGTAATGCTGATCGGCCTCCTTCCATTTAGTTGACATGCAGTGGAGATAGCTGCATGATTTGAATCTGGTTCATTTAAATCAGTGCCTCTGGTTCTATATTGGATATAGAACAGTTCATATCTTAACGATGTTAAGGTACGGGGAGTTGTTCGGCTTATGATTAAAACCAGACACTGGACAACTCAAGGCACGTTTCTGTAATGGCTGTTTGTGGGTTGACCCAGGCTATGACGAGGGTTGACTTTCTACCATCGTGAAGATCAATAGCGATATTGTTCTTAACTCGCCACATTTTAAAAAGAAATGGTTATTTTTCAGAAAACAGTAGTGAGAGTATGGTAGAACTGGAAGCGATTCCAGAACCGCAAACGATTACTGAAGATTTGATAAGGAACCTAAAGATTCAATCTGATTTGACATTCCATTGGCCACTCCGCAGATAAGGTGGGTAACTTCAGGCACCCGAGAGGCACTCCGGTAGCCTCAAGGACGGTGACAGGGAAGTTCTTGTTTACCCACACTTGCCATTGTTGTTGTTCCAGGCTGCGAGACCCGGCAGGAGGATGAGTATAGCGTCGTTCTAAACTAGCTTTAGAAGTGCACGTCTATATGACTCTGCCAGAGGGTTGTCGTAGTCAGTGGGAGCAGCGGAAGCATTGGTGGACATCAGGCTTATGTCTATAGACTAAAGCAGATATAGCGGAGATAGATCATCTATTTCTGATGTGACAGTCATAGGTTTGACGTCATCAGAATAGGGGATGGATCTGTTAAGAAGGTAGTAGGGTGTGATGTCCTGGTTTTGGATGACATACACAGAGTAGGAAGTGATATTCCTATACTACGATCGGTTATACTTTGGTCGTCACACGGTGTTTTCTCCACATGGGACTTGGACATTATATCAGCCATACTGGTTACTAGACCTATGGTTTTAGATCTAGATTTGGGTGGTTTCCCAATCAGGGTACTTTGACAGCATTCTAAGAGTATTTAGAATGGACGACTCTTGGCATGGTAGTGTACGTGCAGGTAATGGAGTCACCCTCTCTAAAGGTGTCTTATAGACTAAAGTAGAGAGGGATGTGCATGATTGGCAAATCACTTGCTTAGGCAATTGAGTCAATCATGAGATGTCAAATACCACACCAGATGTTGTTCTTGCACTAGATGCAATAAGTTGATATTGATCCAATCCTGGAGGAACAGTCGGAAGCAGTTTTAGAACATAAGTGAATGTTCTAGGGATATGATAACGGCTGCCTCCTTTAGGAGACGGTTATCACTCCAGGCTTCCAAGGTGACATGGACGACAAGGAGGTTGTCAGAGTTATAGTTCTCCCTCTGACGAGGGACAGTATTCTGGATAGGTGATCCAGGAAGATACTGAGGGAGGCATGGCGCAGGATACTGATTAAGTTCAGTTGACGATACAGTCTAAGAAGTTTGGATTTGGAGCTCATTTATGAGCTAGGTCCCATCAGACATCCAGACATTCCAAGACAGGTATTGCTCATTTCGGGAGATGGCTTTCTCCGCGAACTTGAGATATAGAGAGACATAGAAAGAAACATCACAGCGGATCCACTCACTGAGGCTATTCCTCGAATGCAATAGTTTCGCAAACGAGCTTTGTGAGACTGACTAGTAGAGGAGTTGGGTGTTCGGTATCACACGGGCTGTGAGTATGCGACATCGCAATAATTAGCCTTGAGTGCAAGTGGGAGATTGTTGGAGATAGTGCCCTCAGAGTCAATTATTGGATCACAGGCACGTGATTGCAATGATTGAGTGAGGACCTATCCCAGGAGGAAAGTCTTACTCGAGATGATAGTATGCTATCTGGTTTACCTTTATCATCGTGTACTGCTTTAGGTGACCTGACAGGTCGCTATTACACGTTGATAGAGCCCCTAGGATTCTTGCTTGACGACCAGCAGTATGATGGCGATCATATACGTGGGAGCTGGGGTCTATAAGCACATCCTTAAATGGTCCCTAGTCGTGGGAGTTTCGAGACAGGGCATCGATACTCCATTAGTAGACTAGTGTATACAGTCGAGACCCCGACGAGGGGCGGTGGCCGGTCTCACAAGCCACTGGTGTCAGTTGGTTCACCTAAGATGTATACAGGTGCTCATTGGGTTATGAGTACACCGGACAGGACTCGCCGGGAACCTGCTAGTTGGGATTATACCAGACGTCAAATAGCAGTTCCCAGGTGACATGTGTACAGGTTAGTTCATCGACCTGAGATCGTCATTTGTCTCGTGTGAATTCCCACTGTGCTTTGATTACTACCCTACCACGGCTCAAAGGAGTCGTGCAAACAGGTTTTAGTTGGGTACAGTCCCGAGCCACATGGAGGCAGTGAGCGGATCTGCAGGGGTTCGTCTCTCCCGGTATTGGGGGTGAGGTCGCGCTGTGTCTAGGAGAGCCATTATGCAAAGCCCTCGGCCGAGGCAGGAGATTTACTGGTAGGTATTCCAGTAGTATCTCAGGGCGTTCTGGGCTACACTCCGACACGACTTGTACCACCTTTGGGGGTCTGACTTTTACCAACCCCCTAGGCCCGCCATGCGATGCTCATAGACGAACGGACCGGACTGTACGGATATTTTCACTGACAGGCTCAGTAGGGTGTCAGGATGAGTTCGCTCATCGACGTCCCTTTTGGTCAATAGCTGGTGGCCCGTCACGTATTGGCTAATATCTCTGACGTGCTAGTGGTTAAATCCACAGCCATAGTATTGACGAGTCTTTAGAGTCCACAACACTTTCTGTTACTCAAGCTTTCGGGCGAAACGCTGTAAAGGCCGAATGGAGATATGGCAGGGTCCGATCAGATACGTGCGGTATTGCACGGATCAGGATCGGACGGTTTGTACTAGTAGCCGTATGGATATATGGCAGGGTTCGATCAGATACGTGCGGTATTGCACGGATCAGGATCGAACGGATATTACTAGCCGGCTTTGGTTTAAGCCGGATCCTAGTTTAGTACAGTGTAGATTTTGTCTCTTTGCATTTGTATCCGGACGGAATACAGATGCGGGTGTGTATGCACAGTATCGGGGTTTTCCTGTAATTTATTACGGGACCAGTTTTCTGGAGTTGCCAGTTTGCTTTCCGTTCCGGCCGGTTTTCCTTTGTTCTTTCCCGGCCGGACTTTTCCGGTGGAGGGGGTTATTTGCAATTGTGCAAATAACTTTTGTGGAGGGGGTTTCATGCAAATGGTTTGATTATGATGGCATCTTCTCTTTTCCACCATAACTTGCATTAATTGTGATAAGAGAGGGTATGGTTTGGATGTAAGTTTGAAATGATTATGTTTATGATGTGGTCACCATTCTCTTTATCATACACTCAACTCCCTTATGTCTTCATTCCCTCCACCATTTCCTTTTGAGGATGGCCGGCCACTATGGTTGGAAATGAGAGAAATTTCCATTTTAGTGTGACACAAATTTCTTCATCTCATTCTTCTAGTTTTTGAAAAATGAAAGCACCATTTTTTCTTTAACCCTATTCCTCCATCAAGGCTACATAACCCCAAAGAGACAAGCAATATCTACACTACTTCTACTTCAAATCTTGGGCGCGTCGGCTAGCCAACCTCGCGCCCGAGTTGCCTCGGTATTGAGGTGGGAGCCCGTAAAAGATACAGACGATGTGGTGCCCTTCCGGCAAGGAGGCGACGACCGGAGTTTCCGCGGGAGATCGGGACGATGACGAGAAGACCGGAGGACTCGGATCACTCGGTATATCTCTCACCCATTCTCTTGTTAGCTAGTATCGGTTAATGGTTACGATCCGGGTATATTGTCCGCGGTAGCGCCAGTTTAAAAGTTTAGAAAATTTTGATTCCGCATTTTGGCCTCGGATAGACGGCCGGGGCGCTGCCGTGGCGCAACACTTGTATCATCAAATCTCAGTACCTCAATATCTCGAAATCTCAATGTCTCAATCTCAATATCTAGGGCGTCGTCAGTCCAGACCGGCCCCTACCATCCATCTCAAGACCACGAAGGTATCCTCCGGATATCCGACGCGTCGGGTAAAATCACCGGTAGGTAGTGCTCCCCTACCAGGCTCACATCATCATCATCACGCGCTTCTTGCCCCGGGGTACCTTACCGGGTCCACCATGTACCCGAAACGGTTCATCCGTCTCCTCGAATCGGGTCTCGAAATCCATCAGCAAACTCATGGTGGACGACTCATACATCATGGGAAAAACCGCACTTTTTATTTAAAAAGAGAGAAATCAGTTTATATAAGTTTTGCGGTTTTTCCCCCCCAAATCCAGAAAATCTCATGGAAATCCGAATCCAAATCATCAATAGCATGTAAAACCATGAATATAGGTATAACAATGAATAACGGTATGCATGAAGTGACAAGTAATGACTACAATGTTAAGCTGGCATATAAGGCAGGTACACTAATATCATGTCAAATTACTAACTAACAAGCTAAGTCAAGAAATAATATTTTCTAAGGTGTACGTGACATGGCAATTACCGATGAAGATGTGTGTGAGCCGGCAAGTAAGTGTACGTGGTACATACGCATCATCGGTAATGGTGCTGGTGTCCTAACAATATGATATCAACAATGCAATAAGAAATTATAACATAAGTAAGCGATGCGGAGCGAACAGCAATAATGAACGGAATACTAGACACAACGATAACTAAACTGCATTACCCTAATATAAATCCTACAAATGGTGCCTTTTGAAATAACACGAATCATGGGGTTTTGAAAATAGGGGCTACGGTGTTTTTATGAAAAGATACGTCTTTTGAAATATCCGTAGGATCCCTTGGGCTGTCCTTTATTTACCCACGATTCGTTAGTTTTAGAAATAGGTAAGAATCGAATCTAATCTAACAACTAAACTAAACTAAAGGACTAAGTTAACAAGCTGGACTACGGGTAAGGAAACCGCCTAACATCTGAGTCGATCCATATACATACCTGTATATATATTAGTCGGTGATCCCGCCTCAATAATATCATATCCGATACCATATCTTTAGTCAGACATCCCAAGTCAAGAGTGCGGATCAATCATCAAAATATAGCTCGTACGTAAATTCGTCGTACGGCATCCCCAAATCTGGGTACGGGTCAATATCACATTCCTCATACTATTCACCTGGTATCCTCTTTATCAAAATCATGATCGGGGTACTGATCTGCGTCTAGTACAATACTGATACCGCCTGAGTATGCATGGACGTATGTGAAACACTACGTCAAGGACCCGCTACAACGTCATGTCGTATCTCAAATACGAACCCTGCTATATCACCGATCTCACGGCCTCAAAATCAAATCTCATCGACTCATCATAAATCCCAAGTATCATCCTCAAATCCGTATGTGAACACATAGTCCCATACCCATGTGAACACATAACTATATATTCCCGTAAGCACAAATGAAAGAAGAAAGTATGCCAGTATGGGTTGGTGTGTGCATGTGTGGTGTGACCACTACTCTAGGGTTTCACGACACTAAATATCCAAGAACACCAAATATCCATCCTAAACATCGTTATTAATCCCAAATAACATATAATAAATTGTTGGTGTGTATACGCATTCGTATACACCACCACGGACTGCGGGGGTGCTATACGCCATCCACCCGACTTCTCCCCGTAGATATAAATCTACTCACCTGGTCCTCGTTCGCCGGTGCCGATGTCGCCACGCGCTTGCTTTTCGTCTCGAAGTCCACATGGGGTACCTACATATCATAACGCACCATACCGCATTAAAATCCGACTCATGACCAAAACGACGCACGAATCCCACATAGGTCAAAACCTATGGTTGCTTTCACAAATCGACCCAAAAACCCTCGACGTCGGCGTACAAACGCCAAACCATCAAGAAAAACCCAAACACACCCATTTATACATTCAAAAACACTAATTATAATATGAAATAGGTTGCAATTCACAAAAACCTCAAACTCAATTTAAAAGCTATTTTTCCGAAAATCTAGCAAGCAAAATTAACCGTTTTAGTACAAAACTCGATGTTTAAACAAATTTTGCGGCCACAATATCCACTAAATATCATAACTAAGTCATATAAACCATTTCTATAATTTATTCTCATAAATTTGCATAATTTCCAAAATCCTAGTTTGCAAAAATATTAATTTTTAACACCTTTTATAGCAAAATTCACAATTCATCAATTAAGCTTGGTTTTGCATGATCTAAATTGCTAAACAACAAATTAAAATGTTAATAAAGTCATCAAAATCTTAATTAGATTTTAAATCACCCATTTGGAGCCAAAAGCTAAAAACTAGTTTGCTTAATTAAAGCTAAATTGGATATTTTAATGTTACAATTAGCACTAAGCAACAAGATTATATTTTGCAAGCCCTAAGATACAAAAATACATCACATAACCATGCACAATTGATCACCATTCAACTCCAAAACAAAACCTCACTTCAATTTCATAAACCCTAATCTTGAATTTGGACTTGAAATTTAAAATCTAAACTAAACCCTTCATTAACATAATTTGAAGTAATAACAAACAACTCAAAAAAAAGAACAAGATTTATGCCTCATAACCATCTTGAGATCAACATGAAATCTAGACCTCCAAAATGAAATCCTTGCACCAAGATCCATGCATCTAAGGCTACACTAAAATGGGTAAGAACTAGATTTAGATTTTGGGATTTTTTTGATGGGTATTTGATGAATTTTTTGAAGCAAAAGAGATGGAACAATAAGGGGGAGAAAGAGGGCTGTTGGTGCAGGAATTTCGGCTGAGGAGGGAGTCGGGAGAGGTGTGGGGTGTTGTGGAAAAGAATCCAAGTCAAAGCCCCTCCCAAATTATCATAATACCCCCACCTACTTTACTATATATAAAAACCTTATTTTAACCCATTTCTCACATGATTTAAGGTCAAAAGGAGGGAAATAAAATTCTTGGGCTGCTACAATAGTGTGGGGCCGGCCAAGGGGAGTGAGGGTGAGTGTGAGAGACTTTACAAAAAAATTCTATGCAAAAAGACCCCCACAATACCATATTTGCAAGTTTTAGTTCAAAATAACTATATTTTTGTTTTCCATAAAATAAATCAATTAAAACTTGAAATAAAATACTAAAAAATTATATTACAACTAGATTTTAATTAACATGATTTTAATGATTAAAATTAGCCCATTTAAATTTGTATTTATCGCTAATTTATTGTATTTTCTTACCGGCTTAAAATAATATTAAAATAATTTTTTTTTCAGAAAATTTGAAATTTCACTAGTGGCTCAATAAATACCAAATACTAGCAATTACATAGCTAGAATATGTATATTTAATTTTTATAATAAGATATTTGTATTTTGACTTTTTACAGAAAACCCCCTTATTTTACCGATTTTTCGAAATTTCACCGAAACGATTTTCAAAACGTTACAAGGGGCGACCTAAAATCACCGGAATTTGATTCCGTGGGTTCTCTACAGGCTGTGTAGCAAGTACAATAAAGTCCACAGGGAATACAAATTCCCCGATTTTTATTAACACATCCTCCGGTTCACCCCTAGGTTTGGTGATTGATCGGTCAGCTATCTAGAGAGTTATGCTCGAGGGCTTTAACACTCCGATACTTAACTGCTCGTAAACCGAGTATGGAAGCAAGTTAACACTAGCGCCAAGGTCTAGTAGAGCACAGTTAATGTGTTTTTCCCCAATAGAAATGGAAATAGTATTATAGCCAGGGTCCTTACGTTTCCGTGGTAATTGTTGGGGGAAAGCCGTGTCTACAGTCTTTGCCCTGAATATCTTCTTGGGCACTTGAGTCTTCCTCTTCCTAGTGCACAAGTTCTTAAGAGTTTTTGCATAGGACGGAACTTGTTGGATAGCATCTAGGAGAGGGATGTTGATGTTAACTTGCTTAAACGTGTCCACAAGCTTCTCCATTTGGGCATTGGGTTTGTTGGGCCTCAACCTATTTGGAAATGGAGCTCTATCAATAAGTGTTGGGTCCAACATCTGTGGAGAAGGTTGTGGGGGTGGGAAGGATGAAGTGGGTGGAGGGTTCGAGCCTTTGGAAAAACGGAGAATAGGCTCGGAAGAAGAAGGTACATTAGACGAAATAGGGTAAGAAGTAGAAGTGTGAGTGGAAGTGGAAGTGGAAGCCTGGGGTTCACTTGATTCCTCAACATCAATCTGTTTACCCACATGATTGTCTAGTACTCTTCCAGATTTCAACATGGTAAGTACATCCACATTTGTGTAATGTGATGGTCCGGGATCAGGTAGGGGTTGAGCTGGAAGATTCCCTTTCTCTCTTGCACTCATTTCGGCTTTTAATTGGGAAATTTGAGCTTCTATCGATTTAATACTCTCACTTTGGGAGTCAGAGTTTTTCTGGATTTTATCGACGGAAGACTGAATTGTCAAAAGCAAGTTCATGAATGAAGAGGATTCATCAGTACCGGTCAACAGCAAAGGGTTAGACGGTGCAGGTGTGTTGACCGGATTTTTAAAGTTTTGTGTTTGGAAAGGGTGCTGACTCAATTGGAGTGGCTGCTGTTGTGGTGGAAGAGCCCTTTGGAAATTGTTCTGGTTAAGATCCGTGTATTGAGGTTGGTGTTGGATCCATGAAAACTCAGGGTGATTCCTGCAACCTTGATTATATGAGGAAGAAGAAGGATCGTTTCCCGGTCTTTGCTGAAATGCAGCATTAGTGTGACCTTGAAATGGTATATTCAAAGGACATTCTTCCATCAAATGTGAAGGGTTTGAACAAGAGCCACACACGGTTTTGGGAAGTGTGTATTGGTTCAGGGAGGCTGAAGAGATTTTGTTTTCTGTAACGTCGAGTTTCCTTTGTATTGGGGCCATCTCGGCTCTCATTATGACGGAAACAACGAGCTGATTGACATCTTCCCTAGGCGGTGGTGGTCTAACACTTTCCCATTATAAAGTGTTTTGAGCTAATTCTTCTAGGTATTCCCAAGCTTCACCATCATCTTTGGTCATGAAAGTCCCTTAACACATGGTTTCAAGCATCTGTCTAGTAGCAAGATGAATACCATCATAGATAATTCGACACAAAACCCATCTGGAGATTCCGTAATGAGGGCTTTGGATAAGAAGATCCTTGAACTGTTCAAAGTATTTCCAGAATGGTTCATTGGAAAGTTGGGTAAATTTGAAGATTTCGCTCCGAACACGGCTGGTCTTGTGATTAGAATAAAATTTCTTAAGGAATGCTGCAACAAATTCATCCCATTTTGAAATAGAATGTGCGGTTGTATTATAAAGCCACTTCTCGGCTAAGTCGCACAAAGTGAATGGGAGAAAACGTAGACGTAGAGCATCCAAAGACAGTTGTGACGTTCCAATCATTGAGCATACGTTTTCAAATTTGGAGATAAAAACGTATGCGTCTTCACAATCAAGATCGTGAAATTTAGGTAACAGTTTGATGAATTGGGGGTTGATTTCAAAATTTTCCCCATTGGCAGGTGGTATAGAAAGACAGGTGGGAAGGGGAACACGTGAAGGATAGCATCTCTCTTGAAGAGAAATGTGTGGAGGATTCTACGCACCTGCGGGCGGTGGCAGAGTGGTGTAAAAGTTTGATGGATAACCGTCCATCACGGTGGTGGTGGGAAAAAGAAAAGGTAGAAATACCGACTTTGGGGTCGATAGGGGAAAACGCGGACAAGGCGGGCACTAGAATGCCGTGTCCAGCCGAGCTTGCACTAAAGGGTTTAGCACAAGTGGCAGCGTCATGATAATTAGAGAAAAGATGAAGTGGTGTTTGTTTTGAAAAAGAATACGGATTTTTGAAAAAAATGATGCAAATCACAACAAATGCAACAAGCAACCCTAAGTCTAGTGGTCACCTAGGTCAAGGCTCTAGACCGCTCCTAACTGCCAAAAGACAAGTCGCAGGATCAATCCTCTACTACCACTTTGTCCCTCCTGTGGCCAGGTAAGTGCCAGGTAAGTGGGAGGTTCTCCACTACGTAAGTAGTGGGCCTAATTAAGTAACCACATGCCTTAGACACCACAAAAGAAACGCGGATAAGCAATAGATTACCCACGGCCTTCTCCTGTCCTAAGTGAGCGCGACAGTCCTTAGAGTCATGTCGAGATTTCTTTTAGTTAATGAGGGTAATGCGGATACAATTTTGTGATTTTCATGGCTTAGGAAGGGTAATGAACTCCCCACCTAATCTGGATTTGGTCTTTGCCCCTTAATTTCCATATTAATAATGCAAACAACCAAGATCAAACAAGCACAATATTAGCTTTTTGCGGCGCTGCGAATTTTGCAAAGAAACCTGCAGCAAATTTGTTATTGGAGCAGATTGAGAAAGAGATAAGAAATTCAAGAAGTCACCTAAGAATTTTAGCACAGCAAATCCCTAGGCCCGCCGCGGAACCGCCGCGGACGAACACTAATGCCGCAGAAACGCGGTCGAAAAGATTGATCACTGCACAAAAATTTCAGGCTCTGTTCTTGTTCACCTCCTGAGCTCTTTGGAATGCTCAGAAAATTTTTCAAGCTCCATAGATTCCAGATTTCCTCGCAACAAATCACAATGAATCGTTTAGTGTTTGCGCGAATTTAGATCTAAAATTTTTGATGGAATGAATTTTTCAACTCAAGTTTCAAAAACGAACGAATTAGCGCACGATCCCCGGCAACGGCGCCATTTGATTGAATGAAATCTCGGTGTGTCGGTAGAAAATGTATAGAAATCACAACCAAAGAATTTTTTGACCGCAATCAATAACGATGTCGTTTGTAGCGTGTTAGCGAGTGTGGATCGTCCACAGGGAAAGTGAGATCCGTTCGAATTTGAATTAGATGAATTGAAAATTAAAAAGAAAAGAGAAAAGACAATTCAATTCAAGATTTAAAAGTGAATTCAAGAATTATCTAGATCTAATCTAATTAACAATAAAACACTTAAAATCAAGAATTGAGAATTGATGATATCCAATCCAATAATCAAGAATCGAAATGAGGTTCGTAGGAATCGATTAAATCTATAGACGTAATGAAATCTATTGCTTACGTATTCTTATCCATCGATGATTTGATACTAGATCGATGATGATCAACGAGAATTAGGGTTTCTTACAGAAACTAGGGTTTCATCATCTATCCCTTATCCTCTCGTTGATTTCATTCACATTCTAGCCTCTAGTCAATTCAAGAATCGATCGTGGATCCCTAATTAAGAGCGAACACAATCAAGAAAGCATCGCTCGAAACTAGGTCGTCGATTCTTCAATTTTCTAGGGTTTACAAAACTCATAGGACTTAAGAATCGTTTCAAGATTTATAACATCATCATCTATTGATTCTCTCGGCTCCTTCACGAGCGGAGTTTTACTCAAACATCATATCAAATAAAACAATCACAAATCGAGATCTGATCATGATGCAAGAATGTAAAGAAAGCAAGATAAAGAATTTCACCTTTTATTTATCAACAATTTTGTTACAATTCTCTCAAAATCTACAATGAGGAAAGAACTAGATCGTCGATTTGGCGTGGCTCGTCTTCGTGAGTCGCGGATCGTCTTGGATCACTTGCTCGGATGAAGATCGGCTTCGCTCCTAAAAGGTTAAAGGCTTCTTGCTTGAATTGTACTCGGTGTTCTTGAATTTGGTTTTGGATTTTGAATTAGGGTTAGGGTTTGAATGCACAAGTTGTGTCACTCAACTTGTGGGTGAATTGTTGAACAACCCAAACACTAGATCTAGGTCTCCTTTTATAGCCATCTTAACCATAGATCTAGAATTCAAAATTCAAATTTCCCTGCAAAATGAACCACTTTTCCCTCCAAAATGAACAACTTTTTCCTCCAAAATGAACTACCTCATTTCTCATTTGAATTTTCCCTCCAAAATGAACTACCTCATTTGAATTTTCCCTCCAAAATGAGGTTGTTAGAAAGAATCTTCGAGAAGAAGTTTGTTAGAGGGAATATTCTAGAATGAGTTTGTTACAAGGAGGCTTCTAGAAGAAGGTTGTTATAAGGAGGCTTCTAGAAGAAGTTTGTTGGAGGGAATATTCTAGAATGAGGAATATTCTTGGATAAGGTTGTTAGGCCGAGCCTTCTGGATGAAGCCACGTGGCGTTTCTGGAGTCTTCTGGAAGCTATTGCCGTTACATAAGCCACATGAAAGAAAATTGAAGCCCTGATGACGTCATCAAGCCACGGATCCGCGGCGCCAAGGCCCTTCTGGCTGCGGATCCGCGGTGCTTTAGCAACCTTAGGGCATTGAAGTTCTGTAGTAGTCTTGGGCTGACATTATGGCATTTTTAAGATGTGTAGAATCTTTTTATACTTTCTCTTTCACTGCCAGATCACAACCCTTGGACTTGGCGTATTTTTGTCAGCACTTTTAACTATTTCGGCTTTTCTCCTAGAATTTTCTGCACACATTCTTGACACAAGTGTTGCGCTACACAAAAATTATGCGATGCCATGATAAACACTCAATTGCCCTCAAAATGTCGGTTTTAATATATAACATAAGTTATTTGGTATTTTACGACTGTTTTGCTAATATGTGCTATATTAATACCGAACACTTCTAGATGAGTGCAAATGGTAGGGAAATTGACGTGTTAAAAATGCAATATTTTCGACTGATCAGGGCTTCAGTAACAGATTCGTCCGTATCGCTACTGAAACGAGGGCGAGTTTTACGAAAGGACGGACTTCCAGTGTCGGACTCATTAATGTCTCTACCGAAATGCGGGCGCACTTTGGCGTTTTTTCTTTTGAAAGTGACAGGAGGCTGAGATTTGCCTTTGAGTCTTGGGGCTGCTCTATCCTCAGTCAGTTGTGGCTTAGCATTTTGGTGGTTCATAAAGTACCGAGAATCTTCATATCGGACTTCATGCACACCGAACGGCTGGATCTCTCCATCAATGCGTCTTTCTTCTCCATTTTTAGTATACTTCATGCATTGATGGAGAGTTGACGGGACGATGCCGTAATCGTGGAGCCACGGCCGTCCCAAGAGAATCTTATAAGTCGTGTCGGCGTCGATCACGTATATCTTAGCTTCAGTTTGCAGATCCCCGAATTTGATTGGCAAAGCTATAGACCCCAGAACTTGCTGGCAGTTTTGATTGAAGCCTTGAATGACAATCCTTTCCCTTGATAGGTGTCGGACGTCCATTGACAAACTCTTCAGTGTCCGCAAGTTCATGATGTTCACTGAGGACCCCGGATTAATCAATATGCGATTAATCCGATCTCCGTCGCTGTACCCGGTCACGTAAAGCGGCCGATTATGCTCAGCCGTTCCCAGTAGCTAGTCTTCATCCTTAAAAATGACTGCGGCGGCTTGCAAAGTGTACTGAGCTTCTTTCATATTAATTTCTGCAAAGCGAGCCTGATACCGCTCAGGGTTTTGTAGAGCATGAATGAGAACAAGTCTAAGCTCTTGAGATAGAACCAAGGCATTGTAGATGCTAAGGAGAGACGGAAGCTTTCGGAGGTGAGCCAAAACATTATAGTCTACTGAGGAAGGACTTGAGTTTTCATCAGCCGGTTCTCTGCCATTTTCATCATTAGCCACCAGTTTTTCCTTCCCTCTTGGGTCGTTGCCCTGATTTGGAGGTAGAGACCTGCCGCTTCTGAGATGGATTTGATTGGCCTTTGTGGCGAGCTCCTCATCCTCTTCGGGAAAACAGAGCTCCTCCTCAGAGTCACTGTCAAGATGGATGGCGTAGCAGGTCACTACTGGGATCTCTTCATTGGAGCCTTCTTCTAACTCCTCCAGAATTTCAGCGGCTTGTACAGGGAAGAACTCCTTCAATTAAATCAGAGTTCTTTCCTTCTGTTCATAATCTTCGAGGGAATCGATATATTTTTGAATGGTCGATCTCCTTGCAGACTCTTTTTCGCGCCGAGCTTCACTTTTCTTCTTCTTGAGCTTTTTGGATTTCGAGCCTGATGGAGCCGCATTGGCAGCTGGAAAGGTAGGCTTCTTCTGCCCTTCCCATTCCGTCATGGGCTCTTTCCGAAGTAGCTTTATCATCTTCTTCGTCTTATTAGACATGTGCGTACTCCACGGAGGCTGCGGTGTGTCCGTTTCATTTCTATGGGCAGCGAGTTCGGCTGTCTGCTCCTAGAAGGCTTCAGGTTCTTTCTGCATAAAGTTTGTGGTTGCAACTTGATTGTTTACCAACACACTTTTGGACAGCTCGATCTCCCCAGCCTTGTACTCCTTCTCGACCCTGTCCTTGAAGATATAGCAATCCTCGATCGCATGGCTCACTACTCGATGGTACGGGCAATATACGGGATTGTTGGTCATTTTTGCTTCTTGGGGTCTTTTCGACTTCGGCAATTGTAGGCCGTTATTCAAGGCATCTTTAAATATCTTGCGGACCTTGTCCCTTCTGAAAGAGTAAACCTTGTTCTTCTTCTCCTCTAGGGAAGGCCCATCTCCTCCCAGCAATGGCTTTCGAGACCGGTTGGTTTTGGATTCGCCTGCCCTTCGCTTTTCTTCATTGTCGGACACATTGAAGACATTGGTACTGCTGGAACTCCCGCTTCTACGGTTGTCATCTCGCTTGCTTTTCCATGTTTTGTCTCACTGAGAGTCCGGGGTAGACTCTTGCTTCGAGCGTTCCAGCATTTGGACTTTCTTGGTTAGCTCTTGAAACGTCTTGAGACCTGCTGTACACAAGAATGGGACCATCCAATTGCTGGGGTTCCTAATGAGAAGGCTGATGGACTGGTCCTGCTCCAGCGGCGGTTCGCACTTGACCGTGAGATTACGCCATCGGGCGATAAAGTCGGTGTTGCTTTCATTCTTCCCCGGCTTGGTCCTCACAAGGTCGGCAATGGATATTTTATCACTTACACTCATGAACCTTTGCCGAAATAGAGGCTCCATTTGGGCAAAGGTAATGACGGAGCCGTCTGGTATACTCGCGTACCAGTCGAAAGCGACACCTGTCAGGCTGTCGACGAACTGACGAAGAAGGAGCGCATCATTGCCCCTGTATTTCTGCACGATGCTTTGAAGTGGGCGACGTGCTGATTCGCATTTCCCGTTCTGTCAAATCTTTCGAACTTAGGAATGACGTAGCCGCTCGGGAACTCGATCAGATCGTACTGTGCGGGATATGGCCGCCCACTACTGCCAACTTCTTTCTGAGCTTCAGCTTCGACCACCAAGGTTTTAACCTTGCTGGTGACCAAATCCATTATCCGGTCTTGTGTTAGCGGGATAGTGCTATCTGGGGCCAAGGCATTCCCAGAAGCGGAATGTGTCCGGCTTTCGTGCGGCTCCACCAGTCTTGGACCAAAAGGAACAGGCATTGGCTGCTTCGGATTGTCATCATCCGGCTGATGAGTAGCGACTTGTGCTTGACTGGGAGGCGCTTGGGCAATTTGAGCCATAAGCTGCATCACAACGTTCGTTAGGTCATCAATTTTCGAATAGAGCTAGGCCATCTCTTTATCTTTGCTCTTGAGCTATTTTCGAAGCTCTTGAAGCAGCTCTTGCTCCGCGGTCCTGGGGCGGAAAGTCGGCTCTTCCTCGCTGTCTGAGATTGACTCTACCTGGACCGAAGGGTCCTTCTGCCTATCGTCCTCATCGAGAGGGTTTACATCATCCACAGGAGGCGGCCGTTCTTAGGAAGCGGAAACCACATTCAAGCAAGACTGGGCTTGGGATGTGGTAGCCCCCTCCTTGCTTTTGCTGCGAAGGTTGTAGCTGGGGTGCCCGCCCGTCATATAGACCGTATGGATAATATATCCAGCCGTATTTTTATTATCGGCGGCTGATTTCACGGATCGCTGTCTTGACTCCCTTGTTTCGGTAACGGGCAGTCGATTGAAGGCGGCTGGCCTGACCAGTTTCTTGAATGGTGCTGGTGCTTCTTTTCTGGGTTTGCCCCGCTGCTTTCGCGCGGCACAGAGCGCCTGATAGACACTTGAAGAGACGGTGTCATAATTTTTCTGTTGGGGCCGGTACACGTCTCTTTGTATCGACGCTCGGACCACAGTCTTCTTGATTCTGGCGGTCATGGCATTTTTCTGAACCCATTTCAGAGGTTAGAAAGAATTGCTGATTCTTACGGCCGACTCATCCGTCATCGCGGGGCTACTCTGCTCTTGGAACCTCACAAGATTCCACTTGGCTGAAGCCCTGGTCCTCTTGTTGGCTCGATACCTGAGCCGCTTCTGCCTTAACTTTTCTGTTCTAAGCACCTGGCAGACTTCGGCTCTTTGGGAAGACACCGTAGACCGGGCGATAGAGGATTTTGGAGATACGCTCGGTTGTGTACTTGTTGGAGTCATCGCCTGAGCTCGTCCGTGACATTTGATGTTGCCCTTTGTACTTGAAGTCTTGCCCCCAGCTGGAGCACAAGAGAGTCGTTCAGACACTGTCTTAAGCTTCGGTTGTGGCGCCTTAGCGATCACAACATTTGGCCTCTTGCCCCTTGAGACCGGCTTGGCAACCTGTTTTGTTGGGATTTCTGCCAGATGAGCGCTTTCGGTAGGGTAAATGATGACGGAACCAAACTGGCGGGGTAGTTCCTCCCACTGTCGACTGAGTCTTATGGGGAGAACCACACGAGTATTGATCTTGACCACGTACGGGATCGGGGTCATGTTGGAAGCAGAATTCGTCTTGGGAGACATTGTCATCGAAAGTTGATCGCTGCACGAAAAAAACATCATTTCAGTATAGGCAATCGATATCTATATTGATTGAGTTCGCATGAACGTTTAACCCGAAATATGGGAGGAGAGAAAAGTCCTACCGGGCATGCCAGAATCTGTAGGGTGTTTTTCGTCACCCCATTGAGACAGGAATACGCGCGTACTTTTCAGGCGTACTACAGATTCCCCCTGCTCAGGGTAGGCCGGGGTTTATTGATTATGGGGATCCGAATCTCCGGCAGCCGCGGATTAAGCTGCCGTTAATTACCCCTCGCCTTTGGAGCGAGGGAACCTCCGATTAACGGGTTAAACTTCTCATGCGAACTCAATGTGCAGTGTACGTGTGTTTTGTTTTGGAGGGGGCTTGGGTATATCGGGAGCCACGCAGAGTTTTTACGGGGGTCCCGCTACCCGGATAGCGGGCTGGGGGTCAAGGGGGCTAGCAGCCCACTTGAGGGGCCTATATATAAAAAAAAGGGAAAAAGCGCCCAAAGGACGCGTGGGGCCAGCGCCTTGAGCGCTGGGCGCTTAGGTGCTAGCACACCACGTGTCGGCACGTGGGCGCTTGGAGCTTGAGCGCTGGGCGCTGGAGCGCTAGGCGCTGGAGCGCTGGCGCACCACGTGTCAGTACGTGGGCACTTGGCGCTTGAGCACTTGGCACTGGAGCGCTAGGCGCTCGAGCGCCAGCGCAGTACGTGTCGGCACGTGGGCACGCTTGAGCGCTAGGTGCTCGAGCGCCAGCGCGCCACGTGTCGGCACGTGGATGCTGAGCACTTGAGCGCTAGGCGCTCGAGCTCCAGAGCGCCACATGTCGGCACGTGGGCGCTGAGCACTTGAGCGCTAGGCGCTCGAGCGCCAGCGCACCACGTGTCGGCACGTGGGCGCTGGGCGCTTGAGCGCAAGGCGCTCGGGCGCTTGGGCACCGGCGAGAAAAAGGGGCCTTTAGCCCCGGAAACTCCCGAATGGGAAATTAGAGTGGAGTTAAACTCCTAAGATGTTTCGAAGCTGATGAAGGGCTTTTCCCCTTGAGCCCTAGTTCTTCCCCAAAGTGGGGTTTCTGGAGATGGGTCTCCTTCTTCTTCCTTTGATGGCCGAATCTTGAAGATCAAGATGTGTGAGATTTTAAAAATCTCATTTTTTGATATCTGATGGAAGATCTGAGTTCCCCTTTGTGGGTTTTGTGGTGAAAAACTATTTAGTTTTATAAAAGGAAGAGTAAAACTCTTGATTTTAATCCAAGAAAGAAGAAGGTTTTAGAATCTTGAAGAAGGAGAAAGATCTCAGATCTAGATTTGCTCTTTGGAGAGAGAAAAAAGTTGTTGGGATATTTTCATTATCTTTGCCTTTATAGGCTATACACTTTACATATAGCCCCTTGGGCTTCACAAGATGGCACTTTGCCTAGCCCATGGCTCATGTGCCATTTCTTTTTGCACATAAGCCTTAGGCTTTACAAAAATTTGGCTTTATGCCCATTTTTCTTACATTCATTCGTAAAATAAAATAAAAGAAATACAACAAAACCACTGCTCCATCGAGCATCCAATACTTGTATTGTGATAACAATGGAGTAGTGGTTTTGGCCAAGGAACCCAGGTCCCATAAGAGATCCAGGCATATTCTGAGGTGGTATCACCTAATCCGGGAGATAGTTGATCGCCGGGAGATTGAGTTTAGGAGAATTGACACGAAGAACAACACAGCGGATCCACTCACGAAGGCCATACCCCAGATACAATTTGAGAGAATCTTCGGGATGTTGGGTATGAGATACTAGAGCAACTTGCCTTAGTGCAAGAGGGAGATTGTTAGTTATGTATATGCCTTAGAGGCCATTATTGTACATATAATGTATATTATAGTGGATGCTTGGATATATATAATGAGTACTTTCATGCTCGACATGATAGTATGCTATCTGGTTGCTCTTTGTCTTAACATGTGACTTGTATTGTGATACTGTCTTGCTCTCACAAGTTGATAAAGCCCTTAGGATGTGTACTTGGCTACCAGGATTATGATGGAGATCATACTAGTAGGGCCAAGGTAGTCCACAAGTACATCCTATAATTGTTCCTAGTCGAGGGTGTATCGAGACAGGGCATAGATACTCCAGAGTAGACTAGCGTATACGCTTCTTGACCCATATGATGGGCGATGGGTGATCCCACATCCACTGGTGTTTGACATCAAAGATGGTATACGGGTGCTCAGAGGAGACTGCGTACACTGAACGGACTCGCCGAGAACTCCTATTTAGTATTATACTTATAGTCAGATCGCGGTTCTCTAGTGACACTGGTACAGGTTAGTCTGTAGACCCGAGATCGTCATAGAGTCTTGTGTGATTCCCACCGTGCTTTGATTTCCACCTTACCACGTTCAAGAGAACGTGCAAAACGGTGGCTTTTGGGTATAGTCCCGAATCACATAGAGGTAATGAGCGATAGGAGGGGTTTCGTCTCTCCCGGTATTGGGGGTTGATGTTGCGCTGTGCTCGATTGGCTATAACAGAAAGTCCCTGGCCAGGGCTGATATGGAGATCTACTGGTAAGTGTTATCAGTATTTTCTTGACCCGTTATGAGCCTCACATCGGCAGGACTTATAGGTTACTGGGGTCTGACGTTTACCACCCCTAGACTGGATATGCGACATATCAGATGAAGGGACTAGACTGTACGGTAGTGTTACAGACAGGGTTTAAAGGAGTATGAGAAGTCTTTCTTGTTGAGCTTCTGATCGCTCAATACCCCGGTAGCCGTTACGTCCAGCTAGTACCGCTGACGGCTTGTGGGTGCTTGATATGATCATCAACTATTGCCGGCGTATTGACAAGTCTTTAGAGTCCTACATAGAGGTTTCCAGGCTCAGGCGAAACGAAGTAGGAGCACATATATGATATGTGCGGGACCGAGATTAATATGAGTATGTGATAACGTATTCTATTCTCGCGATATTGGTATCGGTCGGTTATATCTGATATAGCCGGGTTTTCGAATCAAGTGTTGATTCGATAAGAAGATACATATGATATTAGTCGGTTATATGTGATATAGCCGGATTATTAAATCAAGTGTTGATTTGATAATTTAATGTATAATTGTATATGCGATATACTAATTTACATTAACTAATATTAGCTCACTTAAGCATTGCTGGGTTATGGCAGCGTCCCGGCCATGGAAACGTGGCTAAATGTAGAACAAAAATTTACTAAAACGAGCGCTACCGTTACCCGCTTACCGGATCGACCTTAAATCTTAAACTAGAAAACTATAAAAGAAGTTAGAATGGTTATACCGAGCTGATCTTTGTCCTTCGGTCTTCATTCCAAGCTCCTAGCGGTTCCTTGACGAAGTTTGGTTGCCGGTCTTCCTCCATCTCCGATGATCCACCTGAGGGAAACGGCGCAAGCTCCAGCCTCGATGAACGAAGCAACCGACGCTCCATAGTTGCTAGAGATGGAGAGTCAAGGTGTAGTAGTGTGTCACTATAATTTTTCTCTCATCCATAAGCTCAAGTGAGTAACAATAGAAGATGAAGAAGAGGTGAGCCAAAAAAAAATGGCATGAGCAAAATGGTTAAGTGTTTTGGTGAGCATGAGATAATGAGAGAGAGCTAGAGTGTAATAAATCATGTAACCAAAAGAAATGAGCCCCACTCCTTGAAGTGGCCGGCCCCCCTCTCTCTCCCATCATCAAAAAATATCTCATTTTCTTTTATCATTAAACAATTGCAACATACCCAAAACCTATACCTAGGTCATGCTCATGCCACCTCACGCCCTCCACCTCATTATGAAGACAAATGATTTTTCTAAAATGGAAAATCAATAATGAGGTGGCAAATCTTCTAGAAGCTATTCCGTATAAAATAAGGAATACTTCCCGGTACATGTATCGAAATACATATACGTGTATTCGTACAAAAATACGAATAGCCAAGAGAGAAAATAAATAGCGAACAATAATTCTCGAATACATATATATAAATACATATGTAAATTATTAAATCAAAACCTGATTTAATAATCCGGCTTAATCCTAAGCCGCTAGTAATATCAACCGTCCGATTAAAGCCTGCGTAACATGTTGTAGGGTTACTAGGCACTGTCACAAGTGTCTATAAGGCATCAACCATGACCGATTTAAATTTTAGACGTGCCGAACAACCTAAAGCGTGGATCTTTGCTAGATAATTTGGGTTAACAAGACATGTAAACCTCTTTAAATCTAAGAGAGAGGGATTACAACCTTTGTAGTCCACTCCTTCGCTTCATGAGCTCCGAGTAGTAGTCCCTACGCCACGATCCATGATCTCCCGGACTCAAGAGAGGCTCCATAGGCCGAACCATTCAAGCTTGCTTGAAGTCTTCCTTTTCGAAGATGATCTACCTTGAAGAATCTTTAAATCAAGCTCTCACTTCTCTAATCAAGTATTAGAGAAGTGAACACCCTAATCTAAGTGGCTAGAATTGATGAGGATGATGAAGTAGGAATTTAGCTCTCTTTTCTTTTCAAAATCTCACACTAATCCATCACAAAACCAAAAGCTAGAAGCTTTTCAAGGAGGAAGAAGAAGATGATTTCTTTTTGTGATGAATAATGAAAGGTTACTATGCTTACAAATGAACCTTGAGTTAATAATATGAAGCATTAACTCATGTAGAGAGTTTTCTAGGGTTAAGGGTTTGGGTTGGGTTAAATAATATCTCCAAAATATCAACACATAATATCTTTGCTTAAAACAAAACAAAAGCTTCTAGAAACTTCAAGAAAAGACTAACCCAAATCAAAGCCTAACCATGTTTAATCTCCACTAATCAAGTTGCATTTGTAAACATAACTTATTACAATATTATATATCACATATATAATATATTTTTGTAACAAAAGAAAAGAATACAATTAACATATATCGCATATATATCAATGTATTACTCGGTGAGAAAATGAATCAATAAAGCGAGCCAATATTAGATAATGTAATGTAACATATCACATATATAATTATACACTAAATTATCGAATCAACACTTGATCCGACAATCCGGGTATTTCTCAAATAACCGACTAATATTATCTGTATCAGCTCATCGAATCAACACTTGATCCGATGACCCGGCTATATCACATAAACCTGGCCGATATTTAATATCGCGAGAGTAGAATACGGTATCTCATATCATATTATCCTCGGTCCTGCACATATCACATATGTGCTCCTACTCTGTTTTTCCTGAGACAAGAAACCTCTGTGTAGGACTCTAAAGAATCGTCAATGCACCGGCAGTAGGTGATGATCATATCAAACACCCACAAGCTGCAAGCGGTCAGCTAAACGTAACAGCCACCCAGGTATTGATCGATCAGAAGATTAACAAGAAATCCTGTACATTCTCCTGTGAATCCAGTCAGTAACACTACCGTACAATCCGGTCTCTTCGTCTGATATGTTGCATATCTAGTCTAGGGGTGGTATACGTCAGACCCCAGTAACCGATAAGTCATGTCGATGTGAGGCTCATAACAGGTCGAGAACCTACTGATAACACTTACCAGTAGTACTCTATATCCGCCCTGGCCAGGGACTTCCAGTTATAGCCAATCGAACACAGCACAACATCAACTCCCTATACCAGGAGAGACGAAACCCCTCCTATCGCTCATTACCTCCATGCGATTCGGGACTGTACCCAAAAGCCACCGGTTTGCATGCTCTCTTAGACGTGGTATGATGGAAATCAAAGTACAGTGGGAATCACACAAGACTCTATGACGATCTCGGGTCTACAGACTAACCTGTACCAGTGTCACCAGAGAACTGCCATCTGACATGAGGTATAATACCATCTGGGTGTTCTCGGTGAGTCCGTCCAGTGTACCCAGTCTCCACAGAGCACCCGCACACCATCTTTGTGTAGGGTCCCTAGGCACACTAATGAAGTCTCACAAGCGATCGAACATGGCCAATTCAAATTTTATAAGTGCCTACAAACCCTAATACGGATCGTTAACTAGATATATAGGCTATGCGAGCAAGTAAACGGAAATATAGCTAAAGGGAAGGGGCTACAACCTTTGTAGATCCGGTCCTCCACCTCCTAGGCTCCGCGATGAAATCCCCTCGCTGTCCAAATTTGATTCCGGACTCGAGCATCGGCTTCATCGGAGAAAAAGCGGGCTAGGTCATCGACGACGATGCCGAAGATGATCTACGTCGAGGCATCGCTAGATCAAGCTCCAACTTCACCAAGTCAAGAAAACTTGTGAAGGAAACACCCTATACTACTTGGCAAGAGGTAGAGGATGAAGAAATAGGAAGTGGGTAGACTTTAGTTTTGGATTTCTCACTCATTAGCTCAAGTTGCCATTGAAGCTATCAAGCTTTCTCTTCTTGAAGAAGAAGAAGAAGAAGAAGATGATATATGATAAGTTAATAAAAATAGAAAAGAAATATAATACTTATCATATACTGACCCTTGGTTAAGTGTAGAGAATGAACTAGGGTTAGTATAAATGGTTAGGGTTAAGCATGAGACAAGAATGGTGACTTAGTCAATGCTTCATTAATCTTCAACTAAAAACAAACATAGCCACCATTCATTTATCTTTATCATTTTCTTTTGCCAAAATAAACAAAAAGAATAAATAAATGAATAAGTAAATAAAATGAAACCCTAACCATTCATATAACCATGGTCAATTCTTTACACAAACCCAAGCATGCATGTATCATCAAACATGATACAATCTTGTGCACAAAAGTATATCATATATACAACTTGCACAATCCAAGTGAGAAAATCCATTTAAAGTGAACCAATACTAGTTGATGCAAAGTAATATATCAAATATATAATTCTACATAAAATCATTAAATCAACACTTGATTCAATGATCCGGTCATGTCGCATATAACCGGCTAGTATCCAATGTATCGGCTTATCGAATCAATCCTTGATTCGATAACTAGGTTATATCGCATACAACCATTCGACACATACATCGCGAGAATAAAATACGGTATCACATACACGCATTATTCTCGGTCCCGTACATATCTCATATGCGCTCCAATTTCGTTTCGCTTGAGCCAGGAAACCTCTGTGTAGGACTCTAAAGACTCGTCAATACGCCGGCAGCAGATGATGATCATATCAAACATCCACAAGCCGCAAGCGGTCTGCTAAACGTAACGGCCACCCGGGTATTGAGCGATCAGAAGATCGACGAGCAAGTCCGCTCACACTCCTGTGAATCCAACCAGTAACACTTACCGTACAGTCCGGTCTGTTCGTCTGATATATCGCATATCTCGCCTAGGAGTGGTAAACGTCAGACCCCAATAGCTTGATAAGTTATGCCGACGTAGGGTCCATAACTTTCGTGAAACTACTGATAACTCTTACCAGTATATCACAGCAACCCTGGCCAGGGATTTCCTGTTATGGCCAGTCGAGCATGGCGCAACATCAACCCCCAATACCGGGAGAGACGAATCCCCTCCTATCGCTCATTGCCTCCATGTGAATCGGGACTGTACCCAAAAACCACCTGTTTGTACGACTCAGTAGAGCCGTGGTAGGGTGGAAATCAAAGCACAGTGGGAGACATACAAGACTCTATGACGATCTCGGGTCAACAGACTAAGCTGTACCAGTGTCACCAGAGAACTGCCATCTGACGTGAGGTATAATACTATCTGGGAGTTCTCGGCGAGTCCGTTCAGTGTACCCAGTCTCCACTGATCACCCGTATACCATCTCTGATGTCAAACACCAATGGATATGGGATCATCCATCGCCCATCACATGGGTCGAGAAGATATACGCTAGTCTACTCTGGAATATCGATGCCCCGTCTCGATATTCCCACGACTAGGAACAATGAAGGATGTACTCATTGACTACCCAGGCCCCACTAGTATGATCTACATCATAGTCCTGGAAGTCGAGTACACATCCTAAGGGCTTTATCAACATGTACCAGAGAGACAGAAAGTATACACGTTAAGATAAAGAGCAACCAGATAGCGTACTATCATGTCGAGCAAGAAAGTCCTACCTATATATGTCCCAGCATTCACCACAATATACATCCAATGTACAGTAATGGCCTCTAGGGCATACATTTAACTAACAATCTCCCACTTGCACTATGGCCATCTGTAGCAGTGATTACAGTATCACATACTCAACCATCCCCTAAAAGTCTCTCTTTGGGAAAAGGCCTTCGTGAGTGGATTCGCCGTGTTGTCCTCTGAGTCTACTCTCCTAACCTCGATCATCCTGGAGATCAACTATCTCCATGATCAGGTGATGCTGCCTTAGAATATGTCTGGGTCACTGATGGGACCAGGGTTCCAGGGCCAAAGTCACAGTTCCATTGTCACACAATGGTAGGAACCTAGTTCATCCTATGAACCAATATACACCCGAACTGCCTCTTTGGTAGTATCTTTAATAGCGATGTTACCAGCCTTTATCGTCTAGTTTGCCACAGTATCTAGCTTGGAACTCTTCCAACATACCATCCCTTTACTGAGGGTAAAGACAATGCCTGTGACTGACATTCAGTCGTCTTTATCACCCTGGAACACTTCCAGTGATTCTCCCCAGGATCAACTGATACTATCTCACTATAGCTAGTGAGAATCCTAAAATCTATTTAGATCTATCTCATAGGTCCAAATCCCAGGATTTAGGAGGTATCACTTTGATCCTTTATGGAGAATCTATGTGATAAAAGGAGATCGACCGATCGTAGCATAGGAAATTCCTTTCCTATCAAGAGTATGTTGTCCACGTACAATACGAGGATGACCACTTCACTCTCTACTACCGTTTTGTTGTATACAAGGTTCATCTACCATTTTGATGATGTCAAATTGTTTGACTAACTCATCAAAACAGATGTTCCAACTCCGCGATGCCTGCTTCATCACATAAAACATCTTGCACACGTTTCCGCTGCTCCCACTGTTTACGTATCCTTCTGGCTGTGTTCTTATAGACGTTCTCTTCTAAATCATTATTTAGAAAAGTAGTCATGGCACCCAACCACCAGATATCGTAGTCATGGTATGTAGCCGTGGCAAGTAGGATCTGGATGGACTTAAACATAGTCCCTGGAAAAGGTTTCATCATTAACCGTGCCTGGTTGATGACGAAAATCTTTAACAAGTCTAGCTTTGAAAGTCTCAACTTTTCCATGTACACCAAGTAATCTTCTCAAGATATACTTGCTCCTGATGGGGATTTAACCCTTCAGATATAGCAACCAAAGTCCATACTTTGTTGGTGTACATGGATTCCATCTCAGATCGCTAAGCATCCAGCCATTCTTACAGAGTCCTACTCCTGATGGCCAGCTCGAAACTAGTTGGGTCATCATCTCATGATGCAATCCTCGCTCCCACTGTCATAGAGAAACCGAAGTATCTCTCAGGTGGGTGAGGAACCCTACTAGATCGGCGGAGAGGCTGAGGTTCGTTGGTAACTATTGAATCTTTTGGTTCTTTCAAATCATCAGTCGTAGTTTGTATAGCTGGAACATTTCCAGTTCTACATAACTGACCTTGCCTCGAGCTTGTCCGGATTTTGCTTTTCAGACATAGGCCGGACAACCCCAAATCTTAACTGGCTTAAGAGATGGGCTCTACCCTTTCCATATCACATATGAAGTGGTAGGCAAATAATTTGATTTGAACCTAATTCAATAGGTATGCAGCTTCTCAAGCGCATAACTCCCAAAAAGGAAATAGGTAACTCAGTAGTACTCATCATAGAGCACACCTTATCATATAGGGTGTGATTGCTCCGCCCCGATATACCATCGTGCTATGGTTTATACAGAGGAGTAACACTGAGAGTGAATCTCATTCTCCTTTAGAATAGTCCAGGAATGCGATGCACAAGTATTCTCCTCCCTGATCTTATCATAGGACATAATACTTATACCCGGTTTTTGGTTCTCTACTTCTAACTTATATTCTGTGAATATCTCAAAAGGTGCGGACTTGTGTTTCAACAGGAACATATGTCAGAATCTTGAGAGATCATCAGAGAACGTAATGAAGTATAAAGAACCAGTCCTGGCATGTGTAGACAGGAGACTTTACATACATCATAATGTATCAGTCCCAAGAGTGAACTAACTCTTTCTCTGTTTCCAATAAACAGAGCTATGATCATTTAATCTTTGTGACATGACTGGCAAGTTTCACAAGATGTAAATTCAAACTGATTTAAATATGCATCTAAAATGTAACTTCAGCCAGTCGGGTCGCATTGATATGACCTAGTCTATAATGCCTCAAGAATGATTCGTTCATTTCTGAACTCTTCCTCTTATGTGTGTTCCGTATACTAGGAACTGTAGTTTGATTTAGAACATCAATGCTTTTAGATAACGTGCCTGAACCGATCAACTTTTGATATAGGAAATGTTCAAAACATTATCCAACAATACAAAATTTTATCATTTCTTTACTTGTAAAGAGAGTGATATGATTTTGTATATCAGGTTCGGTATCTAATAACATTCGTTCAGAATCAATGTATTGGTAATACAGGGTGACAGTGACCAACAGACTTGGCTGCAACACTTGCCCCGTTTTCTGCCTCATGAAACTTATCACCCGTTCTCAGTTTTTCTACCTTTTTGTAGCCCTATGTAACAGATTACATATCTGGGATCCTGATCCGGTATCAGATACCCAGGATGCAGAGGATACTGAGAAACAGTTCTGTATAATGAACACACCCGAAGGAGATGCATCATATGCAATTTCTTCGTTTGGGCGGCATAGGAATTCTGGTATTCCCCTATTTCCTGCTCTGTCTTATAACAATTATAAGTTGGAGCGGGACCAACGTTCCCCAGCTCAGTATAACAAGCGGGTTCGGTCAATACATCCGTATTATTATCTTGATTAAGGCGTGATATGGTCGCTACCTGGAGAGAGAGAGAAGAAAACACTCTGCGTGCGCTCTTGCAAGATTAGATTGGTTATATATTTTATCTAATCAGGATGGCTTCCACTGTTTTTATCAAATCTTCCTTCAAACCTTAAAAGGAAAGACTAGCCGGGATTAATTGCACTCTACAAGTTCGCCAATCTTTCAGCCAGGCCAGTGTCGGTACTTTGAGGGAGGTTCCCCGTGCTTTCGCACGGACCTAATTACAGTAAACTTCGTTTTCCCAGAGGCATAACCCCGTTGACACCTTTCTAGACACCTACTTGATCGGCTAATTGCAAAGTGCAAAACTCTCCCAGGAGTAACAATTACTCGCAGTGGGTATCGGGATCCAACTATCACATAGAAGGTATGCAATCTCATTGCAAATTTCAACACTTGAAACTCCCGATAAAGGTTTTTACCCCTAGCACCTATG
The DNA here is from genome assembly GCA_030015575.1 of Agapanthus africanus. Classification (NCBI taxonomy): domain Eukaryota; kingdom Viridiplantae; phylum Streptophyta; class Magnoliopsida; order Asparagales; family Amaryllidaceae; genus Agapanthus; species Agapanthus africanus. The sequence continues at coordinate 366,845,802 of CM057340.1, forward strand.
ACCTTAACTATGGTCAACAAATCATAAGTACCAGTCAAGTTCTATCCATCATTTCGTGATTAATTAGACCCACCCACATGACCCTTAACTAAGGTCAACAAAGTCACGCGACTGTCCTAACTAATCGCATCATATGCGGTGTAGGAAGACATCACTTAGCTACCGTACACTGTGCCTTGACTATGGTCAACAAACACAGCACGAATACTAAGTACTTTACTTCCTAAAATGACGGAGGGTTGCGAATTTTTTTTATGAAAACCTTTAACGCTTTGAACTTGATCTCGTTGCGGAAAAAAATGGTTTTTTAAATGGAATGTTTTCGAGGCTTTTCTAGTTTTGCTAAAGGGGTCACTCCCGGTGAAGGGATCGTCGGCCCTTTCCTCGTCGAATGAGGTGCGGGATATATCATATATATCACTGTGCAAAGCGGAAACTATAGAAGCGATCAAAGACAAACCGAGGGTTGTAGCATCTGCCAGTTATTGCTAAAGGAGTCACTCCCGGTGAAGGGATCTCGGTCCTTTCCTCATCGAATAAGGTGCAGGATGTTCTATAATGAACACCGCGATGCAAAGCAAGAACTGTAGCTACCTGTTTTTATTTTGAAATTCGATTTCACAACATCAATTAGGTTTATTTTCTTTCATTAATCTCATTAATGAATATCCCATCATTAAGGTCCACCTAAACATCACAGATAAATATAACGTACGCTTATGCTATCCGCATTCGCCTCGATGTCCCGTCTGCACCGTTAGGTTAGGTAACAACGGCAGAGTGGGGCAGGGCTAGCGCGGGTGTAAAACATAAGCAACGTTTATATAATATATCATATATACTATATATAATATCTGTCACAGAACATCACATGATCACATCACAGATAAATCACAGCAGAAGAAACATATGAAATATTGGATATACTAGGACGTCCGTGTTTTTAATACGAGCCAGTATAAAACACGGATTCCACGGTCGTGATGAATAGCCAACCCCACACCCCTAGACCCCTACGAGAGCGGCAAGCAACCCTACCAATTCTAGAGTTAGGAGACCCGGACTCGACTCCTCGAGTTTGTCTCCCACTGGACTCCAGAACCCAGTTACTTGTGCTCCCCTCCTTGGGTCTATCCTAATGCGGAAAAATAAATAATATACAAATGGTGACAACATCCGCAACCTGGAAGTGCCCCAATAAAAGAATATTACATACAAGTTTTTACATGAATGAAAATGAAAAACACTCATCTCACATAAAACCCCCCCGGCTATTCAAACACGACGATCCAATATAACATATCCAGCAACACATAACATCACATATCATCAACGTAAGTAAATATACGCATCCCAATTGTCGTTGACATATAGCAACGAAACCGGCGACATCACATATTACACTTACGGTCACAGAAAAGAAAGTGTAAAACTACAACAGTTGGAATCCGCAACCACCTCAGACATCGCATGCCTGACCAAATGAATTCTTTAGACATCGCATGCCTAACAATTATAAACCCCGCATTTTAGTCTCATTATCGAAAACACTTTTCAATATCAAGTCGGGCAATTCAACAGGATTCCCGACATTCTGATCGAATGCTTGTCGCAAACTTCAGTAGGCGGCCGCACCCCCGACGCCGTCGACGAAGTGAACCAAGGCGGAATACCGCTGCCGCGAGCACCCGAACGGATGCTTTCGGCGACGGGGTTCTCCTACAGTCACTCGGTCGGGGCTATGGGGTGAGGCTGTCTATTAAGTTTACCCGGAGAGCATCCGCGTACGCTACGTGATTGCGACGGACTTTTGATCACATCAAAATTCCGTGGCAACCGATCAAAAGAGACTAAACTGCTATGTTTATAACATTCATTCAGTTATCTCATAACTACTTGTGAATTCCAAATATTGTATCACATTCCGGATAAATAGAAAAGGTTAAACTTTCCGATCGAACATTCGAACACCCAAGTTTTCCCGAAACAGCTCAACACATGTGGCACGCCGTACTGCCCCAAACCCGAAGGTTTAAAGGGCAGTTCAAGACGGTCACATAATCGAGTTAAGGTTTGTTGTCTTCTAGAGGGACCATCGCGTTACTTTCACTACTTAGAACGTCGTTAAACTACGGAAAAATCCAACAATTGGAAATTTCCCAACAAAGGAAAATTTGGGTATTTTTATCCGGTCGAACTTTTTAACATATTCTAAAATTTATCTGGAAAGCCACATAGACAAAATTAGACAGTCCGATCGAATATCCGAATCCCCAATACAACCCAGAAAATACAACTCTGGAAAAAAATATTAAAAATTCCCAAGAAAACTAGAACAGAAAGCTAAGAATTACTGTGCAAAATTAGATGCACAAAAGGACAAAATTGCCGCGGAACCGCCGCATGAGCATGCTCATGCCGCAGATCCGCGGTGACTCTAAGGAATCAGGGCATCGAATTTTCCAGTAACCCTTACAATCCCCTGCTGATTTTTCTGCATATTTTTGATTTACAAAAATCCACATTTTACAAAATTGTCCAGAGAGCATTTTAAAGTCGGGGTTTCGGGTCGATCGGACTTCTAACTCCGTCTACGCATCGCCTAAGGCTCTAGCTAGGCTCTGATACCACTGTAGGGTTCCTAAGCACACTAATGAAGTCTCACAAGCGATCGAACATGGCCAATTCAAATTTTATAAGTGCCTACAAACCCTAATACGGATCGTTAACTAGATATATAGGCTATGCGAGCAAGTAAACGGAAATATAGCTAAAGGGAAGGGGCTACAACCTTTGTAGATCCGGTCTTCTACCTCCTAGGCTCCGCGATGAAGTCCCCTCACTGTCCAAATCGGATTCCGGACTCGAGCATCGGCTTCATCGGAGAAAAAGCGGGCTAGGTCATCGACGACGATGCCGAAGATGATCTACGTCGAAGCATCGCTAGATCAAGCTCCAACTTCACCAAGTCAAGAAAACTTGTGAAGGAAACACCCTATACTACTTGGCAAGAGGTAGAGGATGAAGAAATAGGAGGTGGGTAGACTTTAGTTTTGGATTTCTCACTCATTAGCTCAAGTTGCCATTGAAGCTATCAAGCTTTCTCTTCTTGAAGAAGAAGAAGAAGAAGAAGAAGATATATGATAAGTTAATAAAAATAGAAAAGAAATATAATACTTATCATATACTAACCCTTGGTTAAGTGTAGAGAATGAACTAGGGTTAGTATAAATGGTTAGGGTTAAGCATGAGACAAGAATGGTGACTTAGTCAATGCTTCATGAATCTTCAACTAAAAACAAACATAGCCACCATTCATTTATCTTTATCATTTTCTTTTGCCAAAATAAACAAAAAGAATAAATAAATGAATAAGTAAATAAAATGAAACCCTAACCATTCATATAACCATGGTCAATTCTTTACACAAACCCAAGTATGCATGTATCATCAAACATGATACAATCTTGTGCACAAAAGTATATCATATATACAACTTGCACAATCCAAGTGAGAAAATCCATTTAAAGTGAACCAATACTAGTTCATGCAAAGTAATATATAAAATATATAATTCTACATTAAATCATTAAATCAACACTTGATTCAATGATCCGGTCATGTCGCATATAACCGGCTAGTATCCAATGTATCGGCTTATCGAATCAATCCTTGATTCAATAACTAGGTTATATCGCATACAACCATTCGACACATACATCGCGAGAATAAAATACGGTATCACATACACGCATTATTCTCGGTCCCGCACATATCTCATATGCGCTCCTATTTCGTTTCGCTTGAGCCAGGAAACCTCTGTGTAGGACTCTAAAGACTCGTCAATACGCCGGCAGCAGATGATGATCATATCAAACATCCACAAGCCGCAAGCGGTCTGCTAAACGTAACGGCCACCCGGGTATTGAGCGATCAGAAGATCGACGAGCAAGTCCGCTCACACTCCTGTGAATCCAACCAGTAACACTTACCGTACAGTCCAGTCTGTTCGTCTGATATGTCGCATATCTCGCCTAGGGGTGGTAAACGTCAGACCCCAATAGCTTGATAAGTCATGCCGACGTAGGGTCCATAACTTTCATGAAACTACTGATAACTCTTACCAGTATATTACAGCAACCCTGGCCAGGGATTTCCTGTTATGGCCAGTCGAGCATGGCGCAACATCAACCCCCAATACCGGGAGAGACGAATCCCCTCCTATCGCTCATTGCCTCCATGTGAATCGGGACTGTACCCAAAAACCACCTGTTTGCACGACTCAGTAAGCCGTGGTAGGGTGGAAATCAAAGCACAGTGGGAGACACACAAGACTCTATGACGATCTCGGGTCAACAGACTAAGCTGTACCAGTGTCGCCAGAGAACTGCCATCTGACGTGAGGTATAATACCATCTGGGAGTTCTCGGCGAGTCCGTTCAGTGTACCCAGTTTCCACTGAGCACCCGTATACCATCTCTGATGTCAAACACCAATGGATATGGGATCATCCATCGCCCATCACATGGGTCGAGAAGATATACGCTAGTCTACTCTGGAATATCGATGCCCTGTCTCGATATTCCCACGACTAGGAACAATGAAGGATGTACTCATTGACTACCCAGGCCCCACTAGTATGATCTACATCATAGTCCTGGAAGTCGAGTACACATCCTAAGGGCTTTATCAACATGTAACAGAGAGACAGAAAGTATACACGTTAAGATAAAGAGCAACCAGATAGCGTACTATCATGTCGAGCAAGAAAGTCCTACCTATATATGTCCCAGCATTCACTACAATATACATCCAATGTACAGTAATGGCCTCTAGGGCATACATATAACTAACACTTTGATGTCAAACACCGATGGATATGGGATCATCCATCGCCATCATATGGGTCAAGATACGTATACACTAGTCTACTCTGGTGTATCGATTCCCTGTCTCGACACACCCTTGACTAGGAACAGTTATAGGATGTACTCATTGACCACCCTGGCCCTACTAGTATGATCTCATCATAGTCCCAGTAGTCGAGTACATATCTTAAGGGCTTTATCAACATGTGAGAACAAGACAGTAAACTAATACGAGTCAACATGTTAAGATAAAGTGAAACCAAATAGCATACTATCATGACGAGCAAGAAAGTCCTCACTATACATATCCAAGCATCCATTTTAATATACATCATATATACAACAATGGCCTCTAGGGCATATAGATAACTAACAATCTCCCACTTGCACTAAGGCCAGCTGTTGTAGTATCTCATACCCAGCATCCCGAAGAGTCTCTGAAGCATTGTCTGAGGAATGGCCTTCGTGAGTGGATCAGCAGTGTTGTCCTTCGTATCAACTCTCCTTACCTCGATCTCCCTGCGATCAACTATCTCTCTGATCAGGTGATACCGTCTCAGAATATGTCTGGACTTCTGAAGGGACCTGGGTTCCTTGGCCAAAGCCACAGCTCCATTGTTATCGCAATACAAAGGTATTGGATGCTCAATGGATGGAACCACACCAAGTTCAGTAATGAACTTCTTTATCCAGACAGCCTCTTCGGTAGCATCGTTGGCAGCGATGTATTAAGCCTCCATCATCGAGTCTGCAACGGTATCCTGTTTGGAACTCTTCCAACTCACCGCCCCTCCATTGAGGGTAAAGATAAATCCCGAGTGCGACTTAAAGTCGTCCTTATCACTTTGGAAGCTCGAATCGGTAAATGACTCCACATGGAGTTCTCCGTTACCATACACCAAGAACATCTCTTTAGTCCTTCTCAGGTACTTGAGAATGTTCTTCACGGCTATCCAGTGACTCTCTCCAGGATCTGCATGATACCGACTCACTACACTTAGTGAGTATGCTACATTTGGTCTGGTACATAGCATCGCGTACATGATAGAGCCTACTGCTGAAGCATAGGGTATCCCTTGCATGCGAGCTCTTTCCAAATCAGTCTTGGGAGACATCTCTTTAGAGAGAGTGAGTCCAGAGATCGTGGGTAGGTTCCCACGCTTGGATTCTTCCATACTAAACCTCTTTAGTATGGTGTCAATGTACCTGGATTGGGACAATCCCAGTATCCGTTTAGATTTATCTCTATAGATCATAATTCCCAGTATGCAGGAGGCATCACCTAGATCTTTCATTGAGAATCTTTGTGATAAGAAGAGCTTGACCGATTGCAGCATAGGAACATCATTTCCTATCAAGAGTATGTCATCCACGTTCAATACGAGGCAGACAACCTTACTCTCTGCAACCTTCTTATAGATACAAGGTTCATCTACGTTTTTGATGAAGTCAAACTCTTTGACTACAACATCAAAGCAGATGTTCCAACTCCGCGATGGTTGCTTTAACCCATAGATGGATTTAAGCAGCTTGCACACCTTTCCGCTGCTCCCACTATCTACGAAGCCCTCTGGCTGAGTCATGTACACACACTCTTCTAAATCACCATTTAGAAAGGCGGTCTTAATATCCATTTGCCAGATTTCCTAGTCATGGTATGCAGTAATGGAAAGTAAGATCCGGACGGACTTAAGCATAGCCACTGGAGAAAAGGTTTCGTCATAATACACACCTGGTCGTTGATGAAAACCCTTTGCAACAAGTCTAGCTTTGAAAGTCTCCACTTTTCCATCTACACCAAGTTTCCTTTTAAAGATCCACTTACTCCCAATGGGTTTTACCCCTTCAGGAGCAACTTCCAAAGTCCATACTTTGTTGGTGTACATGGATTCCATCTCAGATCGCATTGCATCCAGCCATTTCACAGAGTCCCCACTCGTGATGGCCTGCTCGAAACTAGTTGGATCATCATCTTCCATGATGCAATCCTCGCTCCCACCATCAATGAGAAAACCGTAGTATCTCTCAGGTGGATGAGAAACCCTGCTAGATCGGCGGAGAGGCTGGGGTTCGTCAGGAGCTACTGAGTCCTCTGGTTCCATCAAATCTTCTGTTGTAGTTTGTTCTGCTGGAACTTCTTCCAGTTCTACTTTTTTGCCACTAATTTCTTTTGCAAGAAATTCCCTTTTTAAAAAGATGGCATGTTGAGCAACAAACACCTTTTGTTTCTCAGCGTGGTAGAAAAAATATTCTTGAGAATTCTTTGGATATCCCGCAAACTTGCAAAGAACTGATCGTGCCTCGAGCTTGTCCGAATTTTGCCTTTTGACATAGGCCGGACAACCCCATATCTTAACTCATTTAAAATATGGTCTCTTCCCACTCCATATCTCATATGGTGTGGTGGGTACAGATTTAGATGGAACTAGATTAATAGGTATATGGTTGTCTCAAGCGCATACCCCCAAAAGGAAATAGGTAACTCAGCTGTACTCATCATAGAGCGCACCATATCTAATAGAGTGCGATTCCTCCGCTCCGATACACCGTTGTGTTGTGGTGTATAGGGAAGAGTAATCTGAGAGAGAATCCCATTCTCTTTTAGATAGTCCAGAAACTCATTGCTTAAATATTCTCCTCCTCGATCAGATCGTAGGATCTTAATACTTTTGCCCGTTTGGTCCTCTCCTTCGTTCTTATATTCTTTGAATTTCTCAAAAGCTTCAGACTTGTGTTTCATCAGGAACACATGTCCGTATCTTGAGAGATCGTCAGTGAATGTAATGAAGTAGGAAGAACCGTTCCTGGCATGTGTAGACATGGGACCGCATACATCACTATGTATCAGTCCCAAGAGTTCTGTAACTCTTACTCCGTGTCCACTAAACGCAGTTTTGGTCATTTTTCCTTTGAGACACGAATGGCAAGTTTCATAAGATGATAATTCCAACGGATTCAAATATCCTTCCTTATGTAACTTCGCTAGCCATGTCGCATTGATATGACCTAGTCTACAATGCCATAAGAAGGATTCGTTCATTTCTGAACATTTCCTCTTATTTGTGTTTTGTATATTAAAGACTGTAGTTTGATTGAGAACGTATATGCCATTATGTAACGAGCCTGATCCAATCAACTTTTGATTTAGGAAGATGCTCATAACATTATCCTGTATTAAAAAATTATATCCTTCTTTACTTAACAAAGAAACTGATATAATGTTGCACATCATGTTCGGTATATAATAGCACTCGTTCAGAATCAATGTATTACTACTTGGTAATACTAGGTTATATTCGCCAACTGCTTTGGCTGCAATATTTGTACCATTCCCAACTGTTACGGAATGATCACCATTTCCCAGTTCTCTACCTTTACGTAGCCCACGTAACAAATTGCATATGTGGGATCCCGATCCGGTATCTAATACACAGGACGTAGAGTGAACTGAGAAACAGTTCTCGATAACAAACATACCCGAAGAAGATGCATCAACATGCTTGTTCTTCGTTTGGGCGGTGTGAGAATCCAGATATTCTCTTATTTCCTGCTCAGTCTTATAACACTTATAAGAAAGAACGGGACCAACGTTCCCCTGCTAAGTATAATAAGCGGGTTCAGTCAATACATCCATGTTATTATCTTGATTAAGGCCTGACTTGGTCTCTGCCTGGAGAGAGAGAGAAGGAAACACTTTAGCGTATGTTCTTGCAATATTAGATTGGTTATTATCTTATCTAATCAGGATGTATCCCACTGTTTTTGTCAAATCTTCCTTCAAACCCTAAAAGGAAAGACTAGCCGGGATTAATTACACCATAGAAGTTCGCCAATCTTTCAACCAGATCAGTGTTGGTACTTTGAGGGAGGTTCCCCGTGCTTTCGTACGGACCTAATTAAAATAAACCTCGTTTTCCAAGAGGCATAACCCCATAAACACCTTTCTAGTCACCTACTTGATCGGCTAATTGTCCTGTGTAAAAGTCTCCCAGGAGTAACTGTTACTCGTAGTGGGTATCAGGATCCATCTATCTCATAGAAGGTATGCAATCTCATTGCAAATTTCAACGCTTGAAATTCCCGATAATACTTTTTACCCCTAGCGATCTATGACCTTAACTAAGTCAACAAACCATAAATCGCAAGTCAAGTTCAACCCGTACATTTCCCGATTAAATTAAAACTACCTGCACGACCCTTGACTAAGTCAACAAGGCCGTACGACTACCCTAATCCAATTGCTTCTCATACTTTAGCAGATAAACACTCTATAGCTACCGTACACTACGCCTTGACTAAGTCAACAAACTTAGTACGAATACTAAATATTATTTATCTGAAATGACGGAGGGCTACGCAGGTTTTTCAGAAAACCATGAGCGTAATGAACTTGATATCGTTGTAGAAACAAGTGATTTTTGAAAAGGAATGTTTTTGAGGCTTTTCTAGTTTCGCTAAAGAGGTTACTTCCGGTGAAGGGATCTCGGCTCTTTCCCCATCGAATAAGGTGCAGGGTATATTATATATACCGCTGTGCAAAGCAAGAACTATAGAAGCTGTCAAAATCTAAACCTTGAGTTTGTAGCATCTGCCAGTTTTGGTAAAGAGGTCACTCCCGGTGAAGGGATCTCGGCTCTTTCCTCATCGAATAAAGTGCAGGGTATATCATATATACCGCTATGCAAAGCAAAACTGTAGCTATCCTTTTTATAAAGTTTTGATTCTACAACATCTTTTAGGTTTCTTTCCTTTTATTAATCTCATTAATAAATCCCATAAATTATGCTTCCTAAGCATAACAGAAGAAACGAAAGCAGTAATATTTATATATCAACATATATACACAGTATAAGCATTCGTCTCAGGCAGTAATGTGATCTCATCACAGAACATTGCAGCAGAAGATAACATATGAAACATTGGATATACTAGGACGTCCGTGTTTTATTTCGAGCCTGTATAAAACACGGATTCCACGGTCACGATGAATAGCCAAACCCACATCCCTAGACCCCTACGAGAGCTGCAAGCAACTCTGCTAATTCTAGGGTTAGGAGACCCGGCCTCGACTCCTCGAGATGGCCTCCCACTGTACCCTAGAACCCGGTTACTTGTGCTCCCTTCCTTGGGTCTACCTAATGCAGAAAAGTAAATAATATACAATGGTGACATCATCCTCATCCCGGAAGTGCCCCAATAAAAGAATATTACATACAAATGAATTTTACATGAATGAAAATAAAAACCCTCATCTCACATAAAACCCCCGGCTATTCAGAACACGACGATCCAATACAACATATCACAGCAACACATAATATCTCATATAATTAACGTAAGCAAGTATGCGTATCCCGATTGTCGTTGATGTATAGCAACGAAGCCGGCGATACACCACATACTACGCTTACGGTCACAGAATAGAAAGTGTAAAACTACAACATTTGGAATCCATAATCACTTTAGACATCTTAAATCCGAAATATCACATACTTCGCATTTCATGCCTAACTATATGAATTCTACATATTGTATCACATTCCAAATAAATAGACAATATTAAACTTTCCGATCGAATAATCAAATACCCAAGATTTCTCAAATTGCTCAACACTTGAGCGGAGTTCAAAAATCACAGAACATGTCACCGCCCCAATGAACCAGCCGTAGAAGGGTCAAACTAACGCCTCACATGTGGCAACGCTAAACTACCACAAACCCAAGGGTTCAGTGGCAGTTTTTACAGTCACATAATCGAGTTAAGGTTATGTTCTTCTAGAGGGTCCACAGATATGCTTGCATGTTTTTCCGAAAGTTTTAAACTCAAGAAAAAATTCAACACTTGAAAGTTTTTCGTGTCGGGAAAAAGTGAGTTATTGATATCCGTTCGAACATTTTAACACGTTCTAAATTATCCGGAAAACAAAACGAAATTAAACATTCCGATCGAATCATCGAATACAAATGATCTTCAGAAAACTCAACACTTGAGTAATATTAAAAATTCCCAGAAGTATATACTAATACCTACGGATAAACCCTACAAATACGAGTCCCCAATTCCCAAGTGCGGCCGCGGAACCGCCGCGCAAAGCATGTTCTTGCCGCGGTTCCGCGGCGACTTGAGGGAGTTAGGGGCTCGTATTTTACAGTTATCCTTAGAATCACCTGCTGAATTTTCTAAGTATTTTTAATACGGAAAAAATAATATTTTAAAAAAATTTCCAGAGAGGGGTCAAAATACGACGTTTCGGGGTTCGATCGGACTTTTAACTTCGTATACACGTCCCCTAATGCTCTAGCTAGGCTCTGATACCACTGTAGGGTTACTAGGTACTGTCACAAGGGTCTATAAAGCATCAACCATGCCCAATTTAAATTTTGGATGTGCCGAACAAGCTAAAGCGAGGATCTTTGCTAGATAATTAGGGTTAACAAGACATGTAAACATCTTTACATCTAAGAGAGAGGGATTACAACCTTTGTAGTCCGCTCCTTCACTTCATGAGCTCCAAGTAGTAGTCCCTTCGCCACGATCCATGATCTCCCGGACTCAAGAGAGGCTCCACAAGCCGAACGATCCATGCTTGCTTGAAGTCTTCCTTTTCGATGATGATCTACCTTGAAGAATCTTTAACTCAAGCTCTCACCTCTCTAATCAAGTATTAGAGAAGTGAACACCCTAATCTAAGTGGCTAGAATAGATGAGGATGATGAAGTAGGAATTTAGCTCTCTTTTCTTTTCAAAATCTCACACTAATCCATCACAAAACCAAAAGCTAAAAGCTTTTCAAGGAGGAAGAAGAAGATGATTTCTTTTTGTGATGAATAATGAAAGGTTACTATGCTTACAAATGAACCTTGAGTTAATAATATGAAGCATTAACTCATGTAGAGAGTTTTCTACGGTTAAGGGTTTGGGTTTAGTTAAATAATATCACCAAAATATCAACACATAATATCTTTGCTTAAAACAAAACAAAAGCTTCTAGAAGCATCAATAAAAGACTAACCCAAATCAAACCCTAACCATGTTTAATCTCCACTAATCATGTTGCATTTGTAAACATAACTTGTTACAAAATTATATATCACATATATAATATATTTTTGTAACAAAAGAAAATAATACAATTAACATATATCGCATATATATCAATGTATTACCCGGTGAGAAAATGAATCAATAAAGCGAGCCAATATTAGATAATCTAATGTAACATATCACATATATAATTTTACATTAAATTATCAAATCAACACTTGATCCGACAATCCGGCTATTTCTCAAATAACCGACTAATATTATCTGTATCAGTTCATCGAATCAACACTTGATTCGATGACACGGCTGATATCTAATATCGCGAGAATAGAATATGGTATCTCATATCTTATTATCCTCGGTCCTGCACATATCACATATGTTCTCCTACTCCGTTTTTCCTGAGTCAAGAAACCTCTGTGTAGGACTCTATAGAATCGTCAATACACCGGCAGTAGGTGATGATCATATCAAACATCCACAAGCTGCAAGCGGTCAGCTAAACGTAACAGCCACCCAGGTATTGATCGATCAGAAGATCAACAAGCAAGCCTGTACATTCTACTGTGAATCCAGTCAGTAACACTACCATACAGTCCGGTCACTTCGTCTGATATGTTGCATATCAAGTCTAGGGGTGGTATACGTCAGACCCAAGTAACCGATAAGTCGTGTCAATGTGAGGCTCATAACAGGTCGAGAACCTACTGATAACACTTACCAGTAGTACTCTATATCCGCCCTGGCCAGGGACTTCCAGTTATAGCCAATTGAACACAGCACAACATCAACTCTCTATACCGGGAGAGACGAAACCCCTCCTATCGCTCATTGCTTCCATGCGATTCGAGACTGTATACAAAAGCCACCGTTTTGCACACCCTCTTGGACGTGGTATGATGGAAATCAAAGCACAGTGGGAATCATACAAGACTCTATGACGATATTAGGTCTACAGACTAACTTATACCAGTGTCACTAGAGAACTGCCGTCTGACGTGAGGTATAATACCATCTGGGAGTTCTCGGCGAGTCCGTCCAGTGTACCCAATCTCCACTGAGCACTCGTACACCATCTTTGATGTCAAACACCGATGGATATGGGATCATCCATCGCCCATCATATAGGTCAAGATGCGTATACGCTAGTCTACTCTGGTGTATCGATGCCCTGTCTCGACACACCCTTGACTAGGAACAGTTATAGGATGTACTCGTTGACTACCCTAGACCCACTAGTATGATGTTATCATATTCCCAGTAGTCGAGTACATATCCTAAGGGCTTTATCAACATGTGAGAACAAGACAGTAAACTAATACAAGTGAACATGTTAAGATAAAGTGAAACCAAATAGCATACTATCATGACGAGCAAGAAAGTCCTCACTATATATATCCAAGCATCCATTATAATATACATCATATGTACAACAATGGCCTCTAGGGCATATACATAACAAACACAGGTGCACATATTTTATCGAACACCTCTATGTACCAACATACACCATGTACACCATATGGCCTGAACCGTGAAAACCCTCTGTGTGGGACTCTAAAGACTCGTTAATACGCTGGCAGTGGGTTTAACCACAAGCACGTCAGCGACACTTGTTATACGCAATGGATACCCAGTTATTGTGCGTAAGGGAGGCTGACGAGCAAACTCATCCTGAAACCCCTACTGAGCCTGGCATTGACAATATCCGTACAGTCCGGTCTGTTCGTCTAAGAGTATCGCATATCGTGTCTAGGGGGTGGATGAAGTCAGACCCCTAACAACGCGACATTTAGTGTCGGCATGATACCCATCACCACCTGAGAAACTGTCGATCCTGGATCGGTAATTCTCGTTCACCATGGCTATGGATTTCTGGTGATGGTCACCCGTGCACAATGTGACATCAACCCCAAATACCGGGAGAGACTAATCCCCGACGATCCGATCACTGCCTCCATGTAGCTCGGTACTGTACCCAACTAAAACCCGTTTGCACGACTCCTTTGAGCCGTGGTAGGGTAGTAATCAAAGCATAGTGAGAACTCACACGAGACAAATGACAATCTCAGATCGACAGACTAACCTGTACACATGTCACCTAGAAACTGCTATCTGACAGTAGGTATAATACCAAGTAGTAGGTTCCCGGCGAGTCCGTCCGGTGTACTCATAACCCAATGAGTACCTGCATACTATCTTAGGTGAACAAGTTAACACCAATGGATTGTGAGACCTGGCCACCGCCCCTCGTCGGGGTCTGGATCAGTATACACTAGTCTACACTAGAGTATCGATGCCCGGTCTCGATACTCCTACGACTAGGAATATTTTAAGGATGTTCTTTTAGACCCCAGCTCCCACATATAGGATCGCCATCATAATGCTGGCAGTCAAGCAAGAATCCTAAGGGCTCTATTAACATGTACATGATGATAAAGACAAACCAGATAGCATACTATCATCTCGTGTAAGACTGTTCTATCGATATTGGTCCTCACTCAATCATCATAATCACCTGTCCGCTCCTATGATAATTGCCTTGAGGGCACTATAGCCAACAATCTCCCACTTGGACTTAAGGCCAATTATTGCGATGTCGCATACTCACTGCCCGTGTGATACCGAACACCCAACTTCTCTACCAATCAGTCTCACAAAGCCCGTTTGTAAAACTATTGCGTTCGAGAAACAGCCTCAGTGAGTGGATCCGTTCCAGTGTTTCTTTCTGTATCTCTCTATATCTCAACTCCGTGGAGAAAGTTATCTCCCGAAATGAGCAATACATCTTTTAGAATTTGTCTGGATATCTGATGGGACCCAGTTCACAAAAGAACTCCAATTCCGGCAAACTTCCTAGACTGTATCGTCCATTGAATTTAATCAGTATTCTGCGCCATGCCTTTCCTCAATATCCGCTTGGACCACCTGTCCAACATACTGTCCCTCAAAAGAGGGAAAACAGTCACTCTGTCATCCAGGTCACCTTAGAAGCCTGAAATGATAATCATCTCCCGAAGAAGGCTACCATAACCATTTACCTAGAACATTCACTTATGTACAATAATTGCTTCCTAATATTTCTCCAGGATTGGATTAATATATCTGCTTATTGCATCTAGTGCAAAAGCAATATCTGGTGTGGTACTTGACATTTTATGATTAACACAATTGCATAAGCAAGTGATATGCTAATCATTCAGATCCCTCTCCCCTTTAGTCTGTAAGACACCTTTAGAGAGTGTGACTCCATCACTTGCAGACACACCACAATGCCAGGAGTCATCTATTCTAAAATACGTTTAGAATAATGTCAAAGTACCCTGATTAGGATACTTCCCAAATCTAGATCTAAAACCATAGATCTAGTAACCAGAAAACTTGATATTATTTCCATATACTGTGTGGAGAAACAACTGTGTGACAACCAAAGTATAACCGATCGTAATATAGGAATATCTCTTCCTATCAAGTGCATGTCATCCCAAATACCAGGACATCACACCCTACTACCTTCTTACCAGATCCATCTCCTATTCTGATGAAGTCAAAGCCTATGAATGTCACATCAAAAATAGATGATCTATTTTCGACGTACCCGCTTTAGTTTATAAATAGACACAAGCTACTTGCCTACTATGCTTTCGCTGCTCCCACTAACTACAACAACCCTCTAGTAGATTCATATATACGTGCATTTCTAAAGCTAGTTTAGAACGACGCTATACTCATCCTTCTGCCGGGTCTTATAGTCTAGAACAACAGCAATGGCAAGTCTGGGTAAACAAGAACCTCCCTGTCACCGTCTCTGAGAAGACTGAAGTACCTCTCGGGTGCCTGAGGTTAACCACCAAATCTGCGGAGTGGCTAATGGAACGTCGAAACCAATTGAATCCTCAGGTTCTATTAAATCTTCAGTAATCGTTTGTGGTTCTGGAATCACTTCCAGTTCTACCATACTCCCACTTCTGTTTTCTGAAAAAATCTATTTTACTAAGACCGTGGAGAGTCAAGAACAATATAAATATTGATCTTCCTGATGGTAGAAAGTTAACCCTCATCAAAGGCCGGGATAACCCATAAACAACCATTACTTAAACTTGCCTTGAGTTTATTCAGATTCTGGTTTTAAGCATCATCTGGACAACTCTCTATACCTTGACATCGTTAAGATATAAATTGATTCTTTATACATACAATATAGAAACAAAAGCACTAATTTAATTGGAACCAAATTCAAATCATGCAGCTGTTTCCAGTGCATATCAACCAAATGGAAAAAGGCTATTCAGTATTACTTATCTAGGAGTGCATCCATATATGAGTAACCCGAAAGAGAAGAAAGTTCTCAAAACTATTACTATCAATGGAATACCAAATACAAGTATCTACATCTTCGACTTCATCGAAGAATCCTAATACTTCCAACAAATGGTTCTCCACTTTATTCTTATACCTATAACTTCTCAATATCTGGACCTTGCATTTCAACAAAATACTTGTCCAGAACTGGAGAAGTCACTAGTAAACAGAATATTGTACGAGTACCAACCCTATTGTCCTAATGGACACTGGACAACATACAATACTTTGTACAAGTCCCCTGAGTTCAATAACTCAAACGTTGTGTGCCGTAGGTTGGAAAAACTGTATTATGGTTAAGAAGAATTACACCGCTGTTGAATGCAGCTTACCTAATCACCAACTGATATAGGTAAATTTCACAGACATAATATCAAAAAGTTATGTCTCACTTTATAAAATAAACGTATAGATATATCAGTTTGAAATTGGTGCATAACAACGGATATTCAAAACCAAATATTTGCTGTCCGGCAAAAACCAGATGATTTCCTCAAATATCACCAATTACAACGAATTCCGATATAATGAGGATCTAATCACCCAATTCCCAATATGTTACTCCCACTCACCATCCGTAATAACATACAGATGTGAGAAACTAATCTGGTAAATACATACCCTGGAGTCATATTCCAATTGGGAAAACAGTTTTCAATTAACATCGCATAGTGAAACTGAAACATGAAAATGTTTCAAAAAGGGGTTAACTGGTATTCCTAGTAATTCCTCTTCCACAAATCTTATTCATGACAGTAACCATATACTTACCTGCCCACACTCCAGTCCCTTTATTATGTCTTTACTTATTACCTTCTTTATACCTTCTTTAGGCTAATTGGTTTTCTTCCTTCCCTACCTTTCGGCACCAACCTAAGGTTTGGAAGAAGACTATTCAATAAGCGTAATAGGTGTACTCTCCTAATCCTCGGAGCCCTCGCAACCTCAGAGAAGGTAATGGGAAAAGACATCTGAATAATCCTATTCCGTTTCTCCTGAACCGGAAACCATCCTCGAATCTGCAATGAATTTCTTCGAGTTCATATGTAACTATACGATGGCATATCCAATGAAAGTTGATATCCGTAGTGATACAGAGTGTTCCGGAGAAATCCAAAGTGGATGTGGGAGTGGCAGGGGTATAAACGGTTTTGTCATGAATGATAGCAGTCGCAATTTTCTTTGTCGTTATTCTAATCCCTTTATATGTCTTTACTTATTACCTTCTATACACCACCTTTAGGCTTATTGGTTTTCTTCCTTCCCTACCCTTTAGCACCAGCCTAAGGTTCGGAGGAAGACTATCCAATAAGCATAATAGGTGTACCCTCTCCTAATCCTAGGAGCTCTCACAACCTGAGAGAAGGTAAAGGGAAAAGACAACCGAATAATCCTATTCAATCTCTCCAGAACCAGAAACCATCCTCGAAAAAATTCCTTCAAGTTCGTATGTAACTATACGATGGATTTACCCAATGGATGTGAATGTTCATAGTAATACGGGGTGTTCTGGAGAAATGCAAAGTTGATATAGAAGTGGCAATGATATATGCGACACCGTGACATTCTAAAAGCAAAAGTATTTTAAGAAGGTTTGGTTAACTTGGTTCATGAGTTTTAGTCAAGGGTCAGGTCATAGTCGCAGCCCGAGAGAGAGAGAGAAAAGAAACACTCAGCATGCACTCTAACCTAAATCAGAATGGTTAATCACTTTATCTAATCTGGATGGCTCCCACTGTTTCCTCGAATTCTCCTCCAAACCTAAAAGGAGAATTATTCGGAATCACCCGAGGAGTAATCCTACTCATCAGTGGGAATCAGGATCCAACTATCATCGCATGATAACATGATGGAAGCCACTCATGTCACCACACTCTAGAAGGTATGCGCAAGCCTGGAAAGTTTCCTGTATGTTTGAAACTCCCGATGTGTTTTTTTACCCCTAGCAGCTTTTCACCTTGACGGATGCCAACAAATCATAAGTTGCAAGTCAAGTTATACCGTCATTGTCCTGATTAATTTAGACCCATACTCGCCCTTGACGGATGCCAACAAGGCTGCACGACTATCCTAGATTAATGCATATCCATGCTACAGAAAAGTAACATATAGCTACTGGACACTATGCCTTGACGGAAGCCAACAAACATAGCACGAATACTAGGCGCTGCTTTTCTGAAATGACGGAGGGCTAAGACTGGTTTTTGGCGAAAAACCTTTATCGTAATGAACTTGATATCGTTGAAGGAATCCAAGTGGTTTTATAAATATATAGTGGCGAAAACTTTTGCTAATTAGGTCACTCCCTGTGAAGGGATCCCGGCTCTTTCCTCGTAGAATGAGGTGCAGGATATTCCAAACTGAATACCACGATGCAAAGCAAAAGGAAACGACTATAGTGAAGTTATTACATTGATGCAAAAGTTTACTCAAGGGGTCACTCCCGATGAAGGGATCTCGGACCTTGCCTCGTCGAATGAGGTGCTGGATATTCATAACCGAATACCACTGTGTAAAGCAAAAGAAAACGTCTGTAATGTCAGTTTTTTAAAAAACTTGGTTCCAACAACATTATATAGGTTTGTTTTATCCTTGCATTGATAAGAATAAATGCAGTCCCATCAATTAATCACACCAGAAAAGAACGAAAATAAAATGTACGTATATGCCATCTGCATTCGCCACTTGGTCCCGTCATCACCCGTTAGGTTACTTAGCTAACGAAAGACCGAGGACTGGACTAGCGCGGATGCAAAACATATACAACATCTACTATTATATATATAAATATATATAACAATCATCCCAGGAAAGATATAAAGCAATATCACAAAAGCAACATAGAATGGTGGATAATCTTGGAGCCCCGGGTTTCACTTGAGCCGCAAATGAGACCCGACGTTCCCTGTCGTGTGGATAGCCTGTGCAATGAAACCTAGACCCCTACGAGCGTGCAAGTTACCCTCCAAAACCAGAAGCGAGCCAACCCCCTTCAACAATGTGAATGGGACACCCAGCACTTCACGGAATCCGGTAACTTGAGCACCCCTCCGTGGGTCAACCTATACCCCCTACGAGTGCGGCGAATAGCCCGCCAATTCTAGAGTAAGGTCCCCTCCGTCTCAACGCCATGAGATGTGGATCCGTTGCCCTCAAGAACCCGGCTACTCGTGCACTCCACCGCGGGGTAATCCTAGTACAGAAAAGAAAATAATATGCAAGGATGACATCTACCACAACCCGGTCGTGCCCCAAATGAATAATATACAAACTGGCAGTGACGGCAGTCCACATGTCGGATGCTCGCCCCGCAATATCAAATATACAAATGAAACTAAACTGCACTAACATTGCACCCAATCTTTCCACTATGATGATCCAACCAACATCACAGCACAACACAGAACATCAACGTGAATGTCACGTTCGCAAACCCGTCTAAAAGACATATAGCAATTAGATGAGTTATACCGATCAAATGACATTCACGGTCGCAGATAGTAATGTAAGTACTGATGTAAACATTTAAACAACGCTAATTTATTGACTTCGAAACACCCCGAAATGCCCCCGATCAACTGATAACATAATATCAAAAATGTGCTAAACAAACAATACCACTGCATCAATTTTCCAGAGACCAAACATCACACAAAATACGAACCCCAAATGCCCTATTAGGGCCGGCGAGCTCGGAAAAAGGAGCAATGTGCTCGAGTCAAGTTTGTTGGAATGGGTTCGTATTTGGTGTGTGCTCTTGTGGGCATGCAAGAAGTCTTCTGCAGTTGTTTGAAATTTTTTTTGAAGACATTAAAATTTCAACAGAAAGCGAAAACTGCAAGGCAATGTTTTGGGACTATTTTGATTTCGATGCATTAACATTGTCTAAACTAGCTAGCTAAGGGATTAAAGGGTGGCTCTGATACCATCCTGGGTTACGGCAACGCCCCGGCCATCGAAACATGGCCAAAAGCGGAACAAAATTTTTCTAAAACAGGCGCTACCGTTAACCGATTCCTGGATCGACCTTAAACCCTAAACTAGCAAACTATAAAAGAAGTTAGAATGGTTATACCGAGTTGATCCGTGTCCTTCGGTCATCATTCCAAGCTCTTAGCGATTCCTTGACGAAGTTTGGTTGCTGGTCTTACTCCATCTCCGATAATCCACCTGAGGGAAACGGCGCAAGCTCCAGCCTCGACGAACGAGGCAACCGACGCTCCATAGTTGCTAGCGATGGAGAGTCAAGGTGTAGTAGTGTGTCACTATAATTATTCTCGCATCCATAAGCTCAAGTGAGCAACAATTGAAGATGAAGAAGAGGTGAGAAAAAACAAAAGGCATGAGCAAAACGGTTAAGTCGTTTGGTGAGCATGAGAGAGTGAGAGAGAGCTAGAGTGTAATAAATCATGTAACCAAAAGAAATGAGCCCCACTCTTTGAAGTGGCTGGCCCACCGCTCTCTCCCATCAAAAAAAAATATCTCAGTTTCTTTTATCATTAAACAATTGCAATCATACCCAAAACCCATACCTAGGTCTTGCTCATGCTACCTCACACCCTCCACCTCATTATGAAGAAAAATGATAATTCTAAAAAGGAAAATCAATAATGAGGTGGAAAATCTTCTTGAAACTTTTCCGTATAAAATACGGAATACTTCCCGGTATATGTATCGAAATACATATACGCGTATTCGTACATAAATACGAATAGCCAAGAGAGAAAATAAATAGCGAACAATAATACTAGAATGTAAGTCCACGTTGCGACCCCCGGTTCTTACGGGGAGGCGGAAACGGTATAAAATCAAAATTTTAACGCAAGAGGCAACATGGACTAAGCTAGGTCGGGATCTTTACCTAAACTAAAACTAGCATACTAAGCTAAAGATATTTAGCTACTCGGATGAAGATGGTTATACCTAAACTTGAACTCCTTCTCTTCAAGCTCCGATGGTGGTTCGATGGCTCCTTCTCGTTGTCTCCGTACGCCGAAGATAGATCCACTTGAAAGCTCCAACCTTTAGCTCCTTCTTCGTTCTTTGAAGAAACTAGTTCACTTGGTTTGCTAAACCTAGTGAACTAGAATGAGTAGAGATGATTTAGAATGGGCTTTTATCTATGGTTCTTGATTCTCAACTCATGAGACAAGAGAACCATAGATCAAGAGAGGGAGCAAGAGGTTGAGGGTGAGAGCAAGAGGAGAGCTCAAGAACAAGAGAGAGAATGAGCAAGAAAGAATAATGCTCTCTTTTCTCTCTCACCCTCTCATAATCCAAAGTGATCATAACTCATCATATCAAAAAAGTCATATGTGATGGTTAGAAGCAACCATAACCTTATTATGTCATGCACTCATTTTACTCAAATGAGCAAGCAAGAAAAAGTCTTTGGCATGAAATGATAACCATGGTTATCATGATGGTCAACTAGTCAAGCCTAGTCAACCGGTCAACAAGTCAACAAAAGTCAACAAGTCAACAAAGTCAACAAGTCAACAACCATATCACCATAATACTTAATTAATATAATAGTTAATCACATATCATATTCTCATTAGGGTTGAGCAAAAAGTCAAAAAGTCAACGGTCAACTGTCAACAACCCTAATGAGAATCCGCTGTCTGTGCCTCCCTGTCAACTGTGCATACACACCCGCATCCGCGTTCCGAGGAACACGAATGCAAACTGGATAAATCCAATCCCATAAGGTACACTAGGATCTGGCTTAAACCAAAGCCCGCTAGTGTAAACTGTCCGGACACTGTACGTGCACAAGTGCACGGATGTGACCGAACCCTGTCGCAAAACCATGCGACCTGTCGCAATACCATGCGACCTCTACTCTTTTGCCTAAAGGCGAAAAGCTTTCTGTGTGGGACTCTAAAGACTCGACACTACGCTGGCAGTGGGTTTAACCACAGACCGCAAGCGGCACTAGCTGTGCGTAACGGTCCCCAGGTAATGCCGACAAGAAGACCGACGAGGCGAAACCCATCTGAACTCCTACTGAGCCTGAGTGTGACATTCTCCGTACAGTCCAGTCTGTTCGTCTGATACATCGCATGGCGGGCCTAGGGGGCGGTAAACGTCAGTCCCCCAATAGCGGTACAAGTCGTGCCGGAGTGAAGCCCAATACACCCTGAGATAACACTGGAAACCTACCAGTATATCTCGTTTGCCCTGGCCAGGGACTACTCGTGTAATGGCTCTCCTAGACACAGCGCGATGTCAACCCCAATACCGGGAGAGACGAATCCTGTCTAACCGTCACTGCCTCCAAGTGCTTCGGGACTGCACCCAACCACCACCTGTTTGCACGACTCCTTTGAGCCGTGGTAGGGTAGTGATCAAAGTACAGTGGGAACACACCCGAGGCGAAGTTACAGTGTCAAGTCAGCGGACTAAGCTGTACTCATGTCACCTGGGAACTGATAACTGACGATAGGTATAATACCAACTAGTCAGTTCCCGACGAGTCATGTCCAGTGTACCCGTAACCTAACGAGCACCCGCATACTATCTCAAGTACGACGTACTGACGGCTGTGGGACAGACCGTCTCCCACACTGGGATGAGAAGCGCATGCGCTGGTCTACTCCGGAGTATCGATGCCCAGTCTCGATAGTCCTGCGACCAGGGACCTGAATAAGGATGTGCTTATAGATTACCCAGCCCCCACTAGTGTGACTGCCATCACAACGCTGGTAATCAAGCAAAGATCCTAAGGGCTCCACTAATGCGTATAAGTGATATACTGAAATAAACACAAGTACACATTGAAGTAGAAACAAACCAAGTAGCATACTACTATTTTGAGCAAGATTGTATATACAAGGTGAATATCCCAAGCATCCATTAAGTAATATACAAACTAGTATGATACAGTAATGGCCTCTAGGGCATATACACTAACAATCTCCCACTTGCACTAAGGCCATGTACTGGCGTATCGAAGACCTATCATCTCGATCAGCCGCTCGAACTGAGTCTGGGGCAAGGCCTTGGTGAATGGATCTGCAGTGTTGTCTTCTGAAGCGACTCTCCGAACCTCGATCTCCTGGCGATCCACGATCTCCCTGATCAGGTGATACCGCCTCAAGATGTGCCTGGATCTCTGATGGGACCTGGGTTCCTTCGCTAAAGCTATAGCCCCGTTGTTGTCGCAATACAGAGGTATTGGATCAACAATGGACGGAACCACCTGAAGTTCTTTCAAGAACTTCCTCATCCAGACAGCTTCTTTTGCGGCATCAGATGCAGCGATGTATTCCGCTTCCATCGTCGAGTCTGCAACGGTTTCCTGTTTGGAACTCTTCCAACACACCGCCCCTCCATTGAGGGTAAAGACAAAACCCGACATGGACTTGGAATCATCCTTGTCACTCTGGAAGCTGGAGTCAGCAAAGGCCTCGATCTGGAGGTCTTTTCCGCCATACACCAAGAACATCTCCTTAGTCCTTCTCAGGTACTTGAGAATGTTCTTTACCGCTATCCAGTGTTTCTCCCCAGGGTTAGACTGATACCGGCTTACCACACTCAGTGCATAAGCTACATCCGGTCTGGTACACAACATCCCATACATTATAGAGCCTACCGCAGAAGCGTAGGGTATAATAGACATGCGATCCCTCTCCAAATCAGTCTTGGGAGACATCTCTTTAGAGAGGGTGATCCCGTGACAAGCCGGTAGGTTACCGCGCTTGGAATCATCCATACTGAACCTCTTCAGTATGGTGTCGATGTACCTGGACTGCGAAAGTCCTAATATCCTCTTGGATCTGTCACGGTAGATCCGGATACCCAGAATGTATGAGGCATCACCCAGGTCTTTCATGGAGAACCTGTGTGACAAGAACCCCTTGACAGATTGTAGCATAGGAATGTCATTTCCTATTAAGAGAATGTCATCCACATATAAAACGAGGAATACTACAGTTCTCGCTACAAATCTACTATAGATACATGGTTCATCTGGATTTTTGATAAAGCCAAATTCCTTGACCGTCTCATCAAAGCAGATGTTCCAACTCCGCGATGCCTGCTTTAGTCCATAGATGGACTTAAGCAACTTGCACACCTTTCCGCTGCTCCCACTCTGAATGAAACCCTCTGGCTGGTCCATATAGACACACTCCTCTAAATTTCCATTTAGAAAAGCTGTCTTTACGTCCATTTACCAGATCTCATAATCGTGGAAGGCAGCAATGGCAAGAAGGACCCGAATGGATTTCAGCATGGCTACTGGAGAAAAGGTTTCGTCGTAGTCCAAGCCAGGTCTTTGACGAAAACCTTTTGCTACCAGCCTAGCTTTATAGGTCTCAACCTGTCCATCTACACCAATCTTCCTTTTGAAGATCCACTTGCATCCTACGGGTTTTACCCCGTCTGGAGCAATGTCCAACGTCCATACCTTGTTGGTGTACATGGACTCCATTTCGGTCCGCATTGCATCCAGCCATTTCACTGAGTCAACGCTCTGAACGGCCTGCTGGAAGCTAGTAGGCTCATCATAATCTATGATGCAATCCTCTCTATCCCCGTCTATGAGAAAACCGTAGTATCTCTCGGGCGGATGAGACTGCCTACTACTCCTGCGGAGCGGCGTAGGAATGTCCTGTTCTGTTGAACCCTCTGGTTCCACCAAGCTTTCAGTAACAGTCTGTGGTTCTGGAATTTCTTCCAGTTCTACTGCGCTCCCACTTATTTCTTTTTCTATGAACTGGTGTTCTAGAAAGTGGGCATGTCGAGAAACAAGAACTTTTTGTTCCTCTTCACAGTAGAAGAAATATCGCTTGGAATTCTTTGGATATCCCACAAACTTGCACAGTACTGAGCATGCCTCGAGCTTGTCCGCATGCTGCTTTTTGACAAAAGCTGGACTTCCCCATATCTTAATGTGATTAAGATGGCGTCTCTTCCCACACCACATCTCAAATGGCGTGGTAGGCACAGTCTTAGTGGGAACTCGGTTCAAAAGGTATGCGGCTGATTCTAGCGCATACCCCCAGAATGATCGCGGTAACTCAGCGTTACTCATCATGGACCGCACCATATCCAATAGGGTGCGGTTCCGTCTCTCCGATACACCGTTATGTTGCGGGGTGTATGGAGGAGTAAGCTGAGAGAGAATTCCGTTCTCTTTTAAATAGTCCAGGAACTCGGCACTTAAGTATTCTCCACCTCGATCCGATCTTAGAATCTTAATACTTTTGCCGGTCTGTTTCTCTACTTCATTCTTATACTCCTGGAATTTTCCAAAGGCCTCGGACTTATGTTTCATTAAGAAGACATAACCGTACCTTGAGAAGTCATCCGTAAAAGTAATGAAGTAAGAATGTCCGCTTCGGGCATGTGTAGACATTGGACCGCACACGTCACTGTGTACGAGTCCCAAGAGCTCGCTCGCTCTTACTCCTTGTCCAGTAAACGGAGTCTTTGTCATCTTTCCTTTGAGACAAGATTGACAAGTGGCATACGATTGATATTCGAACGCATTCAAATATCCTTCTGTATGTAACTTAGTCAACCTTCTCTCATTGATGTGACCCAATCTACAATGCCACAAGAAAGTCTGATTTATTTCTGGAGACTTTCTTTTGTGTGTATTCTGGACATTAAAAATCTGTGGTTGGTTTAACACGTATATACCATTACTCAGAGTACCTGACCCAATCAATACTTGATTAAGGTGAATGTTTACAACATTACTTACAAACGCAAATTCATAACCTTCTTTAGAAACTAAAGATACAGAAATGATATTACAAGTTGCGTTGGGTACAAAAAAGCAATTACGCAAAACCAAAACATGTCCATCTGACATTCCCAGGTGATAGTCCCCCACGGCTTTAGCATCCATGCTAGCTCCGTTTGCAACTCTGAGGGTCATGCCACCTGCCTTCAAAACCCTACGGTTTCTCAACGCCTGCAAAGAATTACAGATATGAGATCCTGATCCGGTATCCAATACCCAGGAAGTAGAGTTTATTGAAAGACAGTTTTCAATAACATACACACCTGAAGCTGAAGCTGCAACCTGCTTCAATTCCTGTGTTCTGGCCTTCCAGGCCCTGCAATCATTCTTCCAGTGTCCTTTCTTATGACAATAGAAGCATTCTTCCTTATCCACAAGCTTCCCCGCTATCTTTGTTGCTTTACCTTTTCCCTTCGTATCCACTTTACTAACACCGCCCCTTTGTTTGGCGGGGGCCTTCTTCTTCTTTCCCTTGGCTTTCGCCTTGGACCTAGAAGAAGATGATCCTCCTACAAACAAAGTGGATGTATCCCTACCTTTCTGTAGGGTGCCCTCTGCGCTCCTCAGCATGTTGAGGAGCTCTGATAGTTCAACCTCTTTTTCTTGTAGGTTGAAGTTCAGTATAAACTGGGCGTAAGTGGAAGGAAGGGACTGGAGAACTATATCCGTATATAGCTCACTCTCCAATGTGATCCCTAGGTCAGCGAGCTCCTCAATGAAGCCGATCATCTTTAGCACGTGCTCGGCTACTGATGATCCGACGGCCATTCTTGTCGAAAATAACTTTTTCGACGCTTCGTATCTTGCGATACGTGATTGCTCTCCATACAGTTCTTTTGTATGGAGCAATATGGACTCCATGTCCATATTCTCATGCCTCCTCTGATGTTCGTTGTCCATCGAGGCAAGCAGGAGGCACTTGGCCTTCGCGCTATCAATCTCTCAAGTCTTGCGGATTTCCTTATCCGCGACGCTGGAAGTTGGACCAGGGACAGGGGGAGCTTTGGTGGTAAGAAGATACCCCAGCTTGTCATAAGTGATTGCTATCTTGACATTCCTGAGCCAATCTTTGTAGTTTGGCCCTGTCAGTTTGTTTTTATCTAGGAGTAACTTAAGTCCAGTCATGTTGATTGGTCGCTGCAATTAGGAGAGAGAAGAAGAAACACTCAGCATGATGCTCTTGCAAGTTTAGAGTGGTTTTTAGTTTGTCTAAACAGGATGGCTCCCACTGTTTCTCGAATCCCTCCTCAAACCATAAAGGAAGAATTAGTCAGGATCAATCCCACCGTACAATACTTGCTTAACCGTTCAGCCAGGCCGGTGTCGGTACTTCGAGGGAGGTTTTCCAACGCTTTCGCGAAGTTCCTTAATTAAAGAACCTCTTTTCCCTGGGGGCGTAGCCCCGCTAACACCTTTCTAGGCACCTACTAGGTTTATAGCATTGATCGTTAAGTGAGAAATTTCCCGAGGAGTAGCATATACTCACAGTAGAATCGGGATCCAAATATCATTGCGTGACGAAACTGAAGGAATCCTACCAGAATCATCACACTCCAAATGGTATGCAAATCTAGCAAGTTTCAGTACTTATGAAACTCCCGATGTGGATTTTTGCCCCATGCTCTTATGACCTTGACTTTGGCCAAAATATCATAAGTCACATGTCAAGTTCTACCCGTCATTATCCAGGTTAATTTGGATCCATCCGTACCTACCCTTGACTTTGGCCAAAATGGCAGTACGACTGTCCCAAACCAACGCATCTATCTATGCTACACATGAACACCCAATAGCTACCAATCACTGTGCCTTGACTTTGGCCAACATACACAGCTTGAATACTATTGACTATTCATGTGAAACGACGGAGGGCTACGGATGGTTTTGGCAAAACCGTGAACGTAGTGAACTTGATATGGTCGATGGAACGAGATAGCTTTTAAAAGGAGTGGCTCAAGCTCCGCATTTAAAAGTTGTTTTTGAAAAGAACCGAGTGGTTTTTCGAGAGTGTTCCAACGACTTTAACTTGGTTTATTATCTTGCATTAGTTCTTTTATTGCGTGATATTCTTGCATTAGTTCTTTTAATGCGTCCCATCATTAAATCCTACCATTGCAGAAAACAACCAAAATATGACGTACGCTTATGCCATTCGCATTCGCCACGGGGCCCCGTCATTACCCGTTAGGTTACTTAACTAACGACAGAGCGGGGGCTGGGCTAGCGCGTCTGTAAAACATAAGCAACTCCTAAATAATATCATATATAGATATACTGCAATGATAAACATTTCAGATCACAGATAAATACATTGGATATACTAGCAATCTGTAATTTGTACGAGCCTGTAACAAAAACAGATAACACGGTCGCGGTGAATAGCCAAAACCCCACCCAAGACCCCTACGGGTCCGGCAAACTACCCGCCAAGTACCCGAAGCGTAGCAACCTCCCTCATCTCCATGAGTAGGCCACTCGACACTTCGGCATACCCGGTAGTTTGTGCACCCCTCCATGGGTCTATCCTAGGAGCAAAAACAGTAAAAAGAAATTATACAATGACGGCTACAACCCCTTCCCGGTTGTGCGGCCATACAAATAATTATTACATCAATTTACAAATTTACATGAATTGCAAGAAAAGAAAACTCTCGTCTCACAACCCCGGCTATTCACCCGCGACAATCCAACATATTTATATACACATTCCAGCACATTACAGATCATGTATAACCCCGACCAATCGACTTATAGCGATTAGCCGACGTTCAATACATGCAAACATCACAGATATAACCATCATAGTCAAAGTGCAGTGAAGTTCGGAAAAATACGGAATTATAGGACCCCAAAAGGAAATTTCTTTTCTGGAAAATCTGGGCACATATAATATATTTCAAAAATCCCAAAACCAACACAGACACACACTGCACGAAAAACGATGCACAGAAGACGACAAAGCGCGGCGTTTCCGCGGCGGATGCCTAGATCGCGCGGCGGAAGGGCGGCGGTTTGGACGAATTACTGTATCGTTTTTCTTGGGTGTTCACACAAAACCCTGAGCCGAATTTACAAGTGTAAAGTTTTTCATTTTGACCAGAAAAAATTTCAACAGAAACTCAGGTTTTGTAAAAGTTAGGTTTTTGGATTTTTCCGGTTCCGAACTTCGTTACACTTTACTACCAAGCTAGTTTAAGTTTAGTTAGGCTCTGATACCACTGTAAGTCCACATTGCGACCCCCGGTTCTTACGGGGAGGCGGAAACGGTATAAAATCAAAATTTTAACGCAAGAGGCAACATGGACTAAGCTAGGTCGGGATCTTTACCTAAACTAAAACTAGCATACTAAGCTAAAGATATTTAGCTACTCGGATGAAGATGGTTATACCTAAACTTGAACTCCTTCTCTTCAAGCTCCGATGGTGGTTCGATGGCTCCTTCTCGTTGTCTCCGTACGCCGAAGATAGATCCACTTGAAAGCTCCAACCTTTAGCTCCTTCTTCGTTCTTTGAAGAAACTAGTTCACTTGGTTTGCTAAACCTATTGAACTAGAATGAGTAGAGATGATTTAGAATGGGATTTTATCTATGGTTCTTGATTCTCAACTCATGAGACAAGAGAACCATAGATCAAGAGAGGGAGCAAGAGGTTGATGGTGAGAGCAAGAGGAGAGCTCAAGAACAAGAGAGAGAATGAGCAAGAAAGAATAATGCTCTCTTTTCTCTCTCACCCTCTCATAATCCAAAGTGATCATAACTCATCATATCAAAAAAGTCATATGTGATGGTTAGAAGCAACCATAACCTTATTATGTCATGCACTCATTTTACTCAAATGAGCAACCAAGAAAAAGTCTTTGGCATGAAATGATAACCATGGTTATCATGATGGTCAACTAGTCAAGCCTAGTCAACCGGTCAACAAGTCAACAAAAGTCAACAAGTCAACAAAGTCAACAAGTCAACAACCATATCACCATAATACTTAATTAATATAATAGTTAATCACATATCATATTCTCATTAGGGTTGAGCAAAAAGTCAAAAAGTCAACGGTCAACTGTCAACAACCCTAATGAGAATCCGCTGTCTGTGCCTCCCTGTCAACTGTGCATACACACCCGCATCCGCGTTCCGAGGAACACGAATGCAAACTGGATAAATCCAATCCCATAAGGTACACTAGGATCTGGCTTAAACCAAAGCCCGCTAGTGTAAACTGTCCGGACACTGTACGTGCACAAGTGCACGGATGTGACCGAACCCTGTCGCAAAACCATGCGACCTGTCGCAATACCATGCGACCTCTACTCTTTTGCCTAAAGGCGAAAAGCTTTCTGTGTGGGACTCTAAAGACTCGACACTACGCTGGCAGTGGGTTTAACCACAGACCGCAAGCGGCACTAGCTGTGCGTAACGGTCCCCAGGTAATGCCGACAAGAAGACCGACGAGGCGAAACCCATCTGAACTCCTACTGAGCCTGAGTGTGACATTCTCCGTACAGTCCGGTCTGTTCGTCTGATACATCGCATGGCGGGCCTAGGGGGCGGTAAACGTCAGTCCCCCAATAGCGGTACAAGTCGTGCCGGAGTGAAGCCCAATACACCCTGAGATAACACTGGAAACCTACCAGTATATCTCGTTTGCCCTGGCCAGGGACTACTCGTGTAATGGCTCTCCTAGACACAGCGCGATGTCAACCCCAATACCGGGAGAGACGAATCCTGTCTAACCGTCACTGCCTCCAAGTGCTTCGGGACTGCACCCAACCACCACCTGTTTGCACGACTCCTTTGAGCCGTGGTAGGGTAGTGATCAAAGTACAGTGGGAACACACCCGAGGCGAAGTGACAGTGTCAAGTCAGCGGACTAAGCTGTACTCATATCACCTGGGAACTGATAACTGACGATAGGTATAATACCAACTAGTCAGTTCCCGACGAGTCCTGTCCAGTGTACCCGTAACCTAACGAGCACCCGCATACTATCTCAAGTACGACGTACTGACGGCTGTGGGACAGACCATCTCCCACACTGGGATGAGAAGCGCATGCGCTGGTCTACTCCGGAGTATCGATGCCCAGTCTCGATAGTCCTGCGACCAGGGACCTGAATAAGGATGTGCTTATAGATTACCCAGTCCCCACTAGTGTGACTGCCATCACAACGCTGGTAATCAAGCAAAGATCCTAAGGGCTCCACTAATGCGTATAAGTGATATACTGAAATAAACACAAGTACACATTGAAGTAGAAACAAACCAAGTAGCATACTACTATTTTGAGCAAGATTGTATATACAAGGTGAATATCCCAAGCATCCATTAAGTAATATACAAACTAGTATGATACAGTAATGGCCTCTAGGGCATATACACTAACATAGAATACATATGTAAATTTTTAAATCAAAACCTGATTTAATAATCCGGCTTAATCTTAAGCCGCTGGTATTATCAACCGTCCGATTAAAGCCTGCGCAACATGTGCACATATTTAATCGAACACCTGTATGTACCAACATACGCCATGTACACCATATCGCCTGAACTGTGAAAACCCTCTGTGTCGGACTCCAAAGACTCGTCAATATGCTGGCAGTGGGTTTAACCACAAGCACGTCAGTGGCACTAGCTGTACGTAAAGGCTACCCATGTATTGAGCGAAAGGGAGGCCAACGAGCAAACTCATCCTAAAACCCCTACTGAGCCTTGTTAGTTATATGTATGCCCTAAAGGCCAGTATTGTACAGATGATGTATATTATATTGGATGCTTGGACATATATAGAGAGGACTTTCTTGCTCGACATGATAGTATGCTATCTGGTTGCACTTTATCTTAACATGTATACTTGTCTCTTTATACTGTCTTATAGTTACATGTTGGTAAAGCCCTTAGGATGTGTACTTGACTACCTGGACTATGATACGGATCATACTAGTGGGGACATGGTAGCCCATAAGTACATCCTTCAAGGTCCCTAGTCGTGGGTGTATCGAGACGGGGCATCGATATACCAGTGTAGACTAGCGTATACGCTTCTCGACCCATGAGATGGGCGATGGATGATCCCATATCCATTGGTGTTTGACATCAGAGATGGTATACGGGTGCTCAGTGGAGATTAGGTACACTGGACGGACTCGCCGAGAACTCCCAGATGGTATTATACCTCACGTCAGATGGCAGTTCTCTGGTGACACTTGTGCAGGTTAGTCTGTAGACCCGAGATCGTCATAGAGTCTTGTGTGATTCCCACTGTGCTTTGATTTCCACCTTACCACGTCCATAAGGGCATGCAAAACGGTGGTTTTTGGGTACAGTCCCGAGTCACATGGTGGCAATGAGCGATAGGAGGGGTTTTCGTCTCTCTCGGTATTGGGGGGGTGATGTTGCGCAGTGCTCGATTGGCCGTAATAGGGAAGTCCCTGGCCAAGGCTGATTTAGAGATTTGCTGGTAAGTGTTACCAGTAGTTTCTCAACCCGTTATGAGCCTCACATCGGCACGACTTATCGGTTATTGGGGTCTGACGTTTACTACCCCTAGACTTGATATGCGACATATCAGACGAGGAGACCGGATTGTACGGGAAGTGTTACAGGCAGGCTTTTACCGGAGTTGGAGCAGGCATGCTTGCTGATCTTCTGATCGTTCAATACTCGGGTAGCCGTTACGTCCAGCTAGTACCGCTGACGGCTTGTGGGTGCTTGATGTGATCATCATCTACTGCCGGCGTATTGACGAGTCTTTAGAGTCCTATATAGAGGTTTTACTGGCTCAGGCAAAACGAAATAGGAGCACGTATGTGATATGTGCGGGACCGAGAATAATATGTGTATGTGATACCGTATTCTATTCTCGCGACTTTTTGTATCGGTCGGTTATATATGATATAGCCGGGTTATCGAATCAAGTGTTGATTCGATAAATCGATAAATTGGATGTTAGTCGGTTATATGTGATATGACCGGATTATTATATCAAGTGTTGATTTAATAATTTATTGTATAATTGTATATTTGATATACTAGTTTACATTAACTAACACTTGTTCACTTTAGGATTTTTTTCTTACATGTACACAACTTTAATATATATGTGATATATATTAAAATTGTGTTTTCTTTTTGTTTCATGGTTGATGATACACAAGACTTGGGTGTATGAGACTTACACCATGCTATCTATTATGTTGGGTTTTTATATTTTAAGTAATTACAAAATTAGTGGAGGATTAGCACAATGCATGAAGCTTGTGGAAGCTTCTGGATGCATTGACTAATTCCACTAAGTTTGTTTTTACCATGGATATTTCTTAACCCAACCATAAGTATTAGCTATGGTTATGTCTCTACAAGAGTTAGTATATGATACTCACTCGCCATGGTTAGCTTACTCACTTGATTATTATCCTCATCACTTTCTTTTGTTCTTCTTCTTCATTGTTAAAAGGAAAAAGCTTGCTAGGGTTTGATCAAAAAGTGAGAAAGATTGTGAGAAATAAAATTCTAAAGAGAACCCACTTCCTATTTCTCCATCCTCTACTAGACTAGCACTTTAGTTTAGGGTGTTTGCTTCACTAATTCTCAAGTTAGTGAAGTAGAAGCTTGAGTTGGCATCCCCTCGACGTAGATCATCTTCGGCCTCGAAGACTTCAAGTAAGGACGCGTCTTTCGCCTCGTGAAGCCATGCAAGGGTCCGGGAGAACCACGATCGCAGCGAAGGGACTTCAACAAGGAGCTAAAGAAGTGAAGGACCGATCTACAACGGTTGTATTCTGTATTCACTTAGTCGTAAACGTAGTTTACTAGCATATGAAACCCTAATTTTCTAGCAACGATCTTGTTTAGGTTTATTCGGCACGGCTAAAATTTTAAACGGGCATGGTTGATGTATTGTAGAACCTTATTAGAGTGCCTAGTAACCCTAAAGTGGTATCAGAGCCTAGCTAGAACATTAGGCGATGTGTTAACGAAGTTAAAACCCCGATCGAACCCGGAAACGTCAAGATAACCCCCTCTCTGTACATTTTTTAAAAACTGGGTTTTTTCTGAATTAAAAATACCTAAAAAAATCAGCAGGGAATTATAAGGGTTACCACAAAATATGAGCCCTTAATTCCGTACAGGCGCCGCGGAACCGCGGTCCCACCCTACTTCAGGCGGCGGTTCCGCGGTCGTAAAAGTGAATTGGGAGCAGTATTTTATGCAGTAACCTCCGTAGCTATTCCTATATTTTTCTGGGTATTTTTAAAACTGACTCAAGTGTTTGAGTATTTTGGGGTTTATTTTGTAATCGTCGATACGATAGGAGAATTTAATTTTGTTTTGTTATTCCGGATAATTTAGAAAGTATTAAAATGTTCGAACGGATATCACTAACTCAATTTTTCCCGGCATGAAAAACATTCAAGTGTTGAATTTTTCTCGGGTTTAAATCTTTCGGAAAAACGTGCATGTGATGCGATGGACCCTCAAGAAGACAACAAACTTTAACTCGATTATGTGACCGTCTTCAACTGCCTTTTGAACCTTAGGGTTTGGGGCAGTATGGCGTGCCACATGTGAGGCGTTGGCTTGACCCTTCTACGGCTGGACCGTTGCTACTGTGACGTATTTTGGAATTTTTGAACTCCGCTCAAGAGTTGAGCTATTTAGGAATTGTTGGGTATTTGATTATTCGATCGGAAAGTTTAATACTGTCTATTTATCTGGAATGTGATACAATATGTGGAATTCATATAGTTAGGCATGAAATGCGAAGTATGTGATATTTCGGATTTACGATGTCTAAAAAGATTGTGGATTCCAAATGTTATACTTTTACACTTTTTTCTGTGACCGTAAGTGTAATATGTGATATCGCCGGTTTCGTTGCTATATGTCAACGACAATTGGGATACGTATATTTACTTACGTTGATGATATGTGATGTTATGTGTTGCTGGATATGTTATATTGGATCGTCGTGTTCTCAATAGCCGGGGGATTTTATGTGAGATGAGATTTTTTATTTTCATTCATGTATAATTAAATGTATGTAATATTCTTTTATTGGGGCACATCCGGGATGAGGTCGTTGTCACCATTTGTATATTATTTACTTTTCCGAACTAGGATAGACCTAAGGAGGAGAGCACAAGTAACCGGGTTCTGGAGTCCAGTGGGAGACCAACTCAAGGAGTCGAGTCCGGTTCTCCTAACTCTAGAATTGGAAGGGTTGCTTGCCGCTCTCGTAGGGGTCTAGCGGTGTGGGTTTGGCTATTCATCGCGACCGTGGAATCCGTGTTTTATAGAGCCTCAAAATAAAATACGGACGTCCTAGTATATCCAATGTTTTATATGTTTCTTCTGCTGCGATATCTGTGATGTGATCATGTGATGTGATGCGATAAATACTGTATATAATATATATGATATATTATATAGACGTTACTTATGTTTTACACCCGCGCTAGCCTTGCCACGCTCTGCCGTTAGTTACCTAACCTAACGGTGCACGAGGGGACATCGAGGTGAATGCGGATGGCATAAGTGTACGTCATATTTATCTGTGATGTTTAGGTGACTTAAATGATGGGACTTCATTAATGTGATTAATGAAAGAAAAGAAACCTAATAAGATGTTGTAGATTCAAATTTTTCAAAAAGAGTAGCTACAGTTTTGCTTTGCATAGCGATATATATAATATATCCCGCACCTTATTCGATGGGGAAAGAGCCGAGATCCCTTCACCGGGAGTGACCTCTTTAGCAAAACTAGAAGATGCTACAACACTCGGTTTGCTTTTGATTGCTTTTGGAGTTTTGCTTTGCATAGTGATGTATATGATATATCCTGCACCTTATTCCATAAGGAAAGAGCCGAGATCCCTTCACCGGGAGTGACCACTTTAGCAAAACTAATGAAAGCCTCAAAATCACTCCATTTCAAAATTCACTCGATTCTACAATGCTATCAAGTTCATTACGCAATAGGTTTTCAGAAAAACCTGTCGTAGCCCTCCGTCATTTCAGATAAGAACTATTTAGTATTCGTGCTGCGTTTGTTGGCCTTTGTCAAAGCGTAGTGTGCGGTAGCTGAATGGTGCTTATCTGCTTATGCATATGATGCAGATTGATTTGGGGTAGTCGCACGACCTTGTTGGCCTTTGTCAAGGGTCGTGCGGGTGGGTTTGATTCAATCAAGAAATTACGGGTTGAACTTGACTAGCATCCTACGATTTGTTGGCTTTTATCAAGGTCATAGGGGTTAGGGGAAAAATATTATCGGGAATTTCAAGTGTTGAAATTTGCAATGAGATTGCATACCTTCTATGAGATAGTTGGATCTCGATACCCACTGCGAGTAATTGTTACACCCGGAAGAGTTTTACACAGGACAATTAGCCGATCAAGTAGGTGTCTAGAAAGATGTCAATAGGGTTACGCCTTCGGGAAAACGAGGTTTACTTTAATTAGGTCCGTGCGAAAGCACGTGGAACCTCCCTCAAAGTACCGACAATGGCCTGGCTGAAAGATTGGCAAAATTGTAGGGTGTAATTAATCCCGGCTAGTCTTTCCTTTTAGGGTTTGAAGGAAGATTTGATAAAAA
Organism: Agapanthus africanus; assembly: GCA_030015575.1. NCBI lineage: Eukaryota > Viridiplantae > Streptophyta > Magnoliopsida > Asparagales > Amaryllidaceae > Agapanthus > Agapanthus africanus. The sequence continues at coordinate 366,882,430 of CM057340.1, forward strand.
CAGTGGGAGCCATCCTGATTAGATAAAATAATTACCAATCTGATCTTGCAAGAGCATACGCTAAAGTGTTTTCTTCTCTCTCTCTCCAGGTAGCGACCATATCATGCCTTAATCAAGATAATAATATGGATGTATTGACCGAACCTGCATGTTATACTGTGCTGGGGAACGTTGGTTCCGTTCTTTCTTATAAGAGTTATAAGACTGAACAGGATATAGGGGAATACCTGGATTCCCATGCCACCCGAATGAAGAAAGTACATGTTGATGCATTTTCTTCGGGTGTGTTCGTTACAGAGAACTGTTTCTCCATTTCCTCTACGTCCTGGGTATTAGATACCGGGTCAGGATCCGATATATGTAATTAGTTACATGGGCTTAGGAAAGGTAGAGAACTTGGAAAAGGTGATAAAGATATAAGGGTTGGAAATGGTGCAATTGTTGCAGCTAAAACCGTCGGGGAATATCACCTTGTATTGCCAACTGGTAATACATTGATTCTGAACGAATGCTATTACATGCCGAACCTGATATGCAACATTATATCGGTTTCTTTGTTGAGTAAAGAGGGATATAATTTTGTATTACAGGATAATGTTATGAACATTTTTCTAAACCAAAAGTTGGCTGGATCAGGCATGATGTGCAATGGCATTTATGTTCTAAATCAATCAATAGTTCTGAGCATAACAAACACACACAAGAGGAAGAGTTCAGAAATGAACGAATCCTTCTTGTGGCATTGTAAACTGGGTCACATCAATGCGACACGACTAGCTAAGTTGCATAAGGATGGATATTTGAATTCGTTTGAGTTTTCATCTTATGACACTTGTCAATCATGTCTCAAAGGCAAGATGACCAAAACTCTGTTTACGGGACATAGAGAGAGAGTTACGGAACTCTTGGGACTGGTACATATTGATGTATGCGGCCCCATGTCTACACATGCCAGGAATGGTTCTGCGTACTTCATTACATTCACTGACGATCTCTCTAGATTCGGATATGTGTTCCTGATGAAACACAAATCAGAAGCTTTTGAGAAATTTAGAGAATATAAACAAGAAGTCGAGAACCAAACCGGGAAAAGTATTAAAATCCTTCGATCTGATCGAGAAGGTGAATACTTGAGCAATGAATTCCTGGACTTCCTAAAAGAGAATGGGATTCTCTCTCAGCTGACTCCTCCATATACACCACAGCACAACGGTGTATCTGAACGGAGGAACCGCACCTTATTAGATATAGTGCGCTCTGTGATGAGCACAGCTGAGTTACCTATTTCCTTCTGGGGGTATGCGCTGGAGACAGCAGCATACCTATTGAATCAAGTTACATCTAAATCTGTACCTACCACACCATATGAGATATGGAGTGGGAAGAAACCATGTCTTAAACAAGTTAAGATATGGGGTTGTTCGGCCTATGTCAAAAGGCAAAATCCGGACAAACACGAGGCACGGTCAGTTCTATGCAAGTTTATGGGATATCCCAAACATTCACATGGATATCTTTTCTACCGTACTGAGGAACAAAAGGTGTTTGTTTCTCGACATGCCACCTTTATAGAAAAGGAAATTCTTACAAAAGAAATTAGTGGCGACAAGGTAGAACTGGAAGAAATTCCGGCTACACAAACTCAAACTGAAAATTTAGTGGAACCAGAGGATTCGGTAGTTCCCAACGAACCTCAGCCTCTCCGCCGATTTAGTAGGGTTCCTCACCCACCTGAGAGATACTACGGTTTTCTCATGGATGGTGGAAGCAAGGATTGCATCATGGTTGATGATGACCCAACTAGCTTCGAGCAGGCCATCACGAGTGGGGACTCAGTGAAATGGCTGGATGCAATGCGGTCCGAGATGGAATCCATGTACACCAACAAAGTATGGACTTTGGAAGATGCTCCTGAAGGGGTAAAACCCATTGGGAGCAAGTGGATCTTCAAGAAAAAACTTGGTGTTGATGGGAAAGTGGAGACTTTCAAAGCTAGACTTGTTGCAAAGGGTTTTCGTCAAAGACCAGGTGTGGACTATGACGAAACCTTTTCTCCAGTGGCTATGCTTAAATCCATCCGAATCATGCTTGCCATCGCTATATATCATGACTACGAAATCTGGCAAAAGGATGTTAAGACCGCCTTTCTAAACGGTGATTCAGAAGAGTGCGTGTACATGACTCAGCCAGAGGGCTTCATAGATAGTGGGAGCAGCGGGAAGGTGTGCAAGCTGCTTAAATCCATTTATGGATTAAAGCAAGCATCGCGGAGTTGGAACATCTGCTTTGACGTCGTTATCAAAGAGTTTGATTTCGTCAAAAACGTAGATGAACCTTGTATCTACAAGAAGGTGGCAGAGAGTAAGGTTGTCTTCCACGTATTGTACGTGGACGACATACTCTTGATAGGAAATGACATTCCTATGCTGCAATCGGTCAAGCTCTTCTTATCACAAAGATTCTTAATGAAAGATCTTGGTGATGCCTCCTGCATATTGGGAATTATGATCTATAGAGATAGATCTAAAAGGATATTGGGATTGTCCCAATCTAGGTACATTGACACCATACTAAAGAGGTTTAGTATGGAAGAGTCCAAACGTGGGTTTTTACCCACGACCTCTGGAGTCACTCTCTCCAAAGAGATGTCTCCCAAGACTGATTTGGAAAGAGCCCGTATGCAAGGGATACCCTATGCTTCGGCTGTAGGCTCTATCATGTACGCGATGCTATGTACCAGACCCGATGTAGCATACTCACTAAGTGTAGTGAGTAGGTATCAAGCTGATCCTGGAGAGAGTCACTGGACAGCTGTGAAGAGCATTCTCAAGTACTTGCGAAGGACTAAGGAGATGCTCTTGGTGTATGGTAACGGAGAACTCCAAGTGGAGTCCTTTACCGATTCCAGCTTCCAGAGTGATAAGGATGACTCTAAGTCGCTGTCGGGATTTGTCTTTACCCATTACGGAGGGGCGGTTAGCTGGAAGAGTTCCAAGCAGGAAACCGTGGCAGACTCGACGATGGAGGCTGAATACATCGCTGCCAACGATGCTGCCAAAGAGGCTATCTGGATCAAGAAGTTCATTACTGAACTTGGAGTGGTTCCATCCATTGAGCATCCAATACCTTTGTATTGCGATAACAATGGAGCGGTGGCTTTGGCTAAGGAACCCAGGTCCCATCAGTGATCCAGGCATATTCTGAGGCGGTATCACCTGATCCGGGAGATAGTTGATCGCCGGGAGATCGAGGTCAGGAGGGTTGACACGAAGAACAACACTGCGGATCCACTCACGAAGGCCATTCCCCAGATACAGTTTGAGAGACTCTTCGGGATGCTAGGTATGCGATACTACAGCAGCTGGCCCTAGTGCAAGTGGGAGATTATTAGTTGTATGTATGCCCTAGAGGCAAGTATTGTACAGATGATGTATATTATATTGGATGCTTGGACATATATAGAGAGGACTTTCTTGTACGATATGATAGTATGCTATCTGGTTGCACTTTATCTTAACATGTATACTTGTCTCTTTATACTGTCTTATAGTTACATGTTGGTAAAGCCCTTAGGATGTGTACTTGACTACTTGGACTATGATACGGATCATACTAGTGGGGACATGGTAGCCCATAAGTACATCCTTCAAGGTCCCTAGTCGTGGGTATATCGAGACGGGGCATCGATATACCAGTATGGACTAGCGTATACGCTTCTCGACCCATGAGATGGGCGATGGATGATCCCATATCCATTGGTGTTTGACATCAGAGATGGTATACGGGTGCTCAGTGGAGACTGGATACACTGGACGGACTTGCCGAGAACTCCCAGATGGTATTATACCTCACGTCAGATGGCAGTTCTATGGTGACACTTGTGCAGATTAGTCTGTAGACCCGAGATCAACATAGAGTCTTGTGTGATTCCCACTGTGCTTTGATTTCCACCTTACCATATCCATGGGGGCGTGCAAAACAGTGGTTTTTGGGTACAGTCCCGAGTCACATGGAGGCAATGAGCGATAGGAGGGGTTTTCGTCTCTCCCGGTATTGGGGGGTTGATCTTGCCTAGTGCTCGATTGGCCGTAATTGGGAAGTCCCTGGCCAGGGCTGATTTAGAGATTTGCTGGTAAGTGTTACTAATAGTTTCTAGACCCGTTATGAGCCTCACATCGGCACGACTTATCGGTTATTGGGGTCTGACGTTTACCACCCCTAGACTTGTTATGCGACATATCAGACGAGGAGACCGGACTGTACGGGAAGTGTTACAGGCAGGCTTTTACAGGAGTTGGAGCGGGCTTGCTTGCTAATCTTTTGATCGCTCAATACCCGGGTAGCCATTACGTCCAGCTAGTACCGCTGATGGCTTGTGGGTTCTTGAATTGATCATCATCTACTGCCGGCGTATTGACGAGTCTTTAGAGTCCTACATAGAGGTTTTACTGGCTCAGGCAAAACGAAATAGGAGCACGTATGTGATATGTGCGGGACAGAGAATAATGCGTGTACGTGATACCGTATTCTATTCTCGCGACTTTTTGTATCGGTCGGTTATATATGATATAGCCGGGTTATCGAATCAAGTGTTGATTCGATAAATCGATACATTGGATGTTAGTCGGTTATATGTGATATGACCGGATTATTAAGTCAAGTGTTGATTTAATAATTTATTGTATAATTGTATATTTGATATAGTAGTTTACATTAACTAACACTTGTTCACTTTAGGTTTTTTTTCTCACATGTACACAACTTTAATATATATGTGATATATATTAAAATTGTGTTTTCTTTTTGTATCATGGTTGATGATACACAAGACTTGGGTGTATGAGACTTACACCATGCTATCTATTATGTTGGGTTTTTATATTTTAAGTAATTACAAAATTAGTGGTGGATTAGCACAATGCATGAAGCTTGTGGAAGCTTGTGGATGCATTGACTAAGTCTACTAAGTTTGTTTTTACCATGGATATTTCTTAACCCAACCATAAGTATTAGCTATGGTTATATCTCTACAAGAGTTAGTATATGATACTCACTCACCATGGTTAGCTTACTTACTTGATCATTATCCTCATCTCTTTCTTTTGTTCTTCTTCTTCATTGTTAAAAAGAAAAAGCTTGCTAAGGTTTGATCAAAAAGTGAAAAAGATTGTGAGAAATAAAATTGTAAACAGAACCCAGTTCCTATTTCTCCATCCTCTACTAGACTAGCACTTTAGTTTAGGGTGTTTGCTTCACTAATTCTCAAGTTAGTGAAGTAGAAACTTGAGTTGGCATCCCCTCGACGTAGATCATCTTCGGTCTCGAAGACTTCAAGCAAGGACGCATCTTTCGCCTCGTGAAACCATGCAAGGGTCCGGGAGAACCACGATCGCAGCGAAGGGACTTCAACAAGGAGCTAAAGAAGTGAAGGACCGATCTACAAAGGTTGTATTTCGTATTCACTTAGTCGTAAACGTAGTTTACTAGCATATGAAACCCTAATTTTCTAGCAACGATCTTGTTTAGGGTTATTCGGCACGGCTAAAATTTTAAACGGGCATGGTTGATGCATTGTAGAATCTTATTAGAGTGCCTAGTAACCCTACAAGCCTGACAGTGACAATATCCGTACAGTCCGGTCTGTTCGTCTAAGAGTATCGCATATCGAGTTTAGGGGGTGGATAAAGTCAGACCCCTAACAACGCGACATTTAGTGTCGGCAAAATACCCATCACCACCTGAGAAACTATCAATCCTGGATCGGTAATTCTCGTTCACCGTGGCCTTGGATTTCTGGTGATGGTCACCCATGCACAACGCGACATCAACCCAATATACCGAGAGAGAAGAATCCCCGACGATCTGATCACTACCTCCAGGTGTCTTGGGACTGTACCCAACTAAAACCTGTTTGCACGACTCCTTTGAGCCGTGGTAGGGTAGAAATCAAAGCATGGTGGGAACTCACACAAGACAAATGATGATCTCAGGTCGACAGACTTACCTGTACACATGTCACCTATGAACTTCTATCTGACAATAGGCATAATACCAACTAGCAGGTTCGCGGAGAGTCCGGCTACTGTACACATAACCCAATGAGCACCTGTATACTATCTTAGGTGAACAAACTAACACCAATGGCTTGTGAGACCTGGCCACCGCCCCTCGTCGGGATCCCGATCAGTATACACTAGGTTACACTGGAGTATCGATGCCCAGTCTCGATGCTCCTATGAGTAGGGACATTTTAAGGATGTTCTTATAGACCCCAGCTCCGACATATATGATCGCTATCATAATGCTAGCAGTCAACCAAGAATCCTAAGGGCTCTATCAATATGTACATGATGATAAAGATAAACCAGATAGCATACTATCATCTCGGGTAAGAATGTTCTATCGGTATACGTCCTCACTCAATCATCATAATCACCTGTCTGCGACTATGATAATTACCTTGAGGGCACTATAGCCAACAAGCATTCTTTTTCCTCACTTTTTGCACACTAAATATATATGTGGTATATATTTTTTTTTGTCATGCTCGTTTATATATGCAACATGGGTGTATGAGTATATGAGATAATATTAAGGTTTTTATTTATTTAAGTAATTCAAAATTGAGTGGAATTTGTCATAGTTGGAATCTTGGAGAAGCTTGTAGATGACCATTGACTTAGTCCACTAATTTTTTTTTCCTTAGATATTTATAAACCTAACCATTATCTTTAACTTTCGTTATGTCTATACAAGTGTTATATGAGATATTTCTCACTCATGGTTGCCATTCACTCTCTCATCCATTATCTCTTCTTCTTCATCATCAAGGGCCAAGCTCTCTAGATCTTCAAGAAGTGAGAAAAATAGTGAGAAAAAGAATTCTAAAGTGAGAAAAATTCCTACTTCATCATCCTCTACTAGACTAGCCATTTAGTTTAGGGTGTTTGCTTCACTAATCACTAATTTATGAAGAGTTAGCATGGGTTAGTGTCTCCTCGATGTAGACCATCTTCGTCCTCAAAGACTTCATGCAAGCTTGTTCCTTTCTTCTTAAGATGCAATTCTAGAGTCCGGAAGATCACTAGTTGGAGCGAAAGGACTACTACACGGAGCTATTGAAGTGAAGGACCGGTCTATAATGGTTGTATTCCATATTCACTTAAATGTAAAAGTTGTTTACATATGTTATTGTCTAATCTCAAGTTAAGATTCTAGGGTTAGGGTTAAGTAGCATGGCAAAAATTTGAAAATGGCATGGACGATCCCTCCCGAAATTTTGCTGTCGTGCTAGGTAAACTTACAGCTATGTAAGGTTTATGAGTGGCTCTGATACCACTATAAGTCGACGTCGCGCACCCCACGTGTTCGCGCGGAGGTGGAATTTGCAAAAATGGATTTTTACGAGCTTCGCAACACCGACTAGAACCAAGGATCGTCTATAAACCCTAGCTAGCAAACAACAAGAGATTTAACTACTCAGAAAGAATGTTATACCTCATGATAAAAGTCCTTCGGGTCTTTTCCGCTCTCCTCCTCGTCATCGTAGGCTCCAAGGATCAATCCGGATTGTAGCAACCTTGACGGCCTCCTCGAGTCAAAGACGATTGACCCGAGAGTCTATAGTCCTAGCTCCACCTCAAAACCGAGGTAACTAGGGCAACAAGCTTGCTAAACATGATGGCCTGGGTGATGTAGAGTATGAAGATGGATTTATTTATCACTTGAAACCCTAGTTTACTCAACTCATGAGATCTTAAGGGTTTTTGATGTGAGGAAGAAGAAGAGAGCTAACATGAGGAAAGAGAAAATGATTTTTGATAATGATAATGATAAAATGAGATGGCTCCCTTGACTTGACTACAAGCATGGCATGAAAACATCTCATCCAAAATAGTTAGTGCCACAAAATATCTCACAGGAAATATCTAGTCAAAGAGTCAAACCAAGTCAAATGGTCAAACCAAGTCAAGTAGTCAAAACAAGTAGCCATGCCTCAATTATCATTTACAAAAATAACAAATACATTCTTCCACCTCATAATTGTTTTAATCAAGTCAATGGTTAAAACCCTAAGGAGGTGTCTCCTTCTATTTCCTTCTCATCCGTATATACATACCCGCATTCGTGTTCCGAGAAACACGAACACAAAGAGACGAAATTGATCTATCAATATAATACTAGGATCCGGCTTAAACCAAAGCCCACTAGTATTATCCGCCCGAACATCATACGCGCATAAGTGCACGTAAGTGATCGCTGCCCTGCCGCAAAACCATACGGCCTCTACACCTTTTGCCCGGTGCAGGGTAACCCTCTATGTGGGACTCTAAAGATTCGACACTACGCTGGCGGTCGGTTTAACCGCAGGCCGCAAGCGGTACTAGCTGCACGTAACGGTCCCCAGGTAGATGTCGATAAGAAGGCCGATGAGCCAACTCATCCGAACTCCTACTGAGCCTGAATGTGACAATCTCTGTACAGTCCGGTCTGTTCGTCTAAGAGTATCGCATATCGGGCCTAGGGGGTGGTAATCGTCAGACCCCTAATAGCGCAACGAGTCGTGTCGGAGAGTAGCCCAATACACCCTGAGAAACTAAGGAATACCTACCAGTAAATCTCGCTTGCCTTGGCCAAGGACTTTGTTTAATGGCCTTCCGAACATAACACGATATCAACCCCAATACCGGGAGAAACGAATCCTATCTAACCGCCACTGCCTCCAAATGCTTCGGGAATGCACCCAACTAATACCTATTTGCATGAATCCTTTGAGCCGTGGTAGGGTAGTAATCAAAGTACAGTGGGAACACACTTGAGGCGAAGCAGCAGTGTCAAGTCGACGGACTAAGCTGTACTCATGTCACCTGGGAACTGCTACCCGACGACAGGTATAATACCCACCAACAGTTCTCGACGAGTCCTGTCCAGTTTACTCATAACCTAATAAGCACCTTCATACTATCTCTAGTACGATGTACCGATGGCTGTGGAACAGACCATCTCCCCTGCTGGGATGGGAAGCGTATACACTAGTCTACTGTGGAGTATCGATGCCCTGTCTCGATAATCCTACGACTAGGGACCTGTATAGGATGTGGTTATAGACTACCCAGCCCCCACTAGTGTGACTGCCATCACAATGCTGGTAATCAAGCAAAGATTTTAAGGGCTCTACCAATATGTATAAGCGATATGCTAAATGAAACACATGCACATATTGAGGTAGAAACAAACCAGGTAGCATACTACCATTTCGAGCAAGACTGTTACTATATCCGTGTATATCCCAAGCTCCCATTAAGTAATATACAATCCAGTATGATATAATAATGGCCTCTAGGGCATATATCACTAACATATACTTGATATATACAAATTGTATCATGTTTGATGATACATAGAACATGTTATAGAAGAATCACATTGAAGAAAAAGATAAGAAGAAAATAATTTGCTTATATGAATAAAACAAAAGGAAGAAATGAGTCATGGCTTCTAAAATGTTCTCCAAGATTCTAAGAACCATGACTTATTGTTTCTTTTGTTTTATTCATCCAAATTTATTATTTTCTTGAGCTTATCTTATCTTCAAGGTTCATTCTCATCTCCATGTTCATAATCTTCATTTTTCTTTTCTAGTTTTTTCTAGGTTGAGAAAGTGAAAAGAAAATAAAGAATTTTTATGAGAAAAATCCTTACTTCTTTAACGTACACTACTCTAGCAAATTAGTATAGGTTGTTCTCTTCACTAATTCATACATCAATGAAGTGTGAATTTGAGTGTGAGAAGCTTCATGTTGGATCATCATTGACGATGAATACTTCAAACAAGCTCGTTCCTTCCTTCAAGTGGAGCCAAAGAAGAGTTATAGGACTATTACTCGGAGCAATTGAAGTGAAGGACTAGACCAAAAAGCTTGTAGTTTCTATTCACTTTGTTATAATCTCTTTTGTTATGGTATGAAACCTTAATCTCCAGTTTGATTCTTGTTTAGTATACTTAGCCTTCTAGAATTTTTAAAATTGCTTATTTTCTTTTGGTAAAACCCTAGTGGAGGTGCTAAGACATACTTAAACATAGAAGAAGAGACCAGATTGTATGGAGTGTAGGGTTCCCTAGTGCCCGCGGCACAGCGAAGGCGTGGATGGCGAACAAAAATTTCAAGCAAACACGAAGGAACCCCAAACCTCAAATCGATCCAAACTCCTAATCTAGAAAACCAAGCATGCAAAGATACGAAATGCTACCTTTGACGCGTGTCCACCCAATCGTGGAAGACCCCTCCATGCTCCGTGTACGCTGTCCGGATCGAGCTTGAGTGGCGACTGCCCTTGCCGAAGAAGATCCACATGAAGGAAACCGATCCAAGCTCCGGCTTCACCTAGTGAAAGGACCGACGCTCCAAGCTCGCTACGAATGGAGAGTGGGGATATAAGTATATTTTCGCTATCCCATTCTCTCTTTTCTAAGCTCAAGAGAGCTACCAAGAAGGACGAGGAGGAGGTGAAGAAGAAGAAGCCATGAAGAAAAATGGCTAAGTCTTTGTAGGAAAGAAAAAGATCAAGTGTAGAAAAACGATATGTCTTGGTAATTATCAACCGTCCAAAACAATGAGTCACAATGTATGAGTCACTAAGGATAATACATTATAATAACCAAGCCATACCTTTCTACAAATATCTTCGCACCTCATCCTGCACCTCATTCATGATTTCCTTATAAAAGAAAATTATTAAATGAAGTGTCCATCTTCTAGAATAAATTTCGTATAAATACGGAAAACAACCCGGTATACGTATCGAAATACATATACGCGTATTCATTCAAAAAATACGAATAACCAGAAGAGAGAAAATGAATAGTGAACAACGATACGAGAATATACATATTAATATATATATATATATAAGTTATTAAATCAAAACCTGATTTAATAATCCTGCTTAATCCTAAGCCGCTAGTATTATCAACCGTCCGATTAAAGTCCGTGTAGCCTGTACACGTATTTAATCGGACACCCTGTATACACCAACATACGTCATCTACATCATATCGCCTGAACCAGGAAAACCATCTGTGTGGGACTTAAAAGACTCGACAATATGCTGGCAGTGATTTACTGGATAAATCCAAAATCCACAAGCATGTCAGCGGCACAAGCTGTACGTAACGGCTACCCAGGTATCTGTTGAAAGGGAGGTCGACAATAAAGTCCGTCCGTACCCTACTAAGCCTAAATGTGACTATCTCCATACAGTCTGATCTCTTCGTCTGAGAGTATTGCATACCTGGTCTACGCGGTGGAAACGTCAGACCCCTAATAACGCGATAAGTCATGTCGAAGTCAAGCTCATAACCAACCGAGAAACTACTGAACATATATCAGTAAATCTCGTCTACCGTAGCCACGGATTTAAGGTGATAGCCAACCGAACACAGCGCGACATCGACTCCTAATATTAGGTGAGACGAATCCCCGACAATCGCTTGCTGCTTCCATGTGGCTCGGGAATGTACCTAACTAAAACCTATTTGCACGACTCCTTTGAGCCGTGGTAGGGTAGTAATCAAAGTACATTGGGAACTCACATGAGACAAATGACGATCTCAGGACAAAAGACTAACCTGTACTAATGTCACTCGAGAACTTCCATCGGACGATAGACATAATACCATTTAGAAGTTCTCGACGAGTCCGTCTAGTGTACTCACATCCAGTGAGAACCTGTATACTATCTTAGGTGACATAACACCAATGGCTTATAAGATCGACCACCGCCCCTCGTCGGGGTCTTGAAACGTATACACTAGTCTACTCCAGAATATCGATGCCCAGTCTCGATACTTCCACGACTAGGGACATTTAAGGATGTGCTTATAGACTACCCAGCTCTCATATATATGATCGCCATCATAATGTTGGTAGTCAAGCCTGAATCCTACGGGCTTCATCATTATGTATTAGTGACACGTAATAGCAAGTAAAATGTGTACACATCAATGATAAAGACAAACAAGATAGCATACTATCATTTTGAGTAAGATTGTTCTACCTGTATAAGTCATCCCTCAATTATCATAATCGCGTGCCAGCAACAACAATAATTGCCTTAAGGGCATTATATCCAACAATATCACACTTGCATTTAAGGATAATTATTGCGGTATCGCATACCCACATCCTGTGTGCTATCGAATACCCAACTTCTCTACTAATCAGTTTCTCAAATCTCGTTTGAGGAACATCCGTGTTCAAGAAATAGCTTCAGTGAGTGGATCCGCTATAATGTTTGAACTTCCTCTTTCTATATCTCAACTTCGTGGAGATGAAAAATCACCCGAAGTGAGCGATAGCCCTCTTTAAGAATTTTGTCTGGATACAGGATGGGACCAATTTCATAAATGAACAATCTTATCCTACAAACATCTTAGGCTGTATCCTCTGTTGAGTCATAACCAGCATCCTAATCCATACCTACCTCAGTATCCCTATTGGAACACTATCCAATATACTGATCCTCAGAAGAGGTAAAAACTCAAAACTCTGACAGCATCTCTGTTATCCAGGTCACCTTGGAAGCCTAAACCAATAACTGCCTCCCGGAGGAGGCTGCCGTTACCAAATACTAAGAACATCCTCTAATGTTCATAAATGCTTCCCTTTGTTTCTCCAGGATTGGATTAAAGTCTGCTTACTATAACAAGTGTATAAGCAATATCTGGTTATGTATTAGACATTGCATGATTGACTCATTTGCCTAAGCAAATGATATGTCATCATGCCATTCTCTCTCCTCATCAGTCTAAAAGATATCTCTTTAGAGAGGGTGACACCATCACCTATGGGTACACCACTACGCCAGGAGTTGTCCATTCTAAAATACTTTTATAATTCAGTCTAAGTACCCGGATTGGGACACTTCCCAAATCTAGATCTAAAACCATAGATCTGGTCACCAGAATCCCTGATATTGTATCCATATCCAACACGGAGAAAACACTATGTGACAACCAAAGTTTGACCGATTGTAGTATAGGAATATCATTTCCTATCTAGAGTATGTCATCCAAATCTCAGGACAGTACTCCTTACACCCTTCTTACAAGGTCCATCCATTGTTTTGATGAAGTCAATCATCTTGACTGTCACATCAAAAATAGATGATCCGTCTCCGCTATACATGCTGTGGTCTACGAATAGACATTCAACTTGCACACATTCCGCTGCTCCCAGTGACTACGATAACCTTTTGGTAGAGTCATATACACGTGCACTTCCAAATTCCCATTTGGAAAGATGTTATAGTCATCCTCTTACCAGATATCATAGTCTAGAGCAGCAGCAGTTCCAAGTTATATCCGTATGGACTTCAACGTAGACAGTGAAGTAAAAGTCTCATCACAATCCACAACGGGTATTTTATGAAAATATTTACAACAAGTCTAGCATTATTAGGTTAATACCTTTCCACCTGCACGGATCTCGAAAGATCTACTTGCTCCTAATGGGTTTTACCCCTTAAGGAGCACCCGGCAAAGTCCAAAATCCAATATTTGTTGAAGTGTGTGGAGTCCAATTTGGATATAAACCATCTGGTCACCTGGATGTTACCACTTCATATGACCTACAGATAACTAGCAGGGCCATCATAACCATGATGTCGATCTCCCTATCACCATCTCCAAGAAAACCGAAGTATCTCGCGGGTGGCTGAGGTCACCTACTAAGATCTATGGAGTGGCTAATGGATTGTCAAGTCCAACTGAATCCTTAGATTCTACTAAATTTTCGGTAACCGTTTGTGGTTCTGGAATCAGTTCCAGTTCTACTATACTCCCGCTAGATTCTTTTGAAAAAAGATTCCTTTTATAAAAATGTGGCGAGTCTAGAACAATGTAACTATTGATCTTGAAAATGGTAGAAGCAAAACCCGAGCGAATGCTTGGGATAATCCACAAACATCCATTATCGAAGCGTGCCTTGAGTTTGTCCGGATTCTGCATTTAAACAGGAATCGGATAACTACATATCTTTATAACCTCAAGATATGCATGCAATCTATATCCATATAGAATCAAAGGCACTAATTTAGATTGAACCGGATTCAAATATCATGCAGCTGTTTACAGTACATATCACATAAATGGAAAAAGGCCAATACAACATTACTCATCAAGGAGCGACCCCACGGATGAGTAACTTGAGAGAGAATCATGTTCTCGATATTACTATAATGGAATACCTAGCACAAGTATCTATATCTTCGATCACTTCGAAGAACCCGATACTTCAAATGTATAGTTCTCTACTTTATTCATATACCTATAAACTTATCAAAATCTTTGGACCTTGTATTTCAACGAATGCGTGTCTAAAACAAGAGAACTCTTAGGTAAACCCGAATGAAGTAAGAGTACCAACCCCTTAAGCAGAAGGACACCAGACAACATACATTTTCATGCATAAGTCCCAAGAGTATACTAACTCAAATTCCATGTGTTGTAAGTTGAAAACTGTATTTTGGTCGAGAATGTCTTACACCGTTATTCAATGCACCTTACCTTATCCTCAACTGATAAAGGTAAATGTTTGGAAAACAATTTTCAAAATTTATATCTCACTTTATTAAATAAAGATACATATATTTTATTTTAAAAATTGGTGCATAATAACGGTTATTCGAAAACAAATATTCTGCCATTAGGCAAAACCAGACGATTTAATATAATATCACCAATTACAACGAATTCCGATATTGAGGATCAGATAGCCCATATCCTAATATTCTACTACTTCTTAGCATTTGTAACGCCGTACAGATGTGAGATCCAAATCCGGTAAATACATACCCTAGAGTGAGAATTAATTGGGAAAACAGTTTTCATTTACAACCACACAGAAAATCTGAAATATAAATGTTTCAAGGGGTGGCCGGGTAATCCTAGTAATGCCCTTTCCCTATCCAGATTCATGACAGTAGTCACAATTTACTTTGCCCTCACTTCAATCCCTTTATATGTCTCTACATCTTAACTTCTGTACACTGCACGTACGCTAACTGGTTTTCTTCTTTCCCTACGTTTCGGCACCTGTCTAAGCTTTCGAAAAAGAATATCCAATAAGCACAATAGGTGTACTCTCCTAATACAAGGATCTCTCGCAACCTGAGAGAAGGTAAAAAGGAAGAGAAAACCCAATAACACAATCTAAATTCTCAAGAACAAGTAGCCATCCTCGACTGAAATAATTTCTTCGAGTTCATATGTAACTATACGATTGCCATTTCCAAACAATATCGTAGTGATACAGAGTGTTCTGGAGAAATGCAAAGGGAAAGTAGGAGTAGCAGGGATATTTGCGACTTTATCATGAATCATGACAATTTAAAGCCAACGTGTGTAATAAGGTTTGGTTAACTTGGTTAATGAGTTTTAGGTAAGTTGTGGGTCGCTTCACCAGAGAGAGAAAAAAGAAACACTCTGTGTGGACTCTATCAAGATTAGATTGGTTATCACTTTGTCTAATCAAGATGGCTCCCACTGTTTCCTCGAATTCTCCTTCAAACCCTTTAAAGAGAACTAGTCGGGATCATATACACTTTATAAGTTCGCTAACCGTTCAACCAGGTCAATGTTGGTACTCCGAGGAAGTTTCCTTGTGCTTTCCCATGGACCCAATTAATAACCCCGTTTCCGCAGAGGCGTAACCTCGTTAACACTTTCTAGACACTTAATGGGTTAACTAATTGAGATTAATGGAGGAAAGAGGCCATAGGAGGGGATTTCCTCCTATGGCGTGGAAAAAATACAACATTCACCATTTTTTCCGACGATCGGCACCCATCATCATCATCGTTATCATCTAAGATGTGCGTACACCGAATTTCATGTGATTCCACAACTTTTTCACCGTTGATTTAGTGGGTTCAAAATTAACGGTTTACCGACAATAGAACTTTTTACATTGCTAAATCAACGGTGAAAAAGTTGTAGAATCACATGAAATTTGGTGTACCCACATCTTAAATGATGACGATGAAGATGATGGGGGCCGATCGTCGGAAAAATTGGTGGAGGGGGTATTTTTTCGACGCCATAGGAGGAAATTCCCTCCTATGGCATCTTTTCTCCATTATTCTCTAACAAATTATGTATTGAAAAATCTTCCGAGGAGTAGTACCTACTCATCAGAGAGAATCGGGACCCAACTATCGCTGTATGATAACTTTGATGGAAGCCGACCAAAATTACAACACTCCAGAAGGTATGCGCTTGCCTGGCAAGTTTCCTTTATATTTGAAACTCCAGATATAGTTTTTGCCCCAAGTGCTTATAACATTGACGAAGGTCAAAACATCATAAATCGCAAGTCAAGTTCAACCTTTCATTGTCCTGATTAATCTAGACCCATCCATACAAGCCCTTAATGAAGGCTAAAATAGCAGTACGCCTATCCTAGATTAATGCATCTACCTATGCTACAAACAAGTATCCCCTAGCTACCGAACACTATGCCTTGGCGAAGTTCAAAACACATAGCATGAATACTGTTGGATATATGTATGCCCTAGAGGCCATTATATGTATAGTGGATGTTTGGACATGTATATATGTTGGATGACTTTCTTGCTCGATATGATAGTATGCTATCTGGTTTTACTTTATCTTGACATGTTTACTTGATATTGTTCATTGCATACATGTTGATAAAGCCCTTAGGATATCTGCTTGACTTCCATGGCTATGATGGAGATCATACTAGTGGGGCATGTGTGGTCTATAAGCATATCTTTAAAAGTTCCTAGTCGTAGGTATATCGAGAGAGAGGCATCAATATTCCAGAGTAGACTACCGTATACGTTTCTTGACCCATATGATGAGCGATGGATGATCTCATATCGATTGGTGTTGTGACATCAAAGATTGTATACGGGTGCTCAGTGGAGACTGGGTACTCTGAACGGCTCACCGAGAACTCTTATATGGTATTATGTCTATTGTCGGATAGCAGTTCTCTGGTGACACTGGTACAGGTTAGTCTGTAGACCCGAGATCGTCACAGAGTCTTGTCTGTTCTCCCACTATATTTTGATTTCCACCCTACCACGGCTCTACTGAGTCGTGCAACAGGTGACTTTTGGGTATAGTCCCGAGACACATAGAGACAGTGAGCGATAGGAGGGGTTTTTCCTCTCCTGGTATTGGGAGTTGATCTTGTGCTATGTGCGATTGGCTTTGACTTGAAATCCCTGGCCAGAGCTGATGAGATTTCCTGATAAGTCTTTCCAGTATTTTCTCGACCGGTCATAGTCCAAATTGACATGACTTATTGAGTTATTAGGGCTCGACGATTCCAACCCTAAACCTGATATGCAACATATCAGACGAAGAGACCGGACTGTGCGGTAAGTGTTGCCTATGGCTATGTGGGAGTTTTGACAAGTTCGCTTGTTGTACTTCTGTTCGCTCAATACCCAGGTGGCCGTTACATTTAGCTGACCGCTTGCGGCTTGTGGGTGTTTTGATATGATCATCACCTACTGCCGGCGTATTGACGAGTCTTAGAGTGACACACAGGATTTTCTTAGCTAAGGCGAAACGATGTGGTGTGCATATGAGATATGTGCAGAAGCTCGATTAAATGCGAGTATGTGATACCGTATTTTAATCGGGCGTTTACTATTGGTCGGGTCGTATTTGATATGACCGATTTATTAAATCAAGTGTTGATTTAATATTGACTTTTTGCTCACTTTTAATTAAACATTTACTTTTGGATGTATGTTTGGATGTATGCATATATGTTTATACCTACACATGATGGTGTGAATGCACACATACATACATACATATGTATCATGGTTGTTGATACATAGGAGATGGCAATGCAAGACTCACATGGTTGATAAATATCTACTTTTTTGTTAATGAATTAAAGAAAAAGGAAATCAACAAATGACTCATTTTTCTACACACTTCTTCATTGACCTTTGACTTAACCATGGTTATATTTCCTTTGTTCTTCAACCCATCTACAAAATATCTAGATATTTAGCCAACCATGGTTATATTTGGGAGTGTCTCATATATAATCTTTTCTTTTTCAATATTATTGATATTATTATCATAATATTCACAAAAGCTTTGCCATCTTCATCTTCCTCCTTCTTCCATCTCTCTTGAGTTTGAAAAAGAGTGAGGAACTTCAAAAGAAAAGGTTTTTAAGTGAGTATACAAACCACACAACCATTCTACACTACCCTAACCCTTTAGTGTAGAGTGTTTGCTCCACTTCTTCTTGATTTTGTTAAGCAAAGAGCTTAAGAATCTCCGGGTGGAACATCGTAGACGACGAAGAAGCTTGAGCGGAGTTGATCCAATCTTCGAGCAAAGCCGTAGGAGTCCTAAAGACTGAAGGAGTTGGCTACAAAGGTTGTATTTCCTTTTCCTTTTCCGTAGACTTCATATATTATTGCCATTACCCAAATCTCTAGTTACAATTCAAAGTTTGTTTGTGATAGCCCTCTAGAAATTTAAAAGTTCATTATTTTATGATGTTGTAACACAACTAGAAGCGCTACTACACACCAATAAATACTACTTGATACACATCTGAAACGACGGAGAGCTACGGCTAGTTTTGGTGAAAAAGCTTTAACGTAATGAACTTGATATCGTTAAGACACAATGTCAAATCCAATACGAACCAATATGATATACATCAAAACTATACATGTAAACATCAAATCTATACATGTAAATATCTGAAGGAAATGCATGCCAAATCTTTCATGTTGCTGTGCGATGTGCATAACACTGCACAGTGGCGGACGTCTATCGTAAGAAGATAACTATATATGTATATATATCCTTTATTTAATATGTACGTCCCACCGTTTTTTTTGAAAATAATTTAGAAGGGTTTCCTTTATAAAATGTTTCGTGTCATCTCAGACACGTAGGTAATACTAAGACTATAGCTCCCTTTTTGGAAATCCCTTTGATAACTATCAATGCATGCAAAATATATCCAGGTACCATCCTCTGACTAGTCCTGCTCAGTACGAAAATAAATAGCAAATATCATAAAAACGTACTGCTCCATACGAAATCAATCTCAAAATGTGCATATGCATGCTACGTGCGTCTGGTGCGCACGGAAATCAAAATCCATATATGTGACATACAAGTGCACAGAAACAATATCTAAGTGCAATGGGTGTGCACGAAACACATGTCAAAGGCAACGGGTGTGCCTGACAACAAATATCAGGTGCATCTGATATGCACGAAGAATCTCGATTTACTGCTTCTGGTGTGCACCAAAATCGCATCTCATAACATGCGCCCAACATGCGCGTAAATCCAAATCAGGCCCATCCATCATGCACGAATAAAATCTAAATCATGTGCATCCGACATGCACGAAATCACAAAATCCAATATCAAGCGCCGAACATGCGCAAAATCCAATCCAAGCACGCCAAATATGCGCAAGAATCCAAATCAAATGTACAGAGTGCATGAAATCAACATCAATATCAGAATCAAAATCGACAGTATGAAATACTGCTCAATCCAAATCAGGTATACCGCGGTATATAATCTCACAACCGTATGCATCAGCGTGCATAAATCAAATCAAAACACTAAAAGTGCATGAAAACTTTGACGAAAGCATAACTCAAATCACATGCATAACATAGGCATGAAATAAAAATCAACATATCGAATGACATCAACCCGAAGTTAGGTGCAACCGTGGTGCACAAAATGTAAACCCGGTGCAACAAACGCACGAAATATAAATCCGGTGAAACAAATACACGACATACAAATACAGTGCATCCTGTGCACAAAATACAAAGCAAAAACTCAAATGCGTAAATAGCAACACCGAGTGTACCAAGGTGTAAAAATCATAAACGTGTGCAACAGCGTACACAAAACACATATCAATGCACTATAAGCACATATAAACTATACCGAGTGCAAAAACCAAATCGTGTGCATACCATGTGCACAAAATCAACCCAACTGTATGAAATCCATGAAATCATAAACATGTGCGACCAAGGCACAAAACGATATTAAGTGCAATCACTGTGCACAAATCATAAATCAACACAACGGTGTATAAAGCATATCTCAAGGGTAATAACTAAGCACAAAATATGAATATCCAGTAGGTGCAACCATGGTGCACGAAAACAAATATCATGAAACTCAGTCATCAAGATTTAATCATGTGAATAGATCGCCCAAAATACCGAAATCCAAGGTGACGGATACATGATAATCGAATCACCAAATCACAAGTCATAAATACCGTCGTTGATATTTCCCCCTTCAAAGTCGACAAGGTGTCGGTGCATCTAATGCTAGCAGAGCAAGATATCTACTTGCCTCCTATTCATGATCTGGCGCCTGGTGCTTTTAGGCTCTTGTCTCTTACTGTGCATTGCTAGATATATAGCTCCTCGGCTCAACGGCCCAATATGGAATGACGACGGAAACATTCCCGCTCTGGCACATCCTCTACAGATCTCTAGCCAACCATCTCGTCGACGATGCCGAAATCAGGCCTACTGGGTGTGCGCAATATGACCGCTCCTGGGTCCAAGTCTTCTCGTAGTATTCCAGAAAGGTCCTGTCGAGGTCTCTCCCAAATCTCGTCTGCCGAATTGCCCGAAAGTTACCACCCTTTGCTAAATCTATTTCTTGTTCCAGAACGGCGGCATACTTATCGCGACTCCTTCTAGAAGATAAATCAATAATCAACGTCTCTGCATGCGTATCACATCTCTGACGTCGGCGGAGTGGAACGTCATCTCGTTGAAATCTCGTGTGAACTCTTTACTCCACTTTTCTCTGCTGTCGACTGCTTCGGACGCGTCTTATTGTGGCTGCATGGACTGTGCTCCGATGGCTATACTCTTATCTGGAGTCTCCCAAGCAATGCATCCCATCACATGATATCCGAAAGATGTCGAACCTTTCGATCGATTTGTCAAGGCTCCATAATTCCCCCAAGAGCTAAACATCTTGGGTACATTCCACGGCACCTGTGGACCAACCGTAGAAGGGCAAACCCAAGCCTCACAAATGGCACCGCTAAACTGCCGCAAACCCTAAGGTTTAAAGGCGTTCCATGGTCATTACGTCGAGTTACGGTTTCATTCTTCTAGAGGGTCCATAGCATTACTTGTATTGTCTTCCGAATACTATAAACTTGGAAATGGGTTCCTGACATTCGATCGTCTCCATCGACTCTCAACATACCTGCGTGAAGTCATCTCTAGCTGGATTCAATCTATCTGATGACCTCGCATCGGGGTAAGCGAACAAACCATATGTCCTAGTCATTCATCCTCGGGTGACTAGCGACCTTCCATCATATCTCTAAGTATAACTCGTACTGCAGTAGCTCCAATATCTGGGGCAATATCTCGTCGTTCGCAGCAACAACTGGCTCATTCGTCCACACACTGAACAGTTCCTCAATCATCAATTAATAGTGCATCGACAGTCATCACATTCTTGCTGGCCTCTAGCAGTAGCCTGACCCTTTGGTGCTGATCTGCACGTCCGAGAAATCCCGTAAAAGCAATCCATCAAACGCTCATGGCGCAAAAACACAATAAAAAGACTCCTCCAAATGCAATCGTATGTCCCTGGAATCACGCCCTGGTCAGTCCTCGTCCGCGAAGAGCTCATGCTGACGCAACTCTAGCCGTAGCTCTCTCTGCCCGTGTAATCGTGGCAGCAAAATCATAACTAATATCGATAAGGATAGATCATAGGAATGAATATAATACTGTGCAAGGAAATGTACATCCTAAGGCTCCTTAAGCGGAGTAGCGTATCGTAAGTATGCCGCGGAACATACACACGGTACGTCACTCTACTGAAGTCACATACTCCATCAACCAAGGTCATCCTATGCGACGAAAGTTCGGGTCTAATACCCCCTCGACTAAGTCTAAGTTCCGTAAGGTCAAGCCTAAGTTTCGAATATATACAAACGCTCTAGGCTCCGCATAATCAAACTTAGACTCAAACCAAGATTAACCTAGCGCTTTGATACCAACTTTGTCACGACCCGAAATAGCACGTGACTGGCCCTTGAATCATATGAAATCTATAGGATCTCATCTAATTCAAGTAAGCCAAAAGCCCAAAAATCTAAAACCGTTTTAAATAATAAATTAAGGAAAACTAGTTTTAAAGAATTGAAGAGAACATGTTTTAGAAAAAAAACAAGGTTTTTAAATAAGTAAGCCGAATATGCATTTTTTTAAATCCTCAAGTCTTTTCTGAAAATTTCGGTAGAGTTTCCTTTGTAATTACTATCCCCAAACGGGGTACAACAAGAATAATATATGCATAATGATAAAAGGCATCCCCAAGCGGGAGCTAGCTCTTCGTCAATCGACGGTCACAACCACGCAAGCAGTATAATATACAACGCCGAAGGGCGAGGATTAAAACTCAAAAGGAAACTCAAAATCATCATGAAAACCATAATACTACAATGCGCGACTCTAAGGTCGAAATAATACATAACTGGTTTTCTAAGTTTGAATTAAATATACAAGTCTGGTTGATGGAATTTACTAGATACAACTGAAAATAATTAAGTTCAATGGTGGTCACGATGCGAGTGACCCCACCTACCAAAGCAATCACCCAGAAAGGAAGCAGTGTGCCAGAAAGCCGCAATGAAACCTGTACGGCAAAAACCTGCAAGAACTGTGCCACAAGGGGGGTGAGTTGCCAACTCGTGAGTAGAAAACATCACAGAGCAGAAATCGTATGTATGACTCAATCCTAGGTCAAACGATCAGCAATAATATATCCTCAATATGAATGAGTCTGAAGCATGATAAGGTGGCAAGGATAAATATCTATACATAAGTGTAGTACCAAGTGCTCGTGCCAGTGCCTCAGGTAGCAACATATCATAAATATGAGGTATGATCAATATAATCAGTGTCAACAATATCATGAAGTCTATGAGCATGTGGATATCATCCAACTATGTAATCAATGTCTGTATGCATATGGATCTCATCCACATTTCAACCAATGACATAACAACATCATGCATGTAAAAGTTATAAAAGCATATGCATGAAAGTATGAGGATATAAATCAACGTGTGTGCCTCGCGACACATCAAAATCATGGAACCTGAGTGTTCAGCATGGACACTCGAAAACATCATGAAACCTTTGCCCAGCATCGGCAAGTAAATCGTCATATATATATGGGGCTCCGTCAGTCCGCATCGGCCTACGGGCTCCGTCAGTCCGGATCGGCCCGTATCATCTCTCAACTCCGATCGGTATCCTCCGGATATCCGCCGAGCTCAAATACAATCACCGGTAAGTAGTAGTCCCTCTACCAGGCTCACCGTCTGTATACACAGCATCCCTTTCTTACCCCGGGGTACCATACCGAGTCCACTATGTACCCGCAATCGGCCTCATCCAGCTCCTCGAATCGGGTTTCGCATGTCACACGTCTCAGAACCGAGAAAACGCATGGTGGACGCACTTTAATATCATATCAAGAGAAACTGGGTTTTTAAACAATGCATACTTTCTTTTAAAATGACCGCAGTTCTCAAATCCAGAAATCTTATGAAAACGGCATATATCAATGCGTAAAATCATAAAGCAAGATATATGCGACATATGATAGAAATGTAAGCATATCCGTATATCATGCAACATAAAACAGTAATATGCACACATCGATGGGAAAACCTCTCTTTTAAATCAATCCAGTTTTAAAATATATCTTGCGGTTCCCAAATCTCCAAAATAAAGCCAGAATCATCTATGCATGTGCAAATACGTATGTATGCAACTATGGGTGTACAATATGTGTGTACGCAAGTATGAGTGTACAATATGTATGTGCGCCAATATAGGTATACATGTAGGTATATACGCATGTATGGGTGTACAATATATCTATGCGCCAATATAGATGTACAAGTAGGTATATACGCAAGTATGAGTGTATAATATACTTGTGTGCCAATATGGATATATAAGTTGGTATATACGCAAGTATGAGTGTACAATATACCTGTGTGCCAATATGGATGTACAAGTAGGTATATACACAAGTATGAGTGTACAATATGCTTGTGTGCCAATATGGATGTACAAGTAGTCATATACTGATGTAACAATCCTACTGTGTAGTGACATGGCAATTATCGATGATGAAGTGTGTGAGCCGGCAAGTAGGTGTACGTAGAACATACGCATCATCGATAATGGTGCTGGTGTCCTGACAGCATGGGTTTAATATAACAATAAACACATTTACACATGCATTGCGATGCGAATAGCAAAAATATACGGAAATTGAATAATAAATGCAACGGTGAAGAATCTACATCAATATGTAAATGTCAAACAGTTTTGCCATTTGAAATAAGACGAATCGCGGTGTTTAGAAAAATAAGGGCTACGGTGTTTTTGAGAAAAGATGCGTCGTTTGAAAATATCCGAAGAATCCCTTGGCTTGGCTTTAAAGTACTCACGATTCGTTAGTTTTGAAATAGGTATGACTCGGGTCTACTCTAACATCTACTAAGTAAAATACATATCTAACTTACAAGATAATCGAAAGCGTATGGAAACCACCTAAATCTGAGTCGATATATATATATAAATATAATAGTCGGTGATCTCGCCTCAATAGTATCACATACGATACAATATACAATATGACGTCCTTGAGTCAAGAGTGCGGATCTATCATCAATATATAGCTCGTACGTAAATCCGTCGTACGGCATCCCAAATCTGGGTACGGGTCGAATCTCACATTTATCTCATCAATTTTCTTGTATCCTTATCATCATATCTCATGAACTGGGGCACTGATCTAAGTCTAGTACAAACTAATACCATGTATATATATATATATATATATATATATATATGCGTGTATGAAAAGACACGCCTAAAGGCCCGCTATAACTCTTGTCGTTTCTCATAATACGAACCACATCATATCACCGATCTCATGGCACCTGGCCCAAACTCATCAACTCATCTCCAAATATCATCTACTATCCTCATCATCCAAGTATAGGTATACGTGTATATATATACATCGTCCCATACCTATGTGTGTGTGTATATACGTATACCCATATACGCACAAGTATAACAAAGTAAGCATATGTGTGCGTGTGGGTGTAATCATATTCTAGGGTTCGCGACTAAGAAGCTATACTAGTTCACTTCTAATAACCCTAATCTAACAATTGAGCACCTAATCATATCTTGAATATCCATGTCACACATAAAGCTATCATATATATATAGTATATATATCATACTATACATCGAACTGCGGGGGTGCTATACGCCATTCTCACGACTTCCCCAGTAGATATAATCTACTCACTTTGCTCATCGCTTTCCATTGCCGATGTCGCCACGTGCTTGCTTGTCATCTTGAAGACTTCTTGGGGTACCTACACATCATAACGTATCGCAAATGTGTATTAAAATTACATCGGAAAACCAAAACGACACGCTAAAGGCCTATAGGTTAGAACCTATGGACTACACTTTCAAAACCACCAAAAACACTCGATTTCGACGTACAAACGTCAAGCGATAGAATACGACACAAATCACAAAAATCCAGAATTCAAAATAAGCAAAACGAAACCCCGAATCAAAACAGCAACTCTTGAAAATGGTCTCAGATTTTACCCTAGGTCAAATTAGTCAATTTTGCATATGCCAAGGGTCTATTTTACTGATGAAGGAACCACAGAACAAACACAAGCCACATTGGCCCTGGTCTGGCCGCAATTTGCGGCCAGAGAGAATATTTTTGCGGCCAAAATGTGGAAGTAGGGTCTCGGGTCTTTAGGGTATGTTCTAAATCATCTGCACATCTCTCTGTGTTTGCTAAATAATTTTCAAGTCACCCGGGGGTTAGCAGATTTCAATATACACTCACAGAATCCATAATTTTCCGATATCGCGTTTTCAAAGTTCGTATTTCGGGGTTCTAGTCTCTCGTTTGGGTCTGAATTCTAGCACTAGGGGGTTTGTGTGGCCTCCACTAAGCTAAATTACACATCACAACTCAAGAATTCTATAAACCCTAACTAGAAATTTCCACATCTCACTAAACGACGCCAAATCGGTTCTAAAAAAAGATGGATGTAAAAGCAATGGAAATACTAGGCTAATGGTTAAGAGAATATCTCATTTGGCAACTCAAGAATTTTCTCAAGTTGCCCCAAGTGTCCAAAATGCAAGCTTTCTTGGTCCAATGTGTTGCTAATGAGCTCATGCACATTTTTAATGAAGTGGGTATTGGGTTTTGAGATGTTTTTAATGGTGTTTGAGAGGATTGAAGAGGGGGAGGGAGTGAGGGCAGCAGCAGCAGCAAGAGAGTGAGGGAGAGGAGAGAATGTGATGAAGATGGTGAGATGGGAGAATGGCCAACTCAAAGGTAACCATCACCTTTCTCTCTCTCACCCATACCTATTATTCTAATCCTTTATCTTTTTCTTTTCTTTTCTTTTCCCCTCTCAAATAAAACAACAACCATGATATAAAACATGAAGAAAAGCCATGATAAAAATGTTACAAGTGTAAAAATGACACGGTGCATGTCATGTGCACAAATCCTGTTTAATACACGATTAGCGATTTTTAATCGCGATTAACACTAAATTAGTGTCAAATAAAGCGTAAAACTTCATAATTTGCATAAATCTAATAAAGCACCCTCATTTTAGTAATTTCCAAAATTTTCCCCAAATTATCGGTATTTAATTATACCGAAATATTAAAATATTCATTATAATTATAAAAATTCCTAAAAATAATATTTTATTTTTCTGAAATGTTACAATCTTCCCCCCTTAAAGAAATTCGGTCCCGGAATTTAAATTTAAACCCTACAATACTAAAACATTTCAGTAGAAGTCTAAGTCGTCGGGGCTCCGAAATCATCAATACATAAAACGCATCATAGCGCAATGCATGCGCATGAACAATGAGCTGATAACTCTAAATCAAACTCTGTCAAGCATCCCGCAATCATCGGAGTCATGGTAAAGACACAATGTCAAATCCAATATGAGCCAATATGATATAGATCAAAACTATACATGTAAACATCAAATCTATACATGTAAATATCTGAAGGAAATGCATGCCAAATCTTTCATGTTGCTGTGCGATGCGCATAACACTGCACAGTGGCGGACGTCTATCGTAAGAAAATAACTATATATGTATATATATATACTTTGTTTAATATGTACGTCCCGCCGTTTTTTTTAAAAATAATTTAGAAGGGTTTCCTTTATAAAATGTTTCGTGTCATCTCAGACACGTAGGTAATACTGAGACTATAGCTCTCTTTTTGGAAATCCATTTGATAGTTATCAATGCATGCAAAATATATCAAGGTACTGTCCTCTGACTAGTCCTGCTCAGGACGAAAACAAATACCAAATATCATAAAAACATACTGCTACATAAGAAATCAATCCCAAAATGTGCATATGCATGCTACGTGCGTCCGGTGCGCACGGAAATCAAAATCCATATATGTGCCATACATGTGCACAGAAACAACATCTAAGTGCAATGGGTCTGCATGAAACACCTGTCAAAGGCAACGGGTGTGCCTGACAACAAATATCAGGTGCATCTGATATGCACGAAGAATCTCGATTTAGTGCATCTGGTGTGCACCAAAATCGCATCTCATAACTTGCGTCCAACATGCGCGAAAATCCAAACCATGTGCATCCATCATGCATGAATAAAATCTAAATCATGTGCATCCGACATGCACAAAATCACGAAATCCAATATCAAGCGCCGAACATGCGCAAAATCCAGTCCAAGCGCGCCAAATATGCGCAAGAATACAAATCAAATGCACAGAGTGCCGAAATCAACATCAATATCAGAATCGAAATCGACGGTATACAATACAGCTCAATCGAAATCAGCTATACCGCGGTATATAATCTCACAACCATGTGCATCAGCGTGCACAAATCAAATCAAAACACTAAAAGTGCATGAAAACTATGCCGAAAGCATAAGTCAAATCACATGCATAACATAGGCATGAAATCAAAATTAACATATCGAATGACATCAACCCGAAGTCAGGTGCAACCGTGGTGCACAAAAGGTAAACCCAGTGCAACAAACGCACGAAATATAAATCCGGTGCAACAAATGCACGAAATACAAATACAGTGCATCATGTGCACAAAATACAAAACAAAAACTTAAATGCGTAAATAGCAACACCGAGTGTACCAAGGTGTAAAACTCATAAACGTGTGCAACTGTGTGCACAAAACACATATCAATGCACTACAAGCACATATAAGCTATACCGAGTGCAAAAACCAAATCTTGTGCATACCATGTGCACAAAATCAACCCAACTGTATGAAATCCATGAAATCATAAACTTGTGCGACCAAGGCACAAAACGATATTAATTGCATTCACTGTGAACAAATCATAAATCAACACAACGGTGTATAAAGCATATCTCAAGGGTAATAACTAAGCACAAAATATGAATACCCGATAGGCGCAACCATGGTGCACGAAAACAAATATCATGAAACTCAGTCATCAAGATTTAATCATGCGAATAGATAGCCCAAAATACCGAAATCCAAGGTGATAGATACGTGATAATCGAATCAGCAAATCATAAGTCATAAATACCGTCGTCGATATTTTCCCCTTTAAAGTCGAGAAGGTGTCGGTGCATCCAATGCTAGTAGAGCAAGATATCTACTTGCCTCCTGTTCATGATCTGGCGCCTGGTGCTTTTAGGCTCTTGTCTCTCACTGTGCATTGCTAGATATATAGCTCCTCGGCTCAACGGCCCAATATGGAATGACGACGGAAACAGTCTCGCTCTGGCACATCCTGTACATATCTCTGGCCAACCATCTCATCGACGATGCCGAACTCTGGCCAGCTGGGTGTGCGCAATATGACCGCTCTTGGGTCCAAGTCTTCTCGTAGTATTCCAGAAAGGTCCTGTCGAGGTCTCTCCCAAATCTCATTTCTGCCGAATTGCCCGGAAGCAACCACCCTTTGCTAAATCTATTTCTTGTTCCGGAACGGCTGCATTCTCATCGCGACTCCTTCTGGAAGATATATCAATAATCAACGTCTCTGCATGCGTATCACATCTCTGACGTCGGCGGAGTGGAACGTCATCTCGTCGAAATCTCGTGCGAACTCTTTACTCCACTTTTCTCTGCTGTCGATTGCTTCGGACGCGTCTCATCGTGGCTGCATAGACCGTGCTCCGACGGCTATACTCTTATCAGGAGTCTCCGAAGCAATGCATCCCATCACATGATATCTGAAAGATGTCGAACCTTTCGATCGATTTGTCAAGGCTCCATAATTCCCCCAAGAGCTAAACATCTTGGGTACAGTTTAATAGTACTCCAGTACATGCCACAGCACCTGTGGACCAACCGTAGAAGGGCAAACCCAAGCCTCACAAATGGCACCGCTAAACTGCCGCAAACCCTAAGGTTCAAAGGCGTTCTATGGTCATTACGATGAGTTATGGTTTCATTCTTCTAGAATGTCCATAGCATTACTTGCATTGTCTTCCGAATACTTTAAACTTGGAAATGGGTTCCTGACATTCGATCGTATCCATCGACTCTCAACGTATCTGCGTGAAGTCGTCTCTAGCTGGAAACAATCTATCTGATGACCTCACATCGGGGTAAGCGAACGAACCACATGTCCTAGTCATTCATCCTCGGGTGACTAGCGACCTTCCATCATATCTCTAAGTATAACTCGTACTGCAATAGCTCCAACATCTGGGGCAATATCTCGTCGTTCGCAGCAACAACTGGCTCATTCGTCCGCACGCTGAACAGTTCCTCAATCATCAATTAATAGGTGCATTGACGGTCATCACATTCTGGCTGGCCTCTAGCAGTAGCCTAATCCTCTGGTGCTGATCTGCACGTCCGAGAAATCAAGCGATCCATCAAACGCTCATGGCGTGAAAACACAATAAAACGATGCCTCCAAATGCAATCGTATGTCCCTGGAATCACGCCCTGGTCAGTCCTCGTCCGCGACGAGCTCATGCTGACGCAACTCTAGCCATAGCTCTCTCTGCCCGTGTAATCGTGGCAGCAAAATTATAACCAATATCGACGAGGATAGATCATAGGAATGAATATAATACTGTGCAAGGAAATGTACATCCTAAGGCTCCTTAAGCGGAGTAGCGTATCGTAAATATACCGCGGAACATATACACGGTACGTCACTCTACTGAAGTCATCTACTCTATCAACCAAGGTCAACCTATGCGACGCAAGTTCGGGTCTAATACCCCCTCGACTAAGTCTAAGTTCTGTAACGTCAAGCCTAAGTTCCGAATATATACAAACGCTCTAGGCTCCGCATAGTCAAACTTAGATTCGAACCAAGGTTAACCAAGCGCTTTGATACCAACTTTGTCACGACCCGAAATAGCACGTGACCGGCCTTTAAATCATAAGAATTCTATAGGACCTCATCTAATTCAAGTAAGCCAAAAGCCCATAAATCTAAAACCATTTTAAATAATAAATGAAAGAAAACAAGTTTTAAAGAAGTGAATAGAACATGTTTTAAAAAAAACAAGGTTTTTAAATTAGTAAGCCGAATATGCAATATTTTAAATCCTCAAGTCTTTTCTGAAAATTTCGGCAGAGTTTCCTTTGTAATTACTGGCCCCAAACGGGGTACAACAAGAATAATATATGCAAAATGATAAAAGGCATCCCCAAGCGGGAGCTAGCTCTTCGTCAATCGACGATCACAACCATGCAAGCAATATAATATACAACGCCGAAGGGCGAGGATTAAAACTCAAAAAGAAACTCAAAATCATCATGAAAACCATAATACTACAACGTGCAACTCTAAGGTCGAAATAATACATAACTGGTTTTCTAATTCTGAAATAAATATACAAGTCTGATTGATAGAATTTACCAGATACAGCTGAAAATAATTAAGTATAATGGTGGTCACGTTGCGATTGAACCCACCAACCAAAGCAATTACCCAGAAAGGAAACAGTGTGCCAGAAAGCCGCAATGAAACCTGTACGGCAAAAACCTGCAAGAACTGTGGCACAACGGGGGTGAGTTGCCAACTCATGAGTATAAAACATCACAGAGCAGAAATCGTATGTATGTCTCAATCCTAGGTCAAACGATCAGCAATAATATATGCTCAATATAAATAAATCTGAAGCATGATAAGGTGGCAAGGGTAAACATCTATACATAAGTGTAGTACCAAGTGCTCATGCCAGTGCCTCAGGTAGCAACTTATCATAAATATGAGGTATGATCAATTTAATCAGTGTCAACTATATCATGAAGTCTATGAGTATGTTGATAACATCCAACTATGTAATCAATGTCTGTATGCATGTGGATCTCGTCCACGTTTCAACCAATGACATAACAACATCATGCCTGTAAAAGTCATAAAAGCATATGCATGAAAGTATGAGGATATAAATCAACGCGTGTCTCTCGCGACACATCAAAATCATCGAACCTGAGCGTCCAGCATCGACACTCGAAAACATCATGAAACCTGTGCCCAGCATCGGCACGTAAATCCTCATATATATATAGGGCTCCGTCCGTACGGATCGGCCCACGGGCTCCGTCAGTCCGGATCGGCCCGTATCATCTCTCAACTCCGGTCGGTATCCTCCGGATATCCGCCGAGCTCAAATACAATCACCGGTGAGTAGTAGTCCCTCTGCCAGGCTCACCGTCTGTAAACACAGCATCCCTTTCTTACCCCGGGATACCATACTGAGTCCACCATGTACCCGCAATCGGCCTCATCCAGCTCCTCGAATCGGGTTTCGCATGTCACACGTCTCAGAACCGAGAAAACGCATGGTGGATGCACAGAAATATCATATCAAGAGAAACCGGGTTTTTAAACAATGCATACTTTCTTTTAAAATGACTACAGTTCTCAAATCCAGAAATCTCATGAAAACGGCATATCTCAATGCGTAAAATCATAAAGCAGAATATATGCGACATATGATAGAAATGTAAGCTTATCCGTATATCATGCAACATAAAACAGTAATATGCACACATCGAGGGGAAAACCGCTCTTTTAAATGAATCTAGTTTTAAAATATATCTTGTGGTTCCCAAATCTCCAAAATAAAGCCAGAATCATCTATGTATGTGCAAATACGTATGTATGCAAGTATGGGTGTACAATATGTGTGTACGCAAGTATGAGTGTACAATATGTCTGTGTGCTAATATAGTTGTACAAGTAGGTATATACGCAAGTATGAGTGTACAATATGTCTGTGCGCCAATATAGCTGTACAAGTAGGTATATACGCAAGTATGAGTATACAATATGGCTGTGCGCTAATAAAGATGTACAAGTAGGTATATACGCAAGTATGAGTGTACAATATGCCTGTGTGCCAATATGGATGTACAAGTCGGTATATATGCAAGTATGAGTGTACAATATGCCTGTGTGCCAATATGGATGTACAAGTAGGTGTATACGCAAGTATGAGTGTACAATATGCCTGTGTGCCAATATGGATGTACAAGTAGTCATATCCAGATGCAACAATCCTACTGTATAGTGACATGGCAATTATCGATGATGAAGTATGTGAGCCGGCAAGCAGGTGTACGTGGAACATACGCATCTTCGATAATGGTGCTGGTGTCCTGACAGCATGGGTTTAATATAACAATAAACACATTTACATATGCAATACGATGCGAATAGCAAGAATATGCGGAAATCGACTAATAAACGCAATGGTGAAGAATCTACATCAATATGTAAATGTCATACAGTTTTGCCTTTTGAAATAAGACGAATCGTGGTGTTTAGAAAAATAAGGGCTATGGTGTTTTTGAGAAAATATGCGCCTTTTGAAAATATCCGTAGAATCACTTGTCCTGTCTTTAAAATACTCACGATTTGTTAGTTTTGAAATAGGTATGACTCGGGTCTAGTCTAACATCTACTAAGTAAACGACGGATCTAATCGAAAGGGTATGAAAACTACCTAAATCCGAGTCGATATATATATAAATATAATAGTCGGTGATCCCGCCTCAATAGTATCACATACGATACAATATACAATATGACGTTCTCGAGTCAAGAGTGCGGATCTATCATCAATATATATGCGTGTATGAAAACACACGCCTAAAGGCCCGCTATAACTCTTGTCGTATCTCATAATACGAACCATATCATTTCACTGATCTTATGGCACCAAACCCAAACTCATCGACTCATCTCCAAATTTCATCCACAATCCTCATCATCCAAGTGTAGGTATACGTGTATATATATATACATTGTCCCATACCTATGTGTGTGTGTGTGTGTACGTATCCCCATATACGCACAAGTATAACAAAGTAAGCATTTGTGTGCGTGTGGGTGTAAGCCTATTCTAGGGTTCGCGACTAAGAAGCTATACTAGTTCACTTCTAATAACCCTAATCTAACCATTGAACACCTAATCATATCTTGAATATCCATGTCACACATAAAGCTATCATATATATATATAGTATATATATATCATACTATACATCGAACTGCGGGGGTGCTATACGCCATCCACCCGACTTCCCCCGTAAATATAATCTACTCACTTTGCTCTTCCCTTTCCATTGCCGACGTCGGCACGTGCTTTCTTGTCGTCTCAAAGTCTTCGTGTGGTACCTACACATCATAACGTATCGCAAATGAGTATTAAAATCACATCGGAAAACCAAAACGACACGCTAAAGGCCTATAGGTTAGAACCTATGGACTACGCTTTCAAAACCACCAAAAACACTCGATTTCGACGTACAAACGTCAGGCGATCAAATACGAGACAAATCACAAAAATCCAAAATTCAAAATATGCAAAACGAAACCGCGAATCAAAACACCAACTCTTGAAAATGGTCCCAGATTTTACCCTAGGTCAAATTAGTCAATTTTGCATATGCCAAGGGTCTATTTTACTGATGAAAGAACCACAGAACAAACAAGAGCCACATTGGCCGAGGTTTGGACGCAATTTGCGGCTAGAGAGAATATTTTTGCGGCCAAAATGTGGAAGTGGGGTCTCGGGTCTTTAGGGTATGTTCTAAATCACCTGCACATCTCTCTGTGTTTGCTAAATAATTTTCAGGTCACCCGGGTGTTAGCAGATTTCAATATACACTCACAAAATCCGCAATTTTCCGATATCGGGTTTTCAAAGTTCGTATTCCGGGGTTCTAGTCTCTGGTTTGGGTCTGAATTCTAGCACTAGGGGGTTTGTGTGGCCTCTACTAAGCTCAATTACATATCACAACTCATGAATTCCATAAACCCAAACTAGAAATTTCCGCATCTCACTAAACGAGAGCAAATCGGTTCTAAAAAAAATTGATGTAAAAGCAATGGAAATACTAGGCTAATGGCTAAGAGAATACCTCATTTGGGAACTCAAGAATTTTCTTGAGTTGCCCTAAGTGTCTAAAATGCAAGCTCTCTTGGTCCAATGTGTTGCTAGTGAGCTCATGCACATTTTTAATGAAGTGGGTATTGGGTTTTGAGATGTTTTTAATGGTGTTTGAGAGGATTGAAAAGGGGGAAGGAGTGAGGGCAGCAGCAGCAGCAAGAGAGTGAGGGAGAGGAGAGAATGTGATGAAGATGGTGAGATGAGAGAATGGCCAAGTCAAAGGTAACCCTCACCTTTCTCTCTCTCACCCATACCTATTAATCTAATCCTTTATCTTTTTCTTTTCTTTTCTTTTCCCCTCTCAAATAAAATAACAACCATGATATAAAACAAGAAGAAAAGCCATGATAAAAATGTAACAAGTGTAAAAATGACATGGTGCATGTCATGTGTACAAATCCGGTTTAATATACGATTAGCGATTCTTAATTGCGATTAGCACTAAATTAGTGTCAAATAAATCATAAAACTTCATAATTTGCATAAATCCAATAAAACACCCTCATTTTATTAATTTCCAAAATTTTCAAAATTTCCCCCAATTTATCGGTATTTAATTATACCGAAATATTAAAATATTCATTATAATTATAAAAATTCTTAAAAATAATATTTTATTTTTCTGAAAAGTTACAATAAAATACGGAGTTCCTAGTATATCCTATATTTTCATATATATGTTTCTGCTGCTGATTATTCTGTGATGTGATTGCTTAATATCTAAGACGAATGCAATATTGTTATTATATATGTGATATGTAATACTGTTTTTCGTTTCTTTTCTGTGATGGCTTATGAACTTAAATGATGGGAATACATTAACGAGATTAATGTAAAGAAAAAGAAACCTAATGATGTTGTAAAATCGGATTTGAAACCCACTCGGTACTTTTTATAAAAGAGCAAGTTTCAAAAGATGCGGAGCTTAAGCCACTCCTTTTCTAAAAACCATTAAGATTCTACAACGATATCAAGTTCAAAGCGTTCAAAGTTTTCATAAAAACTATCCGCAACCCTCCGTCATTTTAGGAAGCAGAGTACTTAGTATTCGTTCTACGTTTGTTGATCATAGTCAAGGCGTAGTGTACGGTAGCTAAGTGATGTCTTCATACAAAACATATGATTCGATTAGTTAGGACATTCATGTGATTATGTTGATCATAGTCAAGGGTCATATGGGTGGGTCTAGTTAATCTCCAAATGTCGGGTAGAACTTGACTAGTACTTATGATATGTTGACTATAGCCAAGGTCATAAGTTACTAGGGGTAAAAACCATATCGGGAGTTTCAAGAGTTGAAATTTGCAATGAGATTGCAAACAATTGACATGATATTTGGATCCCGATCCTATTGTGAGTAAGTGTTACTTCTAGGAGAGTTTTGCACTTTACAATTAGCTAATCCAATAGGTGTCTAGAAAGGTGTCAACGGGATTTGACATCTGGGAAAACGAGATTTATTTTAATTAGGTCCGTGCAAAAGCACGGGGAACCTCCCTCAAAGTACCGACACTGGCCTGGCTGACCGGTTGGCGAAATTGTAGAATGTAATTAATCCTGGCTAGTTTTCTTTTGAGATTTTAAAGAAAATTTGATAAAAGCAGTGGGAGACATCGATTAGATAAGATAATAAGCAATCTGATCTTTGCAAGAGCATTTCACTGAGTGTATTCTTTTCTCTCTCCTAATGGCAGATACCTATGACGGGACTGAAACTTCTGTTAGAGAAAAACAAACTGAATGGACCGAATTATAAAGAATGGCTGAGGAACCTGAACATTGCACTCACATATGATAAAGTATCATATGTCCTCACTGCCAAATCCCCACCCGTCTCAGGTCCTGAATCATCTGTTGAGATCCGAAAAACATAAGATATTGATTGTGACACGGCCAAGTGTATCGCGCTTGTTTCTATGGACAGTGTACATCAGAAGCAACACGAGAAGATGGATGTTCAATCCATCTTTCTTCATACAAAAGAGTTGTATGGAGAGCAATCTCGGACTTTACGCTACGAGGCATCTCGAAAGTTGTTTCAGATGCGGATGTCTTCTGGAACACCAGTAGGTGAGCATGTCTTGCAGATGATTGGTCTTATAGAAGAACTTGAGGACCTAGGATGGACCATGGACAATGAGCAATATACTGATATTGTTCTACAGCCTCTCCCCACTGCCTTTGCTCCGTTCATTGTAAACTACAATATGAACGATTTGGAGAAATCATTGCCTGAACTTCTCAATATATTGAGAAGTGTAGAGAACACGCTTAAGATAGCAAAAAATCCCGCTCTGCTTTATGGGCCATCTTCCTCCTCAGTCCCAAAAGCCAAGGCTAAGGGAAAGAAGAAGAAGAATCCCAACTAGCCGAGAGGCGGAGTCGAAAAGGCGAAAGGAAAAGACAAGTCCGGGGCCGCGGGAAGTGGAAAAGGAGAATGTTTTTACTGCCACAAGTCGGGACATTGGAAACGCAATTGTGCTTTGTACCTTGCAGATCTCAAGAAGAAGAAGCATGCTGATGCTTCCACTTCAGCTCTGTTTGTAACTGAAAACTGTTTTTCTTTAAACTCTACATCTTGGGTATTAGATACCGGTTCTGGTTCTCACATCTGCAATTGTGTGCAGGGATTGAGAAACAGTAGAGTTTTGATGACCGGGGGCCACACTCTATGGGTTGGAAATGGTACCAATATACATACTGTATCCGTTGGAGAGTTTCATCTGGGGTTGCTTTCAGAATGTACTTTGGTTTTGAACCCTTGTTATTATGTACCTAGTATGCTATGTAATATAATATCTGTTTCCTTGTTAGTCAATGAAGGATATCATTTTGTGTTGCAGAATAATCTTATGAACATTAACTTGAATTAATAGTTGATTGGTTATGGTACACTGAATAACGGTATTTACGTCCTAAACCAACACACAGTTTTCAACATACAAAATACACATAAAAGAAAGATTTCAGATATAAATGAATCCTTTCTTTGGCATTGTAGACTTGGTCATATTAATGAAACAAGACTAAACAAGATACATAAAGATGGATATTTGAATCCTTTTGAATATATATCATATGCGACTTGCCAGTCTTATATCAAAGGTAAAATGACCAAAACTCCGTTTATTGGACACGGAGAGAGAGAGCTACAGAACTCTTAGGCCTCATACATAGTGATGTATGCGGACCAATGTCTACACATGCTATAGGCGGTTTTTCATACTTCATTACTTTTACTGATGATTTCTTAAGATACGGACATGTGTCTTTGTTGAAGCATAAATCCGAAGCTTTTGAGAAATTTAAGGAGTATAAACTTGAAGTAAAAAACAAACTGGCTCGAGCATCAAGAAACATCGATCAAATCGAGGTGGAGAGTATTTAAGCACTGAGTTTTCAAACTTCTTAAAAGAGAATGGAATTCTCTCTCAGCTCACTCCCCCTTACACACCACACCACAACGGTGTGTCAGAACGGAGGAATCGTACCCTATTAGATATGGTATGGTCCATGGTGAGTGATGCTGAGTTACCGCTTTCCTTTTTGGGACATGCATTAGAGACAACAATTTATCTATTGAATAGGGTTCCAACCAAGACCGTGTCTACCACTCCATATGAGATGTGGCGTGGGAAGAGACCATCTCTTAAAAAAGTTAGGATATGGGGATGTCCGGCTTTTGTCAAAAAGCAGAATCTGTATAAACTTAAGACATGATCGGTCATGTGTACATTTGTGGGATATCCAAAACATTCATATGGA
Source organism: Agapanthus africanus (assembly GCA_030015575.1). Lineage (NCBI taxonomy): Eukaryota > Viridiplantae > Streptophyta > Magnoliopsida > Asparagales > Amaryllidaceae > Agapanthus > Agapanthus africanus. The sequence continues at coordinate 366,920,813 of CM057340.1, forward strand.
TATCTTTTCTACCACAAGGAGGAACAAAAAGTTTTTGTTTCTCAACATGCCACATTTTTAGAAAATGAAATTTTTACAAATAGTAGGCAATGCGGTAGAACTAGAAGAGATTCTAGAGACACAAATTACTCATGAAGAATTGGTTGAACCTGATGTTGCAGTAGAATATCAAGAAACTCAGCCGCTCCAGAGATCTAGTAGAACTTCTCACCTACCGGAGAGATACTATGGTTTTCTCGTTGATGGTGATAGAGAAGATTGCATCATGGATGATGATGACCCTACTAGTTTTCAACAAGCTATTACGAGTGGTGACTCAGTGAAGTGGCTGGATGCCATGAGATCCGAATTGGAGTCCATGTACACCAACAAAGTATGGACTTTGGACGTTGCACCTCCTGGGATGAAACCCGTAGGCTGCAAATGAATCTTTAAGAGAAAGATTGGTTTAGATAGACAGGTGGAGACCTATAAAGCAAGGCTTGTAGCGAAAGGTTTTCGTCAAAGACCAGCATTGGACTATGATGAAACTTTCTCTCCAGTAGCAATGCTTAATTACATTCGGATCCTACTTGCTATCTCTGCTCACTACGATTATGAAATCCGGTATCTGGACGTTAAAACTGCATTTCTAAATGGTGATTTAGAAGAATACGTTTTTATGGATCAGCCAGAGGGCTTCATTGACAGTGGGAGCAGCGAAAAGGCATGTAGGTTGCTTAAATCCCTTTATGGATTGAAGCAGGCATCTCGGAGCTGGAACATCTGTTTTGATGATACAATCAAAGAGTTTGATTTTATCAAAAATATAGATAAACTATGCATTTATAAGAAGATTGTAGGGAGTACCGTCACTTTCCTCGTATTGTATGTATATGACATTCTCTTGATAGAAAATGATATTCCTATACTATAATCGGTCAAACTATTTTTATCACAAAGGTTCTCCATGAAAGACCTGGGTGGTGCCTCTTGCATTTTGGGCATTAGGATCTATAGAGATAGATCCATGAGGTTATTGGGATTGTCCCAATCAAAGTACATTGATACCATCCTAAAAAAGTTTAGCATAGAAGATTCCAAGCGTGGTGCCTTGCCCGCTTGCCATGGAATCACTCTCTGCAAGGAATTCTGTCTAAAGATTGATGAAGAGAGAGCACGCATGAGCATTATACCCTACGCTTCAGCCGTAGGATCTATAATGTATGCCATGATATGTACTCGCCCTGATGTAGCTTATGCACTAGCTGTAGTAAACAGGTATCAATCTAACCGAGGTGAGCAACATTGGATAGCTGTGAAGAACATTCTTAAGTACTTACGAAGGACTAAAGAATTGTTCTTTATGTATGGTAATGGGGATCTCCAAATGGAGGCATTTACCGATTCCAGCTTCCAAAGTGATAAGGATGACAGTAAATCTATCTCAGGGTTTGTATTTACCCTCAATAGAGGGGCGGTTTGTTGGAAGAGTTCCAAACAGGATACCGTTGCAGACTCCACGATGGAAGCTGAGTATATTGCTGCAAATGATGCTGCCAAGGAAGCCGTCTGGATGAAGAAGTTCGTCGCGGAACTAGGAGTAGTTCCAACCATTGTTAATCCAATACCAGTGTATTGTGATAATAATGGAGCTATGGCATTGGCCAAAGAACCCAGATCCTATCAGATGTCCAGACACATTCTGAGGCGATATCATTTGATCCGGGAGAATGTAGATCGCCAAGAGATCGAGATTCGGAGAATAGATTCAATGAATAACACCGTGGATCCACTCACCAAGTCCCTTCCACAGCCACAACATGAGCGACTTTTTGAGATATTGGGTATGAGATACGCCAATAATTGGCCATAGTGCAAGTGGGAGATTGTTGGATATATGTATGTCCTAGAGGCCATTATATGTATAGTGGATGCTTGGACATGTATATGTGTTGGATGACTTTCTTGCTCGACATGATAGTATCCTATTTGGTTTTACTTTATCTTGACATGTTTACTTGATACTGTTCATTGCATACATGTTGATAAAGCCCTCAGGATATCTGCTTGACTTCCATGGCTATGAGGAAGATCATACTAGTGGGCAAGTGTGGACTATAAGCATATCCTTAAATGTTCCTAGTCGTAGGTATATCAAGACAGGGGCATCAATATTCCAGAGTAGACTAGCGTATATGTTTCTTGACCCATATGATGGGCGATGGATGATCCCATATCCATTGGTGTTGTGACATCAAAGATTGTATACAGGTGCTCAGTGGAGACTGGGTACACTGAACGGACTCACCAAGAACTCCTATATGGTATTATATCTATCGTCGGATAGCAGTTCTCTGGTGACACTGGTACAGGTTAGTCTGTAGACCCGAGATCGTCACAGAGTCTTGTGTGTTTGTAAGTCCATGCTACCTCTCCCGGTACTTTCGGGCATGCGGAATTTGACGAAAAACGATTTTCTTAGAGGTGGTAACATGGACTCAAAACCGGATCTTTGTTAAACATCTAATTAACAACCTAACTAGGAGTTGTTAGCTACTCGGTTAGGGGGTTATACCTTTCTTTCTTGAACTCCTTCGTCTTCAAGCCTCGATGGTTGTCCGGATCGGCTTCACTCCGTCGTCTCCTTGCGCCGAAGATAGATCCACCTGAAAGCTTCTACCTTTGGCTCCTTCTTCGAACTTTGAAGAAACTAGTTCACTCGGTTTGCTAAACCTTGTGAACTAGAGTGAGTAGAGAAGAGTTTGTATGGGATTTTATCTATGGTTCTTGGTTCTCAACTCATAAGACAAGTGAACCATAGAGTCAAGAGAGGGAGAGCAAGAGGAGGAAGATGAGAGCTCAAGAACAAGAGAGAGAATGAGCATGAAAGAATGAGAGAAGACTTTTCTCATTTGGCTCTCATAATCCAAAACAATCATAACATATCATATCAATCAAGTATTATGTGATGGTTTAAACAACCATAGCCATATCATTTCATGCACTCATTTTGCACAAAAGAGCAAGCAAGCAAAAGTCTTTGCCATGAAATGATATCTATAGTTATCATGATGGTCAACTAGTCAAGCCTAGTCAACCGGTCAACAAAGTCAACAAGTCAACAAAGTCAACAAGTCAACAAAGTCAACCACTCAACAACCATGTCACCATAATACTCAATTAATATAATTGTTCATCACATATCATATTCTCATTAGGGTTGAGAAAAAAGTCAATAGTCAACGGTCAACGGTCAACAACCCTAATGAGAATCCTCTGCCTCTGTCTCTCCGTCAACTGTGCATACACACCCGCATCCGCGTTCCGAGGAACACGAATGCATACTGGATAAATCTAATCCCAAAAGGTACACTAGGATCTGGCTTAAACCAAAGCCCGCTAGTGTGAACTGTCCGGACACTAAACGTGCACAAGTGCACGGATGTGACTGAACCCTGTCGCAAAACCATGCGACCTGTCGCAAAACCATGCGACCTCTACTCTTTTGCCTAAAGGAGAATAGCTTTCTGTGTGGGACTCTAAAGACTCGACACTACGCTGGCAGTGGGTTTAACCACAGACCGCAAGCGGCACTAGCTGTGCGTAACGGTCCCCAGGTAGATGCCGACAAGAAGACTGACAATGCGAAACCCATCTGAACTCCTACTAAGCCTGAATGTGACATTCTCCGTACAGTCCGGTCTGTTCGTCTGATACATCGCATGGCGGGCCTAGTGGGCGGTAAACGTCAGTCCCCCAATAGCGGTACAAGTCGTGTCGGAGTGAAGCCCAAAACACCCTGAGATAACACTGGAAGCCTACCAGTATATCTCGTTTGCCCTGGCCAGGGACTACTCGTGTAATGGCTCTCCTAGACACAGCGCGATGTCAACCCCCAATACCGGGAGAGACGAATCCTGTCTAACCGTCACTGCCTCCAAGTGCTTCGGGACTGCACCCAACTACCACCTGTTTGCACGACTCCTTTGAGCCGTGGTAGGGTAGTAATCAAAGTACAGTGGGAACACACTCGAGGCAAAGTGACAGTGTCAAGTCAGCGGACTAAGCTGTACTCATGTCACCTGGGAACTGATAACTGACGATAGGCATAATACCAACTAGTCAGTTCCCGACGAGTCCTGTCCAGTGTACTCGTAACCCAACGAGCACCCGCATACTATCTCAAGTACGACGTACCGACGGCTGTGGGACAGACCGTCTCCCACACTGGGATGAGAAGCGCATGCGCTAGTCTACTCCGGAGTATCGATGCCCTGTCTCGATAGTCCTGCGACCAGGGACCTGCATAAGGATGTGCTTATAGATTACCCAGCCCCACTAGTGTGACTGCCATCACAACGCTGGTAATCAAGCAAAGATCCTAAGGGCTCCACTAATGTGTATAGGCGATATACTAAAATAAACACATGTACACATTGAAGTAGAAACAAACCAAGTAGCATACTACTATTTTGAGCAAGATTGTATATACAAGGTGAATATCCCAAGCTTCCATTAAGTAATATACAAACTAGTATGATACAGTAATGGCCTCTAGGGCATATACACTAACAATCTCCCACTTGCACTAAGGCCATGTACTGGCGTATCGAAGACCTATCATCTCGATCAGCCGCTCGAACTGAGTCTGGGGCAAGGCTTTGGTGAATGGATCTGCAGTGTTCTCTTCTGAAGCGACTCTCCGAACCTCGATCTCCTGGCGATCCACGATCTCCCTGATCAGGTGATACCGCCTCAAGATGTGTCTGGATCTCTGATGGGACCTGGGTTCATTCGCTAAAGCTATAGCCCCGTTGTTGTCGCAATACAGAGGTATTGGATCAACAATGGACGGAACCACCTGAAGCTCTTTCAAGAACTTCCTCATCCAGACAGCTTCTTTTGCGGCATCAGATGCAGCGATGTATTCCGCTTCCATCGTCGAGTCTGCAACGGTTTCCTGTTTGGAACTCTTCCAACACACCGCCCCTCAATTGAGGGTAAAGACAAAACTCGACATGGACTTGGAATCATCCTTGTCACTCTGGAAGCTGGAGTTAGCAAAGGCCTCGATCTGGAGGTCTTTTCCGCCATACACCAAGAACATCTCCTTAGTCCTTCTCAGGTACTTGAGAATGTTCTTTACCGCTATCCAGTGTTTCTCCCCAGGGTTTGACTGATACCGGCTTACCACACTCAGTGCATAAGCTACATCCGGTCTGGTACACAACATCGCATACATTATAGAGCCTACCGCAGAAGCGTAGGGTATAATTGACATGCGATCCCTCTCCAAATCAGTCTTGGGAGACATCTCTTTAGAGAGGGTGATCCCGTGAGAAGCCGGTAGGTTACCGCGCTTGGAATCTTCCATACTGAATCTTTTCAGTATGGTGTCGATGTACCTGGACTGTGAAAGTCCTAATATCCTCTTGGATCTATCACGATGGATCCGGATCCCCAGGATGTATGAGGCATCACCCAGGTCTTTCATGGAGAACCTGTGCGACAAGAACCCCTTGACAGATTGTAGCATAGGAATGTCATTTCCTATTAAGAGAATGTCACCCACGTATAAAACGAGGAATACTACAGTTCTCGCTACAAATCTACTATATATGCATGGTTCATCTGGATTTTTGATAAAGCCAAATTCCTTGACCGTCTCATCAAAACAGATGTTCCAACTCCGCGATGCCTGCTTTAGTCCATAGATGGACTTAAGCAACTTGCACACCTTTCCGCTGCTCCCACTCTGAATGAAACCTTCTGGCTGGTCCATATAGACACACTCCTCTAAATTTCCATTTAGAAAAGCTGTCTTTACGTCCATCTGCCAAATCTCATAATCGTGGAAGGCAGCAATGGCAAGAAGGATCCGAATGGATTTCAGCATAGCCATTGGAGAAAAGGTTTCGTCATAGTCCAAACCAGGTCTTTGACGAAAACCCTTCGCAACAAGTCTAGCTTTATAGGTCTCAACCTGTCCATCTACACCAATCTTCCTTCTGAAGATCCACTTGCATCCTACAGGTTTTACCCCGTCTGGAGCAATGTCCAACGTCCATACCTTGTTGGTGTACATGGACTCCATTTCGGTCCGCATTGCATCCATCCATTTTACTGAGTCAACGCTCTGAACGGCCTGCTGGAAGCTAGTAGGCTCATCATAATCTATGATGCAATCCTCTCTATCCCCGTCTATGAGAAAACCGTAGTATATCTCGGGCGGATGAGACTGCCTACTACTCCTGCGGAGCGGCGTAGGAATGTCCTGTTCTTTTGAACCCTCTGGTTCTACTAAGCTTTCAGTAATAGCTCGTGGTTCTGGAATTTCTTCCAGTTCTACTACGCTCCCACTAATTTCCTTTTCTAAGAACTGGTGTTCTAGAAAGTGGGCATGACGAGAAACAAGAACTTTTTGTTCCTCTTCGCAGTAGAAGAAATATCCCATGGAGTTCTTTGGATATCCCACGAACTTACACTGTACTGAGCGTGTCTCGAGCTTGTCCGCATGCTGCTTTTTAACAAAACTGGACATCCCCTTGTCTTAATATGCTTAAGACAGGGTTTCTTCCCACACCACATCTCATATGGTGTAGTAGGCACAGTCTTAGTGGGAACTCGGTTCAAAAGGTATGCAGCTGATTCTAGCGCATACCCCCAGAATGATCGCGGTAACTCAGCGTTACTCATCATGGACCGTACCATATCCAATAGGGTTCGGTTCCGTCTCTCCGATACACCGTTATGTTGCGGAGTGTATGGAGGAGTAAGCTGAGAGAGAATTCCGTTCTCTTTTAAATAGTCCAGGAACTCGGCACTTATGTATTCACCACCTCGATCCGATCTTAGGATCTTGATACTTTTGCCGGTTTGTTTTTCTACTTCATTCTTATATTCCTGGAATTTTCCAAAGGCTTTGGACTTATGTTTCATTAAGAAGACATAACCGTGTAAGTGCACGGCGGCGCCCCGGCCGTCAATCCGACGGCCAAAAGCGGAAGCGGTGAAAAACATTAAATTTTGCGGACTTAGCAAACCGGCACCACCGCGCACTAAACACCCGGATCGTAACCACTAACAAGTCCTAGCTAACTAGAAGAAGGGTTAGAGAGATATACCGACAGATCCGAGTCCTCCGGTCTTCTCGTCGTCGTCCCGATCTCCTGCGGAATGTGCCGTCTCCTCCTCGTCGCCGGAAGTGCACCACATCGCCTACTTCTTTTACGGGCTCCCACCTCAATGCCGAGGCAACTCGGGCACGAAGCCGGCTACTCGACGTGCCCAAGATTCGCTGTAGAATATGTAGTCCTCAAGTCTCACTTTGGGGTTGTAGGAATTGCCTTTTGGTGGAGGAAATGATATGAGCTTGTGGAGATGAAACATGTGGGATTTTACAAAGCTAGAATGATAAAAATCCCACCCCAAGAATTTTGGACAGCCCCTTCCCTCAATGAGGCCGGCCATGTATATGGTGGTGGAGAGAGTGAAAGAGTGAGAGAGTGTCAAAAAGATGGGAGCCATTCTCATATCATGCAAGAGAGAGAAAGGAAAAAACTCATCATGAAAAGAAATGATCATCAAAACAAACCCACACTCCACACACTAATCATCAACAACCATGATGCTTACAAAGTCAAGCCATCATGAAGTGATCAAGTCAAAAAGGTCAAGGTATGGTGCTCATCATGAAAACTATCATGATGCAACAAGAATGCAAATGACCCCTCCACAACCAGTTATTTGCAACAATGCAAATAAGCCCTCCTCCACCAATCTTCGGCCAATGAACGGAACAAAGGAAATTGGCCGAAACGGAAAGAAAACTGGCAACTCCAGAAAACTGGTCCCGTAATAAATTACGGGAAAACCCCGATACTGTGCATACACACCCGCATCTGTATTTCGACCGAAATACAAATGCAATGAGACAAAATCTACACTGTACTATACTAGGATCCGGCTTATACCAAAGCCGGCTAGTAATATCCGTTCGATCCTGATCCGTGCAATACCGCACGTATCTGATCGAACCCTGCCATATAACCATACGGCCTATAGTACAGACTGTCCGATCCTGATCCGTGCAATACCGCACGTATCTGATCGGACCCTGCCATATCTCCATACGGCCTCTACAACCTTTCGCCCGAAAGCTGAGTAACTGAATGTGAGGGACTCTAAAGACTCGTCAACACCTCGGTTGTGGATTTAACCACTAGCACGTCAGAGGTATAAGCCAATACGTAACGGGCTACCAAGTATTGACAAAAAGGGACGTCCGTGACCGAACTCAGCCTGACAACCCTACTGAGCCTGTCAGTGACAATATCCGTGCAGTCCGGTCCGTTTGTCTATGAGTATCGCATGGCGGGCCTAGGGGGTTGGTAAAAGTCAGACCCCCAAAAGCGGTACAAGTCGTGTCGGAGTGTAGCCCAGAACACCCTGAGATACTACTGGAATACCTACCAGTAAATCTCCTTGCCTTGGCCAAGGACTTTGTGTAATGGCTCTCCTAGACACAGTGTTAGTGTATATGCCCTAGAGGCCATTACTGTATCATACTAGTTTGTATATTACTTGATGGAAGCTTGGGATATTCACCTTGTATAAACAATCTTGCTCAATATAGTAGTATGCTACTTGGTTTGTTTCTACTTCAATGTGTACTTGTGTTTATTTCAGTATATCACTTATACGCATTAGTGGAGCCCTTAGGATCTTTGCTTGATTACCAGCGTTGTGATGGCAGTCACACTAGTGGGGGCTGGGTAATCTATAGGCACATCCTTATATAGGTCCCTAGTCGTAGGACTATCGAGACAGGGCATCGATACTCCGGAGTAGACTAGCGTATGCGCTTCTCATCCCAGTGTGGGAGATGGTCTGTCCCACAGCCATCAGTACGTCGTACTGGAGATAGTATACGGGTGCTCGTTGGGTTACGAGCACACTGGACAGGACTCGTCGGGAACTGACAGGTTGGTATTATACCTATCGTCAGTTATCAGTTCCCAGGTGACATGAGTACAGCTTAGTCCGCTGACTTGACACTGACACTTCGCCTCGAGTGTGTTCCCACTGCACTTTGATCACTACCCTACCACGGCTCAAAGGAGTCGTGCAAACAGGTGATGGTTGGGTGCAGTCCCGAAGCACTTGGAGGCAGTGACGGTTAGACAGGATTCGTCTCTCCCGGTATTGGGGGTTGACATCGCGCTGTGTCTAGGAGAGCCATTACACGAGTAGTCCCTGGCCAGGGCAAGCGAGATATACTGGTAGGTTTCCAGTGTTATCTCAGGGTGTTTTGGGCTTCACTCCGACACGACTTGTACCGCTATTGGGGGACTGACGTTTTACCGCCCCCTAGGCCCGCCATGCGATGTATCAGACGAACAGACCGGACTGTACGGAGAATGTCACATTCAGACTCAGTAGGAGTTCAGATGGGGTTTCACCTCGTCAGCCTTCTTGTCGGCATCTACCTGGGGACCGTTACGCACAGCTAGTGCCGCTTGCGGTCTGTGGTTAAACCCACTGCCAGCGTAGTGTCGAGTCTTTAGAGTCCCACACAGAGGGTATTCGCCTCTGGGCAAAACAGAGTAGAGGTCGCATGGTTTTGCGACAGGGTTCGTTCTCATCCGCGCACTTGTGCACGTTTGGAGTCCGGACGGATTATACTGGCAGGCTCTGGTTTGAGCCAGATACTGGTATATGTTTTGGGGGTTGCTTTTATATCTTGGTATTCTTGTTCCTCGGAACGAGAATGCAGGTGTGTATGCACAGTTGCTTGAGGCGGAGAATGAGGTTTTTCATTAGGGTTTCGGATCGGGTGCGTATGCACAGTTGACAGTTATCATTTTCCAAACCCTAATGGATTTGTATATTATCTATTAATAATAGTAATTAAATAAGAATTATGTTATGGTTGTTTTTCTTGTTGACTTGTTGACCTTGGTTGACTTGTTGACCATTGACCACTTTTTATGCCTTGAAAGTCTTCCTTGATTCATGCTTACACTTCATTAAAAGAGGTATGATAGTGGTCATTCCAAAATAACCATCAACTATTCTTATTTCAATTATTATCATTTAGATAATTCATTTCTTTTGCAATATGGTTGCAAGAAATGAATTATTGAGCTCATTCTATCATTCTCACTCTCTCTCCTCATTTCATCTTCTTCTTCCTCTTGAAAAGAGAAACCTTCTCATGTGTTGAGAATCATTCTCTTTAGATAGAAAAGCAAACCCTAATCACTCTCTACTCATTCTAGGATGAAGGTTTAGCAAGCCGGAAACCCTAGTTCACTCAAAGATCGAGGAAGAGCCCAAAGTCGAACCTTCGAGGTGGATCCATCTTCGACGGGAGAAGGCGACGAAAAGAGAACCATCAACCTCTACAAGGTTTGAAGAAGAAGGAGTTCAAGTTTAGGTATAACCATCTTCCATAGTAGCTAACTCTCTTTAGCTTGTTAACTAGTTTTAGTTTAGACAACGATCCCGACAAAGTTTAGTCCATGTTGCCTCTTGCGATAAAAATTCGTTTTTTATACCGTTTCCGCCTCCCCGTAAGTACCGGGGGTCGCAATATGGACTTACAGTGGTATCAGAGCCTAACTAAACTTAAACTAGCTTGGTAGTGAAGTGTAACGAAGTTCGGAACCAAAAAATCGCAAAACCGGAAAAACGAAAACCTAACTTTCTGTTGAAATTTTTTCTGCTCAAAATGAAAAACTTTATACTTGTAAAATCGTCTCAGGGTTTTCTAAGAACACACAAGAAAAACGATATCATGTTTCCTCCAAACCGCCGCGCTTCCGCGGCCTCACCTACTCATCTGGCCGCGGAACCGCCGCAAGTTGGTGTCATCTTTGCATCGTTTTTCGTGCAGTGTTCTTTTGTGTTGGTTTTGGGATTTTTAAGATATATTATATGTACCCAGATTTTCCAGAACTGAAATTCACTTTTGGGGTCCTATAATTCCGTATTTTTTTTTCCGAACTTCACTGCACTTTGGCTATGTTGGTTATATCTGTGATGTTTGCATGTATTGAACGTCGGCTAATCGCTATAAGTCGATTAGTCGGGGTTATACATGATCTGTAATGTTCTGGAATGTGTATATGAATGTGTTGGACTGTCGCGGGTGAATAGCCGGGGTGGATGTGAGATGAGCTTTTGTTTTTCTTTCATTCATTGTAAATGTAAATTGATGTAATAATATTATTTGTTTGGCCGCACAACCGGGTCGGGGTTGTAGCCGTCATTGTATAATTCTTTTTACTGTTTTTGCTCCTAGGATAGACCCATGGTGGGGTGCACAAACTACCGGGAACATGGAGGGTAGTTTGCCGCACCCGTAGGGGTCTTGGGTGGGGTATTTGCTATTCACCGCGACCGTGTTATCCGCTTTTCGTTTCAGGCTCGAAAGGAATGCGGATTGCTAGTATATCCAATGTATTCATCTGTGATCTGTAATGTCTATCATTGCTTTCTATTTAGGCGTTGCTTATGTTTTACAGCCGCGCTAGCCCAGCCCCCGCTCTGTCGTTAGTTAAGTAACCTAACGAGTGATGACGGGACCCCGTGGCGAATGCGAATGGCATAAGCGTACGTCATATTTTGGTTGTTTTCTGCAATGGTAGGAATTAAATGATGGGACGCATTAAAAGAACTAATGCAAGAATATCACGCATTAAAAGAACTAATGCAAGATAATAAACCAAGTTTAAGTCGATGGAACACTTTCGAAAAACCACTCGGTTCTTTTCAAAACTAACTTTTAAATGCGGAGCTTGAGCCACTCCTTCTAAAAGCTATCTCGTTCCATCGATTATATCAAGTTCACTACGTTCACGGTTTCGCCAAAACCATTCGTAGCCCTCCGTCGTTTCACATAAATAGTCAATAGTATTCAAGCTGTGTTTGTTGGCCAAAGTCAAGGCATAGTGATTGGTAGCTATTGGATATTCATGTGCAGCATAGATAGATGCGTTGATTTGGAACAGTCGTACTGCCTTGTTGGCCAAAGTCAAGGGTATGTACGGGTGGATTCAAATTAACCTGGATAACGACGGGAAGAACTTGACATGTGACTTATGATTTGTTGGCCAAAGTCAAGGTCATAAGAGCATGGGGCAAAAATCCACATCGGGAGTTTCATAAGTACTGAAACTTGCTAGATTTGCATACCATTTGGAGTGTGATGATTATGGTAGGATTCCTTCATTTTCGTCACGCGATGATATTTGGATCCCGATCCTACTGTGAGTATATGCTACTCCTCGGGAAATTTCTCACTAAACGATCAATGCTATAAACCTAGTAGGTGCCTAGAAAGGTGTTAGCGGGGCTACGCCCCCAGGGAAAAGAGGTTCTTAAATTAAGGAACTTCGCGAAAGCGTTGGAAAACCTCCCTCGAAGTACCGACACTGGCCTGGCTGAACGGTTAAGCAAGTATTGTACGGTGGGATTGATCCCGGCTAATTCTTCCTTTGTGGTTTGAGGAGGGATTCGAGAGACAGTGGGAGCCATCCTGTTTAGACAAATTAAAAACCATTCTAAACTTGCAAGAGCATCGTGCTAAGTGTTTCTTCTCTCCCCCTGCAGCGACCAAATCGAAATGACTGGACTTAAGTTACTTCTAGATAAAAACATATTGACAGGGCCAAACTACAAAGATTGGCTCAGGAATGTCAAATTGGCAATCTCTTACGACAAGCTGGGGTATCTTCTTACCAGCAAAGCTCCCCCCGTCCCAGGTCCCACCTCCAGCGTCGCGGATAAGGAAATCCGTAAGACTTGGGAGATTGACAGCGCGAAGGCCAGATGCCTCGTACTTGCCTCGATGGACAATGACCATCAGAGGAGGCACGAGAATATGGATTTGGAATCCATATTTCTTCATACAAAAGAACTGTATGGAGAGCAGTCTCGTATCGCAAGATACGAAGTGTCGAAGAAGTTATTTTCGACTAAGTTGGCCGTCGGATCATCGGTAGCGGACCACGTGCTTAAGATGATTGGCTACACTGAGGAGCTCGCGGAACTTGGGACCACGTTGGATAGTGAACTCTACACAGATATAATTCTCCAGTCCCTTCCATCCACTTACGCCCAGTTCATACTGAATTTCAACTTGCAAGAAAAGGAAGTTGAACTTTCAGAACTCCTCAACCTGCTGAGGAGCGCAGAGGGCACCCTACAGAAGGGTAGGGATACATCCACTTTGTTTGTAGGAGGATCTTCTTCTTCTAGGTCCAAGGCGAAAGCCAAGGGAAAGAAGAGGAAAGCCCCCGCCAAACCAAGGGGCGGTGTTAGTAAAGTGGGTGCGAAGGGAAAGGAAAAGGCAACAAAGATAGCGGGGAAGCTTGTTGGTAAAGAGGAATGCTTCTATTGTCACAAGAGTGGACACTGGAAGAAAGATTGCAGGGCTTGGAAAGCCAGGACACAGGAACTGAAGCAGGTTGCGGCTTCAGCTTCAGGTGTGTATGTTATTGAAAACTGTCTTTCTATAAACTCTACTTCCTGGGTATTGGATACCGGATCAGGATCTCATATCTGTAATTCTTTGCAGGCGTTGAGAAACCGTAGGTTTTTGAAGGAAGGTGACATGACCCTCAGAGTTGCGAACGGAGCTAGCATGGATGCTAAAGCCGTGGGGGACTATCACCTAGGAATGTCAGATGGACATGTTTTGGTTTTGCGTAATTGCTTTTTTGTACCCAACGCAACTTGTAATATCATTTCTGTATCTTTGGTTTCTAAAGAAGGTTATGAATTTGCGTTTGTAAGTAATGTTGTTAACATTCACCTTAATCAAGTTCTGATTGGGTCAGGTACATTGAGCAATGGTATATACGTATTAAACCAACCACAGATTTTCAATGTCCAGAATACACACAAAAGAAAGTCACCAGATATTAATCAGACTTTCTTATGGCATTGTAGACTGGGTCACATCAATGAGAGAAGGTTGACTAAGTTACATACAGAAGGATATTTGGATCCGTTCGAATATCAATCATATGCCACTTGTCAATCCTGTCTCAAAGGAAAGATGACAAAGACTCCGTTCACTGGACACGGAGTAAGAGCGAGCGAGCTCTTGGGACTCGTACACAGCGACGTGTGCGGTCCAATGTCTACACATGCGCGAAGCGGTTATTCTTACTTCATTACTTTTACGGATGATTTTTCAAGATACGGTTATGCCTTCTTAATGAAACATAAGTCCGAAGCTTTTGAAAAATTCCAGGAATTTAAGAATGAAGTAGAAAAACAGACCGGCAAAAGTATCAAGATTCTAAGATCGGATCGAGGTGGAGAATACTTAAGTGCCGAGTTCCTGAATTATTTAAAAGAGAATGGGATTCTCTCTCAGCTTACTCCTCCATACACCCCGCAACATAACGGTGTATCGGAGAGACGGAACCGGACCCTATTGGATATGGTACGGTCCATGATGAGTAACGCTGAGTTACCGCGATCATTCTGGGGGTATGCACTAGAATCAGCTGCGTACCTTTTAAACTGAGTTCCTACTAAGACTGTGCCTACTACACCATATGAGATGTGGTGTGGGAAGAGACCCCATCTCAGTCACATCAAGACTTGGGGATGTCCAGCTTTTGTTAAAAAGCAGCATGCGGACAAGCTCGAGGCGCGTTCAGTACAGTGTAAGTTCGTGGGATATCCAAAGAACTCCAAGGGATATTTCTTCTACTGTGAAGAGGAACAAAAAGTCCTTGTTTCTCGTCATGCCTACTTCTTGGAAACTGAGTTTTTGGAAAACCAGATAAGTGGGAGCACAGTAGAACTGGAAGAAATTCCAGAACCACGGACTATTACTGAAAGCTTAGTGGAACCAGAAGGTTCAAATGAACAGGACATTCCTATGCCGCTCCGCAGAAGTAGTAGGCAGTCTCATCCGCCCGAGAGATACTACGGTTTTCTCATAGACGGGGATAGAGAGGATTGCATCATAGACTATGATGAGCCTACTAGCTTCCAGCAGGCCGTTCAGAGCATTGACTCGGTAAAATGGCTGGATGCAATGCGGACCGAAATGGAGTCCATGTACACCAACAAAGTATGGACATTGGACATTGCTCCAGACGGGGTAAAACCCGTAGGATGCAAGTGGATCTTCAAAAGGAAGATTGGTGTAGATGGACAGGTTGAGACCTATAAAGCTAGACTTGTAGCAAAGGGTTTCCGTCAAAGACCTGGCTTGGACTACGACGAAACCTTTTCTCCAGTGGCTATGCTAAAATCCATTCGGATCCTTCTTGCCATTGCTGCCTTCCACGATTATGAGATTTGGCAGATGGACGTAAAGACCGCTTTTCTAAATGGAAATTTAGAGGAGTGTGTCTATATGGATCAGCCAGAGGGTTTCATTCAGAGTGGGAGCAGCGGAAAGGTGTGCAAGTTGCTTAAGTCCATCTATGGACTAAAGCAGGCATCGCGGAGTTGGAACATCTGTTTTGATGAGACAGTCAAGGAATTTGACTTTATCAAAAATCCAGATGAACCGTGCATCTATAGTAGATTTGTAGCGAGAACTGTGGTATTCCTTGTTTTATACGTGGATGACATTCTCTTAATAGGAAATGACATTCCTATGCTACAATCTGTCAAGGGTTTCTTGTCACACAGGTTCTCCATGAAAGACCTGGGTGATGCCTCTTACATCCTGGGGATCCGGATCCATCGTGATAGATCCAAAAGGATATTAGGACTTTCACAGTCCAGGTACATCGACACCGTACTTAAAAGATTCAGTATGGAAGATTCCAAGCGCGGTAACCTACCGGCTTGTCACGGGATCACCCTCTCTAAAGAGATGTCTCCCAAGACTGATTTGGAGAGGGATCGCATGTCTATTATACCCTACGCTTCTGCGGTAGGCTCTATAATGTATGCGATGTTGTGTACCAGACCGGATGTAGCTTATGCACTGAGTGTGGTAAGCCGGTATCAGTCTAACCCTGGGGAGAAACATTGGATAGCGGTAAAGAACATTCTCAAGTACCTGAGGAGGACTAAGGAGATGTTCTTGGTGTATGGCGGAAAAGACCTCCAGATTGAGGCCTTTGCTGACTCCAACTTCCAGAGTGACAAGGATGATTCCAAGTCCATGTCGGGTTTTGTCTTTACCCTCAACGGAGGGGCGGTGTGTTGGAAGAGTTCCAAACAGGAAACCGTTGCAGACTCGACTATGGAAGCGGAATACATCGCTGCATCTGATGCCGCAAAAGAAGCTGTCTGGATAAGGAAGTTCTTAAAAGAACTTCAGGTGGTTCCGTCCATTGTTGACCCAGTACCTCTGTATTGCGACAACAACGGGGCTATAGCTTTAGCAAAGGAACCTAGGTCCCATCAGAGATCCAGGCACATCTTGAGGCGGTATCACCTGATCAGGGAGATCGTGGATCGCAAGGAGATCGAGGTTCGGAGGGTTGCTTCAGAAGAGAACACTGCAGATCCATTCACCAAGGCCCTACCCCAGACTCAGTTCGAGCGGCTGATCGAGATGATAGGTCTTCGATACGCCAGTACATGGCCTTAGTGCAAGTGGGAGATTGTTAGTGTATATGCCCTAGAGGCCATTACTGTATCATACTAGTTTGTATATTACTTGATGGAAGCTTGGGATATTCACCTTGTATAAACAATCTTGCTCAATATAGTAGTATGCTACTTGGTTTGTTTCTACTTCAATGTGTACTTGTGTTTATTTCAGTATATCACTTATACGCATTAGTGGAGCCCTTAGGATCTTTGCTTGATTACCAGCGTTGTGATGGCAGTCACACTAGTGGGGGCTGGGTAATCTATAGGCACATCCTTATATAGGTCCCTAGTCGTAGGACTATCGAGACAGGGCATCGATACTCCGGAGTAGACTAGCGTATGCGCTTCTCATCCCAGTGTGGGAGATGGTCTGTCCCACAGCCATCAGTACGTCGTACTGGAGATAGTATACGGGTGCTCGTTGGGTTACGAGCACACTGGACAGGACTCGTCGGGAACTGACAGGTTGGTATTATACCTATCGTCAGTTATCAGTTCCCAGGTGACATGAGTACAGCTTAGTCCGCTGACTTGACACTGACACTTCGCCTCGAGTGTGTTCCCACTGCACTTTGATCACTACCCTACCACGGCTCAAAGGAGTCGTGCAAACAGGTGATGGTTGGGTGCAGTCCCGAAGCACTTGGAGGCAGTGACGGTTAGACAGGATTCGTCTCTCCCGGTATTGGGGGTTGACATCGCGCTGTGTCTAGGAGAGCCATTACACGAGTAGTCCCTGGCCAGGGCAAGCGAGATATACTGGTAGGTTTCCAGTGTTATCTCAGGGTGTTTTGGGCTTCACTCCGACACGACTTGTACCGCTATTGGGGGACTGACGTTTTACCGCCCCCTAGGCCCGCCATGCGATGTATCAGACGAACAGACCGGACTGTACGGAGAATGTCACATTCAGACTCAGTAGGAGTTCAGATGGGGTTTCACCTCGTCAGCCTTCTTGTCGGCATCTACCTGGGGACCGTTACGCACAGCTAGTGCCGCTTGCGGTCTGTGGTTAAACCCACTGCCAGCGTAGTGTCGAGTCTTTAGAGTCCCACACAGAGGGTATTCGCCTCTGGGCAAAACAGAGTAGAGGTCGCATGGTTTTGCGACAGGGTTCGTTCTCATCCGCGCACTTGTGCACGTTTGGAGTCCGGACGGATTATACTGGCAGGCTCTGGTTTGAGCCAGATACTGGTATATGTTTTGGGGGTTGCTTTTATATCTTGGTATTCTTGTTCCTCGGAACGAGAATGCAGGTGTGTATGCACAGTTGCTTGAGGCGGAGAATGAGGTTTTTCATTAGGGTTTCGGATCGGGTGCGTATGCACAGTTGACAGTTATCATTTTCCAAACCCTAATGGATTTGTATATTATCTATTAATAATAGTAATTAAATAAGAATTATGTTATGGTTGTTTTTCTTGTTGACTTGTTGACCTTGGTTGACTTGTTGACCATTGACCACTTTTTATGCCTTGAAAGTCTTCCTTGATTCATGCTTACACTTCATTAAAAGAGGTATGATAGTGGTCATTCCAAAATAACCATCAACTATTCTTATTTCAATTATTATCATTTAGATAATTCATTTCTTTTGCAATATGGTTGCAAGAAATGAATTATTGAGCTCATTCTATCATTCTCACTCTCTCTCCTCATTTCATCTTCTTCTTCCTCTTGAAAAGAGAAACCTTCTCATGTGTTGAGAATCATTCTCTTTAGATAGAAAAGCAAACCCTAATCACTCTCTACTCATTCTAGGATGAAGGTTTAGCAAGCCGGAAACCCTAGTTCACTCAAAGATCGAGGAAGAGCCCAAAGTCGAACCTTCGAGCTGGATCCATCTTCGACGGGAGAAGGCGACGAAAAGAGAACCATCAACCTCTACAAGGTTTGAAGAAGAAGGAGTTCAAGTTTAGGTATAACCATCTTCCATAGTAGCTAACTCTCTTTAGCTTGTTAACTAGTTTTAGTTTAGACAACGATCCCGACAAAGTTTAGTCCATGTTGCCTCTTGCGATAAAAATTCGTTTTTTATACCGTTTCCGCCTCCCCGTAAGTACCGGAGGTCGCAATATGGACTTACACACAGCACGACCTCACCCCCAATACCGGGAGAGACGAACCCCTGAAGATACGCTCACTGCCTCCATGTGGCTCGGGACTGTACCCAACTAAAACCTGTTTGCACGACTCCTTTGAGCCGTGGTAGGGTAGTAATCAAAGTACAGTGGGAACTCACACGAGACAAATGACGATCCCCAGGTCGATGAACTAACCTGCACACATGTCACCAGGGAACTGCCATCTGACGTCTGGTATATGACCAACTAGCATGTTCCCGGCGAGTCCTGTCCGGTGTACTCATAACCCAATGAGCACCTGTATACATCTTAGGTGATCCAACTGACACCAGTGGCTTGTGAGACCGACCACCGCCCCTCGTCGGGGTCTCGACTGTATACACTAGTCTACTAATGGAGTATCGATGCCCAGTCTCGAAACTCCCACGACTAGGGACCTTTTAAGGATAAGCTTATAGACCCCCAGCTCCCACTTATATGATCGCCCTCATACTGCTGGTGGTCAAGCAAGAATCCTAGGGGCTCTATCAACGTGTAATAGAGACGTGTCAGGTCACCTAAAGCAGTACACGATTATAAAGGTAAACCAGATAGCATACTATCATCTCGAGTAAGACTGTCCTACCGGGATAGGTCCTCCCTCAATCATTACAATCACGTACCTGTGACCTAATAATTGACTCTGAGGGCACTATCTCCAACAATCTCCCACTTGCACTCAAGGCTAATTATTGCGATGTCGCATACTCACAGCCCGTGTGATACCGAACATCCAACTCCTCTACTAGTCAGTCTCACAAAGCTCGTTTGCGGAACTATTGCGTTCGAGGAATAGCCTCAGTGAGTGGATCCGCTTAGTTGTTTCTTTCTATGTCTCTCTATATCTCAAGTTCGCGGAGAAACCCATCTCCCGAAATGAGCAATACCTGTCTTAGAATGTGTCTGGATGTCTGATGGGACATAGCTCATAAATGAACTCCAAATCCAAACTTCTTAGACTGTATCGTCAACTGAACTTAATCAGTATCCTGCGCGCCATGCCTCCCTCAGTATTGCCTTGGACCACCTGTCCAAAATACTGCCCCTCATCAGAAGGAAAACTATAACTCTGACAACCTCCTTGTCGTCCATGTCACCTTGGAAGCCTGGAATGATAACTGTCTCCTGAATAAGGCTGTCGTTATCATATCCCTAGAACATCTACTTATGTTCTAAAACTGCTTCCAACCGTTTCTCCAGGATTGGATTAATGTCAACTTATTGCATCTAGTGCAAGAACAACATCTGGTGTGGTACTTGACATCTCACGATTGACTCAATTGCCTGAGCAAGTGATCTGCCAATCATGCACGTCCCTCTCCCCTTTAGTCTGTAAGACACCTTTGGAGAGGGTGACTCCATTACCTGCAGGTACACTACCGTGCCAGGAGTCGTCCATCCTAAATACTCTTAGAATGCTGTCAAGTACCCTGATTGGGAAACCACCCAAATCTAGATCTAAAACCATAGATCTAGTAACCAGTATGTCATATATAAAATCCAAGTCCATGTGGAGAAACCACTGTGTGACGACCAAAGTATAACCG
This sequence comes from Agapanthus africanus, assembly GCA_030015575.1. NCBI lineage: Eukaryota > Viridiplantae > Streptophyta > Magnoliopsida > Asparagales > Amaryllidaceae > Agapanthus > Agapanthus africanus. Next base: position 366,941,049 of record CM057340.1, read on the forward strand.
ATCGTAGTATAGGAGTTTCCTTTCCTACTTTGTGTATGTCATCCAAATACCAGGATATCACACCCTACTACCTTCTCAACAGATCCATCCCCTATTCTGATGAAGTCAAACCCATGACTGTCACGTCAGAAATAGATGATCTATCTCCGCTACATCTACTCTAGTCTATAAATAGACATAAGCAACCTGTCCACCAATGCTTCCGCTGCTCCCACTGACTACGACAACCCTCTGGCAGAGTCATATAGACGTACACTTCTAAAACTGGTTTAGAACGACGCTATACTCATCCTCCCGCCGGGTCTCGTAACCTGGAACAACAGCAATGGCAATTGTGGGTAAACAAGAACTTCCCTGTGACCGTCCTTGAGGCTACCGTAGTGCCTCTCGGGTGCCTGAAGTTACCCACCTTATCTGCGGAGTGGCCAATGGAATGTCAATCCAGATTGAATCTTTAGGTTCCTTATCAAATCTTCAGTAATCGTTTGTGGTTCTGGAATCACTTCCAGTTCTACCATACTCCCACTACTGTTTTCTGAAAAAAATCCATCTTTAATAAAACTGTGGCGAGTCTAGAACAATATCGCTATTGTTCATCCAGATGGTAGAAAGTCAACCCTCGTCATAGCCTGGGTCAACCCACAAACAGCCATTACAGAAACGTGCCTTGAGTTGTCCAGTGTCTGGTTTTAATCATAAACCGGACAACTCCCCGTACCTTAACATCGTTAAGATACGAACTGTTCTATATCCAATATAGGACCAGAGGCACTGATTTAATTGAACCAGATTCAAATCATGCAGCTGTCTCCAGTGCATGTCAACTAAATGGAAGAAGGCCTGATCAACGTTACCCAACTTAGGAATGCTTCCAATTATGAGTAACCTGAAAGAGAAGCAATTTCTCTTAATCATTACTATCAACTGAATACCATTGACAAGTATCTACATCTTCGATCACTTTGAAGAATCCCGATACTTGCTACATCTGGTTCTCTACTCTATTCAAATACCTATAACTTCTCAAAATTCAGACCCTGTGTTTCCGCGAAACACCTGTCTAAAAACTAGAGAAGTCATAAGTAAACCGAATATAGTACGAGGACCAACCCCTCTGTCCTGATGGACCCTGGACAACATACAATACTCTGCATAAGTCCCTTGAGTCTGATAACTCATTTACTGTGTGTCGTAGGTTGAAAACTGTATTTATGGTTAAGAAGAATTACACCGCTGTTTAATGCTCCTTACCTAACCATCCACTGATATAGGTAAATGTCGTAGACATAATTTCAGAAAGGTATATCTCACTCTATGAAAATAGACGTACAGATATATCAATTTGAAATTGGTGCATAACAGCGGATATTCAAAACCAAATATTTGCCGACCGGCAAACAGCCCAGGTGATTTCCTCAAATATCACCGATTACAACGAATCCCGATATAATGAGGATAATCACCCAATTCCCAATAACTTACTCCCACTCATCATCTGTAAAACCATACAGATGTGAGAATCGTACCTGGTAAATACATACCCTGGAGTAAGTATCTAATCGGGAAATCAGTTTTCCTTTAACATTACACAGTGAAACTGAAACATTGAAATGTTCCGATGGGGTATCTTGGTATTCCTAGTAATGCCTCTTCCAGATTCACGACTGTAACCGTATAGTTCTTTGCCACCTCTCCAAATCCCTTCATATGTCTTTAGTCTTTACCTTCTGCACACCCTTTTAGGCCAAATGGTTTTCTTCCTTCCCTACCGTTCGGCACCAGCCTATGGTTTGGAAGAAGACTATCCAATAAGCATAATGGGTGTACTGTCCCAATCCTAGGAACACTCGCAATGAGAGAGGGTGAAGATAAAAGACAACTGAATAAACCTTATTCCTATTTCTCCTGAACCAGAATCCATCCCGAACTGGAACCAGTTCCATTCGAGTTCGTATATAACCATACGATGGAGTATCCAAATAAACTGTGGATCTTCGTAGTGATACGGAGTGTCCTGGAGAAATACAAAGGTGATGTGGGAGTGGTAACGAAATATTTGGTTTGGTCGTGAATATCTGTTGCAATTTACTTTGCCCTCTTACTAATCCCTTACTTTGTCTGAACTTAATACCTTCTGCACACCATCGTTATGCTAATTGGTTTTCTTCATTCCCTACCGGTGGGCACCAGCCTAAGGTTTGGAAGAAGACAATCCAATTTGAGTAATAGGTGTACTACCCCTAAACCAAGGAGTACTCGTAACCTGAGAGAGGGTAAAAGGAAAAGACAACTGAATAATCCTATCCGTTTTCTCCAGAACCGGAAACCATCCTCGAATAAATTCTTTCGAGTTCGTATCTAACCATACGATAGTTTTGTCCAATGGAAGTGGACGTTCGTAGTAAAACGGGGTGTCCTGGAGAAAAGGGTAAAAGTAGGAGTGGCAATGAGGTTTGCAACTCTGACAATCCAAAAGCCGGTGTTTAAGAAGGTTCGGTCAACTTGGTCACTGAGTCATAGTCTAGGGTCGGGTCAATGGTCGCTGCCAAAGAGAGAGAGAAAAGAAACACTCAGCGTGCACTCTAACCTAGATCAGAATGGTTACCAATTTATCTAATCTGGAATCCTCCCACTGTACCTCAAATTCTCCTCCAAACCTGAAAGAAGAATTAGTCGGGGTCACCCGAGGAGTATACCAACTCATCAGTGGGAATCGGGATCCAACTCTCATCGCATGACAACGTGACGGAATCCGCTCACGGTATCACACTCCAGAAGGTATGCGCATATCTGGCAAGTTTCAGTTCTTTTGAAACTCCCGATGTGATTTCTGCCCCATGCTCTTATGACCTTGGCGAAGGTCAACAAATCATAAGTCACATGTCAAGTTCTACCCGTCATTATCCAGGTTAATTTGAATCCACCCGTACAAGCCCTTGACGAAGGTCAACAAGGCTATACGACTGTCCCAAACCAACGCATCTATCTATGCAGCAGAAAGGTAACAAGCAGCTACCATACACTATGCCTTGACGAAGGTCAACAAACATAGCATGAATACTACGTGCTACCCGTCTGAAACGACGGAGGGCTACGAATGGTTTCTGGCGAAAACCTTTAACGTAGTGAACTTGATATCGTCGAAGGAACGGATAGCTTTTAAAAATATAGTGACGAAAACCGTTGCTAAAGAGGTCACTCCCGGTGAAGGGATCTCGGCTCTTTCCCCGTAGAATGGGGTGCAGGATATTCCAAATGAATACCACGGTGCAAAGCAAAAGTAATCGGCTATAGTGAAGTTAATGCCCTGACGCAAACTTTTTGTCCAAGGGGTCACTCCCGGTGAAGGGATCTCGGCCCTTGCCTCGTCGACTGAGGAGCAGGATATTCCAACTGAATATCACGATGCAAAACAAAAGTGAACGTCCTTGCAATAACAGCTTTTTGAAAAGTGTTCCAACAACATCAGATTAGGTTTGTTTTTAATTTGCATTGATCCGAATCAACGCAGTCCCATCAATTGATCACACCACAAAGAACGAAAATATACTGATGTACGTATATGTCATCCGCATTCGCCACTGGGTCCCGTCATTACCCGTTAGGTTAGCTAACTAACGACAGAGCGGGGACTGGACTAGCGCGGATGCAAAACATATACAACATCTACTAATATATATACCAATATATTATATTCGCTCAAGGCATGAATAAAATGCAACATCATAAAGAATGAACAGCATCACAGAAACAATACAGATATCTGGGATCCCCGGGTTTCACAGAGCCGCTGAAACCCGACGTTCCCCTGGTCGTGTGGATAGCCTGTGCAATGAAAACCTAGACCCCTACGGGCGCGGCAAGTTACCCGCCAAAACCTGAAGCGAGGCAGCCCCCTTCAGCAACGTGAATGGACCACCCGGCACTTCACGGAATCCGGCAACTTGGGCACCCCTCCTGGGTCAACCTGTACCCCCTACGAGTGCGGCGAATAGCCCGTCAATCCTAGAGTGAAGCCCCCTCCCTCTCAATGCCATGAGATGCGGGCTTGTTGCCCTCTAGAACCCGGCTATCCGTGCACCCCTCCGCGGGGCAATCCTAGTACAGAAAGTAAAATATACATACAACGGGTACATCGACCGCAACCAGGTCGTGCCCCAAAATAATAATACAAACAGGCAGTGACGGCAGTCCACATGTCGGACGCTCGCCCCGCAATATCAAATGTACATAATACAATCACAACTGTACTAGCATTGCATCCAGGCTATCCCCACGACCGATCCGCAACATCACAGCAGAAACAGAACATCAACGTGAAAGTCACGTTCGCAAATCCGTCTAACCGGGCTATAGCAGTTAGACCGGATTTACCGATCGAGTGACATTCACGGTCGCAGATATAATGTAAATACTGTGAAATAATGTGTTTAAAATAACCGATCAATCAAAATTTAACAAGTGGGCCCCAAAATAATACTGTAGCAGTTAAAGAAATTCTGGGCCTAATGTTATTATTCCAAAACCCCACTTTTCACCCCAGAAAGCCTCTGTAAAAAATTGGTGCAGTGATCCCCACAGTGTGCGGCGGAAGAGCGGTGGGAAGGGGGGTGGTGCGGCGGTTCCGCGCTCCCACTGTGGAGTCACTTCATCGAATTTTTACAGAGATCTTAGATTTTCCAGTACATCAATATTTTACAACCTGAAAATTTTTTCGAGACTAAAAATTTCCAACAGAAAACTGATGTGATCAAAATACGGGTTTTGGAACTTTTTGATCGATTGGAAATGCAAACACATTACACAAAGCTAGACTAAGTTAATGGCGAGGCTCTGATACCACTGTAAGTGCACGGCGGCGCCCCGGCCGTCAATCCGACGGCCAAAAGCGGAAGCGGTGAAAAACATTAAATTTTGCGGACTTAGCAAACCGGCACCACCGCGCACTAAACACCCGGATCGTAACCACTAACAAGTCCTAGCTAACTAGAAGAAGGGTTAGAGAGATATACCGACAGATCCGAGTCCTCCGGTCTTCTCGTCGTCGTCCCGATCTCCTGCGGAATGTGCCGTCTCCTCCTCGTCGCCGGAAGTGCACCACATCGCCTACTTCTTTTACGGGCTCCCACCTCAATGCCGAGGCAACTCGGGCACGAAGCCGGCTACTCGACGTGCCCAAGATTCGCTGTAGAATATGTAGTCCTCAAGTCTCACTTTGGGGTTGTAGGAATTGCCTTTTGGTGGAGGAAATGATATGAGCTTGTGGAGATGAAACATGTGGGATTTTACAAAGCTAGAATGATAAAAATCCCACCCCAAGAATTTTGGACAGCCCCTTCCCTCAATGAGGCCGGCCATGTATATGGTGGTGGAGAGAGTGAAAGAGTGAGAGAGTGTCAAAAAGATGGGAGCCATTCTCATATCATGCAAGAGAGAGAAAGGAAAAAACTCATCATGAAAAGAAATGATCATCAAAACAAACCCACACTCCACACACTAATCATCAACAACCATGATGCTTACAAAGTCAAGCCATCATGAAGTGATCAAGTCAAAAAGGTCAAGGTATGGTGCTCATCATGAAAACTATCATGATGCAACAAGAATGCAAATGACCCCTCCACAACCACTTATTTGCAACAATGCAAATAAGCCCTCCTCCACCAATCTTCGGCCAATGAACGGAACAAAGGAAATTGGCCGAAACGGAAAGCAAACTGGCAACTCCAGAAAACTGGTCCCGTAATAAATTACGGAAAAACCCCGATACTGTGCATACACACCCGCATCTGTATTTCGACCGAAATACAAATGCAATGAGACAAAATCTACACTGTACTATACTAGGATCCGGCTTATACCAAAGCCGGCTAGTAATATCCGTTCGATCCTGATCCGTGCAATACCGCACGTATCTGATCGAACCCTGCCATATAACCATACGGCCTATAGTACAGACTGTCCGATCCTGATCCGTGCAATACCGCACGTATCTGATCGGACCCTGCCATATCTCCATACGGCCTCTACAACCTTTCGCCCGAAAGCTGAGTAACTGAATGTGGGGGACTCTAAAGACTCGTCAACACCTCGGTTATGAATTTAACCACTAGCACGTCAGAGGTATAAGCCAATACGTAACGGGCTACCAAGTATTGACAAAAAGAGACGTCCGTGAGCGAACTCAGCCTGACAACCCTACTGAGCCTGTCAGTGACAATATCCGTGCAGTCCGGTCCGTTTGTCTATGAGTATCGCATGGCGGGCCTAGGGGGTTGGTAAAAGTCAGACCCCCAAAAGCGGTACAAGTCGTGTCGGAGTGTAGCCCAGAACACCCTGAGATACTACTGGAATACCTACCAGTAAATCTCCTTGCCTTGGCCAAGGACTTTGTGTAATGGCTCTCCTAGACACAGCACGACCTCACCCCCAATACCGGGAGAGACGAACCCCTGAAGATACGCTCACTGCCTCCATGTGGCTCGGGACTGTACCCAACTAAAACCTGTTTGCACGACTCCTTTGAGCCGTGGTAGGGTAGTAATCAAAGTACAGTGGGAACTCACACGAGACAAATGACGATCCCCAGGTCGATGAACTAACCTGCACACATGTCATCAGGGAACTGCCATCTGACGTCTGGTATATGACCAACTAGCATGTTCCCGGCGAGTCCTGTCCGGTGTACTCATAACCCAATGAGCACCTGTATACATCTTAGGTGATCCAACTGACACCAGTGGCTTGTGAGACCGACCACCGCCCCTCGTCGGGGTCTCGACTGTATACACTAGTCTACTAATGGAGTATCGATGCCCAGTCTCGAAACTCCCACGACTAGGGACCTTTTAAGGATAAGCTTATAGACCCCCAGCTCCCACTTATATGATCGCCCTCATACTGCTGGTGGTCAAGCAAGAATCCTAGGGGCTCTATCAACGTGTAATAGCGACGTGTCAGGTCACCTAAAGCAGTACACGATGATAAAGGTAAACCAGATAGCATACTATCATCTCGAGTAAGACTGTCCTACCGGGATAGGTCCTCCCTCAATCATTACAATCACGTACCTGTGACCTAATAATTGACTCTGAGGGCACTATCTCCAACAAACCGTACCTTGAGAAGTCATCCGTAAAAGTAATGAAGTAAGAATAACCGCTTCGCGCATGTGTAGACATTGGACCGCACACGTCACTGTGTACGAGTCCCAAAAGCTCGCTCGCCCTTACTCCGTGTCCAGTAAACGGAGTCTTTGTCATCTTTCCTTTGAGACAGGATTGACAAGTGGCATACGATTGATATTCGAACGGATTCAAATATCCTTCTGTATGTAACTTCGTCAACCTTCTCTCATTGATGTGACCCAGTCTACAATGCCATAAGAAAGTCTGATTTATTTCCGGAGACTTTCTTTTGTGTGTATTCTGGATATTGAAAATCTGTGGTTGGTTTAATACGTATATACCATTGCTCAATGTACCTGACCCAATCAGAACTTGATTAAGGTGAATGTTTACAATATTGCTTACAAACGCAAATTCATAACCTTCTTTAGAAACTAAAGATACAGAAATGATATTACAAGTTGCGTTGGGTACAAAAAAGCAATTACGCAAAACCAAGACATGTCCATCTGACATTCCCAGGTGATAGTCCCCCACGGCTTTAGCATCCATGCTAGCTCCGTTCACAACTCTGAGGGTCATGTCACCTGCTTTCAAAACACTACGGTTTCTCAACGCCTGCAAAGAATTACAGATATGAGATCCTGATCCGGTATCCAATACCCAGGAAGTAGAGTTTATTGAAAGACAGTTTTCAATAACATACACACCTGAAGCTGAACCTGCAACCTGCTTCAATTCCTGTGTTCTGGCCTTCCAGGCCCTGCAATCATTCTTCCAGTGTCCTTTCTTATGACAATAGAAGCATTCTTCCTTATCCACAAGCTTCCCCGCTTTCTTTGTTGCTTTAGCTTTTCCCTTCGTATCCACTTTACTAACACCGCCCCTTGGTTTGGTGGGGGCTTTCTTCTTCTTTCCCTTGGCTTTCGCCTTGGACCTAGAAGAAGATGATCCTCCTACAAACAAAGTGGATGTTTTCCTACCTTTCTGTAGGGTGCCCTTTGCGCTCCTCAGTATGTTGAGGAGTTCTGAAAGTTCAACTTCCTTTTCTTGTAAGTTGAAGTTCAGTATGAACTGGGCGTAAGTGGAAGGAAGGGACTGGAGAACTAAGTCCGTATAGAGCTCACTCTCCAATGTGGTCCCTAGGTCCGCGAGCTCCTCAATGCAGCCGATCTTCTTAAGCACGTGTTCTGCTACTGATAATCCGACGGCCATCCTTGCCGAAAATAACTTTTTCGACGCTTCGTATCTTGCGATACGAGATTGCTCTCCATACAGTTCTTTTGTATGAAGAAATATGGATTCCAAGTCCATATTCTCGTGCCTCCTCTGATGTTCATTGTCCATAGAGGCAAGTACGAGGCACTTGGCCTTCGCGCTATCAATCTCCCAAGTCTTACGGATTTCCTTATCCGCGACGCTGGAAGTGGGACCATGGATAGGGGGAGCTTTGGTGGTAAGAAGATACCCCAGCTTGTCGTAAGTGATTGCCATTTTGACATTCCTGAGCCAATCTTTGTAGTTTGGCCCTGTCAGTATGTTTTTATCTAGGAGTAACTTAAGTCCAGTCATGTCGATTGGTCGCTGCAATTAGGAGAGAGAAGAAACACTCAGCTTGATGCTCTTGCAAGTTTAGAATGGTTTTTAGTTTGTCTAAACAGGATGGCTCCCACTGTTTCTCGAATCCCTCCTCAAACCATAAAGGAAGAATTAGTCGGGATCAATCCCACCGCACAATACTTGCTTAACCGTTCAGCCAGGCCAGTTTTGGTACTTCGAGGGAGGTTTTCCAACGCTTTCGCGAAGTTCCTTAATTTAAGAACCTCTTTTCCCTGGGGGTGTAGCCCCGCTAACACCTTTCTAGGCACCTACTAGGTTTATAGCATTGATCATTTAGTGAGAAATTTCCCGAGGAGTAGCATATACTCACAGTAGGATCGGGATCCAAATATCATCGCGTGACGAAACTGAAGGAATCCTACCAGAATCATCACACTCCAAGTGGTATGCAAATCTAGCAAGTTTCAGTACTTATGAAACTCCCGATGTGGATTTTTGCCCCATGCTCTTATGACCTTGACTTTGGCCAAAATATCATAAGTCGCATGTCAAGTTCTACCCGTCATTATCCAGGTTAATTTGGATCCATTCGCACCTACCCTTGACTTTGGCCAAAATGGCAGTACGACTGTCCCAAACCAACGCATCTATCTATGCTACACATGAACACCCAATAGCTACCAATCACTATGCCTTGACTTTGGCCAACATACATATCTTGAATACTATTGACTATTCATGTGAAACGACGGAGGGCTACGAATGGTTTTGGCAAAACCGTGAACGTAGTGAACTTGATATAGTCGATGGAACGAGATAGCTTTTAAAAGAAGTGGCTCAAGCTCCGCATTTAAAAGTTGGTTTTGAAAATAACCGAGTGGTTTTTCGAAAGTGTTCCAACGACTTTTGCTTGGTTTATTATCTTGCATTAGTTCTTTTAATGCGTGATATTCTTGCATTAGTTCTTTTAATGCGTCCCATCATTTAATCCTACCATTGCAAAAAACAACCAAAATATGACGTACGCTTATGCCATTCGCATTCGCCACTGGGTCCCGTCATTACCCGTTAGGTTACTTAACTAACGACAGAGCGGGGGCTGGGCTAGCGCGGCTGTAAAACATAAGCAATGCCTAAATAATAACATATATAGATATATTGCAATGATAGCCATTTCAGATCACAGATGAATACATTGGATATACTAGGAATCCGCAATTCGTAAGAGCCTGTAACGAAAAGCAGATTACACGGTCGCGGTGAATAGCCAATACCCTACCCAAGACCCCTACGGGTGCGGCAAACTACCCGCCAAGTACCCGAAGCGAAGTAACCTCCCTCAACTCCGTGAGTAGGCCACTCGGCACTTCGGCATACCCGGTAGTTTGTGCACCCCCTCCATGGGTCCATCCTAGGAGCAAAAACAGTAAAAAGAAATTATACAATGACGGCTACAACCCCGACCCGGTTGTGCGGCCATACAAATAATTATTACATCAATTTACAAATTTACATGAATTGAAAGAAAAGAAAACTCTCGTCTCACAACCCCCGGCTATTCACCCGCGACAATCCAATGAATTCATATACACATTCCAATAACATTACAGATCACAGATTTGTATAACCCCCACTAATCGACATATAGCGATTAGCAGACGTTCAATACAAATATCACATCACAGAAAAAAACGTCAGCTTAAGTCATTTAGAAGTTCGATCAAAAATACGGATTTTCAGGACCCCAAAAATAAAATTTTCGTTCTAGAAAATCTGGGCAGAAAATATATATTCCAAAATACCCCTACAAGCATACTGTAGCAAAGAACAACCATAGAGGAGTCAAGACAGCCGCGGAACCGCGGCAATAGCAAGCTATTACCGCATTTCCGCGACGCAATGATGAGATCAGGGGACCGTCTTTCTACAGTTTACTCTAAAAACCCTGAGTCGATTTTTGATGCATGATTTATTATTTTTACAGAACATAAAAAATCGACAGCAAGTATGAAATCGGGGTTCATTTTGGGACTTTTTCTTTGATCGATCTTCTAGCTACTTTGCTAACATGTTAGATAGAGTTTAACTAGGCTCTGATACCACTGTAAGTCCATGCTACCTCTCCCGGTACTTTCGGGCATGCGGAATTTGACGAAAAATGATTTTCTTAGAGGTGGTAACATGGACTCAAAACCGGATCTTTCTTAAACATCTAACTAACAACCTAACTAGGAGTTGTTAACTACTCGGTTAGGGGGTTATACCTTTCTTTCTTGAACTCCTTCGTCTTCAAGCCTCGATGGTTGTCCGGATCGGCTTCACTCCGCCGTCTCCTTGCGCCGAAGATAGATCCACCTGAAAGCTTCTACCTTTGGCTCCTTCTTCGAACTTTGAAGAAACTAGTTCACTCGGTTTGCTAAACCTTGTGAACTAGAGTGAGTAGAGAAGAGTTTGTATGGGATTTTATCTATGGTTCTTGGTTCTCAACTCATGAGACAAGTGAACCATAGAGCCAAGAGAGGGAGAGCAAGAGGAGGAAGATGAAAGCTCAAGAACAAGAGAGAGAATGAGCATGAAAGAATGAGAGAAGACTTTTCTCATTTGGCTCTCATAATCCAAAACAATCATAACATATCATATCAATCAAGTATTATGTGATGGTTTAAGCAACCATAGCCATATCATTTCATGCACTCATTTTGCACAAAAGAGCAAGCAAGCAAAAGTCTTTGCCATGAAATGATAGCTATAGTTATCATGATGGTCAACTAGTCAAGCCTAGTCAACCGGTCAACAAAGTCAACAAGTCAACAAAGTCAACAAGTCAACAAAGTCAACCCCTCAACAACCATGTCACCATAATACTCAATTAATATAATTGTTAATCACATATCATATTCTCATTAGGGTTGAGCAAAAAGTCAATAGTCAACGGTCAACGGTCAACAACCCTAATGAGAATCCTCTGCCTCTGTCTCTCCGTCAACTGTGCATACACACCCGCATCCACGTTCCGAGGAACACGAATGCATACTGGATAAATCCAATCCCAAAAGGTACACTAGGATCTGGCTTAAATCAAAGCCCGCTAGTGTGAACTGTCCGGACACTAAACGTGCACAAGTGCACGGATGAGACTGAACCCTGTCGCAAAACCATGCGACCTGTCGCAAAACCATGCGACCTCTACTCTTTTGCCTATAGGCGAATAGCTTTCTGTGTGGGACTCTAAAGACTCGACACTACGCTGGCAGTGGGTTTAACCACAGACCGCAAGCGGCACTAGCTGTACGTAACGGTCCCCAGGTAGATGCCGACAAGAAGACTGACGAGGCGAAACCCATCTGAACTCCTACTGAGCCTGAATGTGACATTCTCCGTACAGTCCGGTCTGTTCGTCTGATACATCGCATGGCGGGCCTAGGGGGCGGTAAACGTCAGTCCCCCAATAGCGGTACAAGTCGTGTCGGAGTGAAGCCCAAAACACCCTGAGATAACACTGGAAGCCTACCAGTATATCTCGTTTGCTCTGGCCAGGGACTACTCGTGTAATGGCTCTCCTAGACACAGCGCGATGTCAACCCCCAATACCGGGAGAGACGAATCCTGTCTAACCGTCACTGCCTCCAAGTGCTTCGGGACTGCACCCAACTACCACCTGTTTGCACGACTCCTTTGAGCCGTGGTAGGGTAGTAATCAAAGTACAGTGGGAACACACTCGAAGCGAAGTGACAGTGTCAAGTCAGCGGACTAAGCTGTACTCATGTCACCTGGGAACTGATAACTGACGATAGGCATAATACCAACTAGTCAGTTCCCGACGAGTCCTGTCCAGTGTACTCGTAACCCAACGAGCACCCGCATACTATCTCATGTACGACGTACCGACGGCTGTGGGACAGACCGTCTCCCACACTGGGATGAGAAGCACATGCGCTAGTCTACTCTGGAGTATCGATGCCCTGTCTCGATAGTCCTGCGACCAGGGACCTGCATAAGGATGTGCTTATAGATTACCCAGCCCCACTAGTGTGACTGCCATCACAACGCTGGTAATCAAGCAAAGATCCTAAGGGCTCCACTAATGTGTATAGGCGATATACTAAAATAAACACATGTACACATTGAAGTAGAAACAAACCAAGTAGCATACTACTATTTTGAGCAAGATTGTATATACAAGGTGAATATCCCAAGCTTCCATTAAGTAATATACAAACTAGTATGATACAGTAATGGCCTCTAGGGCATATACACTAACAGTGTTCTCCCACTATACTTTGATTTCCACCCTACCATGGCTCTACTGAGTCGTGCAAATAGGTGACTTTTGGGTATAGTCCCGAGACACATGGAGACAGTGAGCGATAGGAGGGGTTTCGTCTCTCCCGGTATTGCGAGTTGATGTTGTGCTATGTGCGATTGGCTTTGACTTGAAGTCCTTGGCCAGGGCTGATGAGATTTCCTGATAAGTGTTATCAGTATTTCCTCGACCAGTTATAATCCAGATCGACATGACTTAATGAGTTATTAGGGCTCGATGATTCCATCCCTAGACTTGATATGCAGCATGTCAGACGAAGAGATTGGACTGTGCGGTAAATGTTGCCTGTGGCTATGCGGGAGTTTTGATATGTTCGTTTGTTGTTCTTCTGTTCGCTCAATACCCGGGTGGCCATTACGTTTAGCTGACCGCTTGCAGCCTGTGGGTGTTTTGATATGATCATCACCTACTACCGGCGTATTGACGAGTCTTAAAGTCCTACATAGGATTTTCTTAGCTCAGGCGAAACGATGTGGTGTGCATATGAGATATGTACGGGAGCTCGATTAAATGCGAGTATGTGATACCGTATTTTAATCGGGCGTTTACTATCGGTCAGGTCGTATTTGATAAGACCGATTTATTAAATCAAGTGTTGATTTAATATTGATTTTTAGCTCACTTTTAATTATACCTTTTCTTTTGGATGCATGTTTGGATGTATGCATATATGTTTATACATACACCTGATATGTGATTGCACACATACATACATACATACATATGTATCATGGTTGTTGAAACATAGGAGATGGCAATGCAAGACTAACATGGTTGATAAATAACTACATTTTTGTTAATGAATTAAAGAAAAAGGAAATCAATAAATGACTCATTTTTCTACACACTTCTTCATTGACCTTTGACTTTAACCATGTTTATATTTCCTTTGTTCTTTAACCCATCTACAAAATATCTAGATATTTAGCTAACCATGGTTATATTTGAAAGTGTCTCATATATAATCTTTTCTTTTTCATTATTATTTATATTATTATCATAATATTCAGAAAAGCATTGCCATCTTCATCTTCCTCCTTCTTCCATCTCTCTTGAGTTTGAAAAAGATTGAGGAACTTAAAAAGAAAAGGCTTTTAAGTGAGTGAACAAACCACACAACCGTTCTACACTACTCTAGCCCTTTAGTGTAGAGTGTTTGCTCCACTTCTTCTTGATTTTGTGAAGCAAAGAGCTTGACCTAAGAATCTCTGAGTGGATCATCGTAGTCGACGATGAACCTTGAGCGGAGTTGATCCAAGCTTCGAGCAAATCCGTAGGAGTCCTAAAAACTGAAGGAGTTGGCTACAAAGGTTGTATTTCCTTTTCCTTTAGCTTAGACTTCGTATATTGTTGCTATTACCCTAATCTCTAGTTACGATTCATAGTTTGTTTGTAATAGCCCTCTAGAAATTTAAAAGTTCATTACTTTATGATGTTGCAACACAACTAGAGGCGCTACTACACACCAACAAATACTACTTGATACTCATCTGAAATGACGGAGGGCTACGACTAGTTTTGGTGAAAAGCTTTAACGTAATGAACTTGATATTGTTGAAGGAATTCTAGTGGCTTTGAAATGGAGTGGTTCAGGTCCGCATTTTAAAACTAGTAACATAAGAACTCCCCGTGAAGGGATCAAGGCTCTTCCCTCATAGAATGAGGTGCAGGATATTCCTAACCGAATACCTCAATATAAAGCAAAAGAATATGGCAGTTGTTTTGAAGAAAATCGAGTATTTTTAAAAATTGGTTCCGAAAACATCAATTAGGTTTGTTTTCCTTTGCGTTAAAGATATAATGCAGTCCCATCAAATCTAGTTTCTAAGCCACAACAGAAACAACCAAAATAGCTTGCTTTTATTTGCCATCTGCATTCACCACGGGGTCTCGGGACTTCACCGTGAAGTTACTTAACTTACGTCAGGGAGGGCACAGGGCTAGCACGGATGCAAAACATATATAAGAATCTACTTATATATATATATATATATATGTATATATATTCCTAACCGAATACCTCAATATAAAGCAAAAGAATACGACGGTTGTTTTGAAGAAAACCAAGTATTTTTAAAAATTGGTTCCGAAAACATCAATTAGGTTTGTTTTCCTTTGCATTAAAGATATAATGCAGTCCCATCAAATCTAGTTTCTAAGCCACAATAGAAACAACCAAAATAACAGTCTTTTATATGCCATCTGCATTTGCCACGGGGTCTCGGGTCTTCACCGTGAAGTTACTTAACTTACGGCATGGAGGGGACAGGGCTAGCGCTGATGCAAAACATATAGAAGCATCTACTTATATATATATATATATCAACATCGTAGGCAGATAATAGTCATCACAGGCAGATAAGAATAATTACAGGCATGCGAACAAAAATGTGGAATAGCGGATAAACTTGGAGCCCCGTGTTTCATGCCGTAAATGAAACGCGACGTTCCCTGATCATGTGGATAGCCCATACATAGTCGATCCTAGACCCTTACGAGTGCGGCAAGCTACCTGCCAATTCTAAAAACTAAATAACACGCCCTCAATGAAATGAGTTGATCACCCACCGCTTTCAAGAATCCGGTAGGTTGTGCACCCCTCCGCGGATCGAATCCTATAACCTATACAAGTGCGGCGAGCAACTCGCCAATTCTAGAGCGCGGTGGCCCGGTCTCAACTCCATGAGATGGCCACCTGCTGCATTCAAAAACCCGGCTACTCGAGCAATTCTCCTGGGTTAGTCCTAGTACAGAAATGAAATATATATAATGGTGACATCAACCGCATCCTGGTCGAGCCCCATTAAAAGAATATACATAATACAGAAATGACGGCCACATGTTGGAGCTCGTCCCGAACAAATGAATACATAATAATAAATCAAAACTGTATAAGCGCATGAAGGCTATCCGACACGACAATCCGAATCAACCATAATCAATATATATGTATATATATATATATATATATATCACCAGAAACAAGTAACCGGAACAAGTGTGTAATCTCGTCTAATTGAGCATATAAGCAATTAGACAATGTTAACAACACATCCACGCACGCAAACAAAGTCACGACATTATAATTCCATAAAACAATTAGCGCACATCCCAAAGTTAGCAACGATAAAAAACTAAGTGCACTAAACATCCAAAAAAGTCGAGTTTTGAGCTAATTCGGAAGTCCGAATCTAAATGAAACGCGCCCGAACCTTCTGTTAGTTGTATGTATGCCCTAGAGGCCAGTACTGTACAGATGATGTATATTATATTGGATGCTTATACATATATAGAGAGGACATTCTTGCTCGATATGATAGTATGCTATCTGGTTGCTCTTTATCTTAACATGTATACTTGTCTCTTGATACTGTCTTATAGTTTCATGTTGGTAAAGCCCTTAAGATGTGTACTTGACTGCCTGGACTATGATGCAGATCATACTAGTGGGGACAGAGTAGTCCATAAGTACATCCTTTAATGTTCCTAGTCGTAGGTGTATCGAGACAGGGCATCGATATACCAGAGTAGACTAGCGTATACGCTTCTCGACCCATGAGATGGGCGATGGATGATCCCATATCCATTGGTGTTTGACATCAGAGATGGTATACGGGTGCTCAGTGGAGACTGGGTACACTGGACGGACTCGCCGAGAACTCCCGGATGGTATTATACCTCACGTCAGATGGCAGTTCTCTGGTGACTCTTGTGCAGGTTAGTCTGTAGACCCGAGATCGTCATAGAGTCTTGTGTGATTCCCACTGTGCTTTCATTTCCACCTTACCACATCCAAGAGAGCGTGCAAAACGGCGGTTTTTGGGTACAGTCCCGAGTCACATGGAGGTAATAAGCGATAGGAGGGGTTTCGTCTCTCCCGGTATTGGGGGTTGATGTTGCGCTGTGCTCGATTGGCCATAACAGGGAAGTCCCTGGCCAGGGCTGATTTAGAGATTTACTGGTAAGTGTTACCAGTAGTTTCTCGACCCGTTATGAGCCTCACATCGGCACGACTTATCGGTTATTGGGGTCTGACGTTTACCACCCCTGGACTTGATATGCGACATATCAGACGAGGAGACCGGACTGTACGGAAAGTGTTACAGGCAGGCTTTTACAGGAGTTGGAGCGGGCTTGCTTGCTGATCTTCTGATCGCTCAATACCCGGGTGGCCGTTACGTCCAGCTAGTACCGCTGACGGCTTGTGGGTGCTTGATGTGATCATCACCTACTACCGGCGTATTGACGAGTCTTTAGAGTCCTACAAAGAGCTTTTACTGGCTCAGGCAAAACGAAATAGGAGCACGTATGTGATCTCTGTGGGACCGAGAATAATGCGCGTATGTGATACCGTATTCTATTCTCGCGACTTTTTGTATCGGTCGGTTATACATGATATAGCCGGGTTATCGAATCAAGTGTTGATTCGATAAGTCGATACAGTGGATGTTAGTCGGTTATATGAGATATGACCGGATTATTAAGTCAATTGTTGATTTAATAATTTAGTGTATAATTGTATATTAGATATACTAGTTTACATTAACTAACACTTGTTCACTTAAGGATTTTTCTCACATGTGCACAACTTTAATATATATGTGATATATATTAAAATGTGTTTTCTTTTTGTATCATGGTTGATGATACATCATTCATGAGTGTATGAGACTTACACCATGCTATTTATTAGTTTGGTTTTAATATTTAAAGTAATTACAAAATTAGTGGAGGATTAGAAAAATGCATGAAGCTTGTGGAAGCTTGTGGATGCATTGACTAAATCCATAAAGTTTGTTTTTACTATTGATATTTGTTAACCCAACCTTAAGGATTAGCCATGGTTATGTCTCTACATGAGTTAGTATATGATACTCACTCACCATGGTTAGCTTACTTACTTGATCATTATCTTTCTCTCTTTATTTCTTCATCTTCTTCTTTGAGCAAAAGAGCTCTCTAGGGTTTGATCCAAAGTGAGAAACATTGTGAGAAAATAAATTCTAAAGTGCACCCACTTCCTATTTCTCCATCCTCTACTAGACTAGCACTTTAGTTTAGGGTGTTTGCTTCACTAATTCTCTAGTTAGTGAAGTAGAAGCTTGAGTTGGCATCCCCTCGACGTAGATCATCTTCGGCCTCGAAGACTTCAAGCAAGGACGCTCTTATAGCCACGTGAAGCCATGCAAGAGACCGGGAGAACCACGATCGCAGCGAAGGGACTTCAACAAGGAGCTAAAGAAGTGAAGGACCGATCTACAAAGGTTGTATTTCGTATTCACTTAGTTGTAGATGCTATTTACTTGCATGTGAAACCCTAATTTTCTAGCAAAGATCTTGTTTAGGGTTGTTAGGCACGGCTAAAATTTTATTCGGGCATGGTTGATGCTTTCTTAACCCTTGTTAGAGTTCCTAGTAACCCTACAGTGGTATCAGAGTCTAGCTAGAGCATTAGGCGACGTGTATACGAAGTTAAAACTCCGAACGAACCCCGAAACGTCAAAACGACCCCCACTCTAGACTTTTTTTAAAAAACTGTGATTTTTCTGAATTAAAAATACCTAAAAATTCAACAGGTAATTTTAAGCATTATTGTGCAAAACGTTGACGTAAGCAGTACGGACGGCCGCGCAACCGCGGCAATAGCCTGCTTGTGCCGCGGATCCACGGCCGTACAGTGAGTGTTTGCTTTGTTTTTTGCACAGTAATACTCCTATATGATAATGCTATTTTCTGGGTATTTTTGAACTGACTCATGTGTAGAGTATTCTGGAGATTATTTTGTATTCGTTAATTCGATCGGAATAATTAATTTCGTTTTGTTTTCCGGATATTTAGAAAGTATTAAAAAGTTCGAACGGATATCAATAACTCGCTTTTTCCCGACCCGGAAAATTTCCAAGTGTTGGAATTTTTCCGTAGTTTAGGAACGTCTAAATCGTGCAAGTTACGCAATGGACCCTCTAGAAGACAACAAACCTTAACTCGATTATGTGACCGTCTTGAACTGCCTCTTGAACCTTAGGGTTTGGGGCAGTACGGCATGCCACATGTGAGGCGTTGGCTTGACCCTTCTACGGCTGGACCATCGGTACTGTGGCATGTGATGGATATTTTTAAACTCCCCTCAAGTGTTGAGAATTATTTGGGAAAACTTGGGTGTTTGATCATTCGATCGGAAAGTTTAATACTGTCTATTTATCTGGAATGTGATACAATATGTGAAATTCATATAGTTAGGCATGAAATGCGAAATATGTGATATTTCGGATTTACGATGTCTAAAGAGATTGTGGATTCCAAATGTTGTAGTTTTACAGTTTCTTTTCTGCGACCGTAAGTGTAATATGTGATATCGCCGGTTTCGTTGCTATATATCAACGACAATTGGGATGCGCATATTTACTTACGTTGATGACATGTGATGTTATGTGTTGCTGGATATGTTATATTGGATCGTCGCGTTCTGAATAGCCGGGGGGTTTATGTGAGATGAGAGCTTTTATTTTCATTCATGTAAAATTAAATGTATGTAATATTCTTTTATTAGGGCACTTCCGGGATGAGCTCGATGTCACCCTTTGTATATTATTTACTTTTCCGCACTAGGATAGACCCAAGGAGGAGAGCACAAGTAACCGAGTTCTAGAGTCCAGAGGGAGACCAACTCGTGGAGTCGAGTCCGGGTCTCCTAACTCTAGAATTGGAAGGGTTGCTTGCCACTCTCGTAGGGGTATAGGGGTGTGGGTTTGGCTATTCATCACGACCGTGGAATCCGTGTTTTATAGAGGCTCAAAATAAAACACGGACGTCCTAGTATATCCAATGTTTCATATGTGTCTTCTGCTGCGATATCTGTGATGTGATCATTTGATATGTTGTGATAAATACTGTATATAGTATATATGATATATTATATAGACGTTACATATGTTTTACACCCGTGCTAGCCCTACCCCGCTCTGTCGTTAGTTACCTAACCTAACGGTGCACGAGGGGACATCGAGGGGAATGCGGATGGCATAAGTGTACATCGTATTTATCTGTGATGTTTAGGTGACTTAAATGATGGGACTTCATTAATGTGATTAATGAAAGAAAAGAAACCTAAAAGATGTTGTAGAATCAAATTTTTCAAAAAGGGTAGCTACAGTTTTTGCTTTGCATAGCGATATATTGTTATTTATATGTATGCCCCAGAGGCCATTGCTATACATAGGATGTATATTGTAGTGGATGCTTGGACATATATAGGGAGGACTTTCTTGCTCGACATGATAATATGCTATTTGGTTGCTCTTTACCTTAACGTGTACGATGATTGCCTCTCTGTTACATGTTGGTGAAGCCCTTAGGATGTCTACTTGACTACCTGGACTATGATGCGGATCATACTAGTGGGGACATGGTAGTCCATAAGTACATCCTTCAAGGTCCCTAGTCGTGGGTGTATCGAGACGGGGCATCGATATACCAGTGTAGACTAGCGTGTACCTTTTCGACCCATACAGATGGGCGATGGATGATCCCATATCCGTTGGTGTTTGACATCAGAGATGATATACGGGTGCTCAGTGGAGACTGGGTACACTGGACGGACTCGCCGAGAACTCCGAGATCGTATAATACCTTACGTCAGATGGCAGTTCTCTGGTGACACTGGTATAGGTTAGTCTGTAGACCCGAGATCGTCATAGAGTCTTGTGTGATTCCCACTGTGCTTTGATTTCCACCTTACCACGTCCAAGAGGGCGTGCAAAACGGTGGTTTTTGGGTACAGTCCCGAATCACATGGAGGCAATGAGCGATAGGAGGGGATTCGTCTCTCCCGGTATAGGGAGTTGATGTTGCGCTGTGTTCGATTGGCTATAACCGGAAATCCCTGGCCAGGGTTGCTGACATTTACTGGTAAGTGTTACCAGTAGTTTCTCAAACTGTTATAGACCTCATATCGACACGACTTATCGAGCTATTGGGGTCTGACGTTTACCACCTCTATGCAAGAAATGCGACATATCAGACGATCAGACCGGACTGTACGGTAAGTGTTACTGGTTGGATTCACAGGAGTGTAAGCTGGCTTGCTCGTCGATCTTCTGATCGTTCAATACCCGGGTGGTCGTTACGTTTAGCAGACCGCTTGCGGCTTGTGGGTGTTTGATATGATCATCACCTGCTGCCGGCGTATTGACGAGTCTTTAGAGTCCTACACAGTGGTTTCCTAGCTCAACCGAAACGAAATAGGAGCGCATATGAGATATGTGCGGGACCGAGAATAATGCGTGTATGTGATACCGTATTCTATTCTCGCAATGAATGTATCGATTGGTTGTATGCGATATAACCTAGTTATCGAATCAAGGATTGATTCGATAAGTCGATACATTGGATATTAGCCGGTCATATGCGATATGACCGGATCGTTAAATCAAGTGTTGATTTAATGATTTAATGTATAATTATATATTTGATATATTACTTTACATTAAATAGTATTTGTTCACTTAAGATGGATTTTCTCACTTGATGTGCACATTGTATATATGATATAGTTTTGTGCACTAGTTTGTATCATGTTTGATGATACATGTAAACTTGGGTGTGTATGATTAAACCATGGTTATGTTAATGGTTAGGGTTTTGATTTACTTATTCATTTATTCTCTTTATTCATTTTGGCAAAGGAAAATGAAATGGTGGCTTGCTTTGTCTTTTGTTGAAGCTTCATGAAGCTTTGAAGAAGTAACCTTTTTGTTTCTTTCCTTTAACCTAACCATTCAACTTAACCCTAGTTTATTCTCTACACTCACCCATGGTTACAAAATGATAACCATCACTTGATTTTGTTTGAATTATTATTCTTTTTCATTCTTTTTCTTCTTCTTCTTCAAGAGAAAAAGAAAAGCTTTGCTTGAAAAATATCAAGTGTTGAAATCAAGTGAGAAATCCAAACCAAAGTGAACCTAGTGAGAAATCCAAACCAAAGTGAACCTACTTCCTATTTCTTTATCCTCTACCACTTGCCATGTAGTGTAGGGTGTTTTCTTCACAAGTTTTATGGCTTGGTGAAGTTGGAGCTTGATCTTGTGTTGCCTCGACGTAGATCATCTTCGGCATCGAAGTCGACGACCTAGCTCGATCATTTCTTCGACGAAACCATCGCTAGAGTCCGGGATCCGATGATCGCAGCGGAGGGACATCATTACGGAGCTAAGGAAGTGGAGGATCGGATCTACAAAGGTTGTAGTCTCTTTCACTTAGCAGTAAAGTTGTTTACTAGCTTGTAGTTTCGCTTAAACTCTAGTCAACGATCGCATTAGGGTTTCTCGACACCGGAAATTTTTGAATTTGGTATGGTTGATGCCTTGTGGAACCTCCTCAGAGTGCCTAGGAACCCTACAGTGGTATCAGAGCCTAGCTAGAGCTTTAGGCGAAGTTTAGACGAAGTTAGAAGTTCGATCGAACCCGTAAACCCCGACAAAACCCTTCTCTGTACATTTTTCAAAACAGTGGATTTTTCTGAATTAAAAATTCTCAAAAAAACAAGGAGGAAAAACTAAGAATTACTGTGAAGTATGGTCCACTAAGTCAATAATTTGACCGCGGAACCGCGGAAAAACCATGGGTTTAGCGGCGGTTCCGCGGCCAAAATTTGGACTTAGTCCCTGAAATTTCATATATTTATTCTTAGGTCCTTTCTTGGCAATTTTTTATGGGAATATTTTAATTACACTCAAGTGTTGAGTTTTCTAGGGTTTTATTGGGGACTCGTTAATTTGATCAGATAATTTAACTTCGTTTATGTTTTTCCGGATATTTTAGAAACTGTTAAAAAGTTCGACCGGATATAAATACCCACTTTTTCCTCTGCCGGGAAATTTCCTTGTGTTGGATTTTTCCGTAGTTTAAGAATGTTCTAAGTAGTGCAAGTAACGCGATGGACCCTCTAGAAGACAACAAACCTTAACTCGATTATGTGACCGTCTTGAACTGCCCTTTGAACCTTAGGGTTTGGGACAGTACGGCGTGCCACATGTGAGGCGTTGGCTTGACCGTTGTACGGCTGGACCGTTGGTACTGAGGCATGAAGTGGATGTTTTTGAACTTATTTCAAGTGTTGAGCTGTTTCGGGAAAACTTGGGTGTTTGAATGTTCGATCGGAAAGTTTAACATTTTCTATTTATCTGTAATGGGATACAATACTTGGAATCCACAAGTAGTTATGAGATAACTGATATGAATGTTATAAACATAGCACTTTAGTCTCACTTGATCGGTTGTCACGAAATTTTGATGTGATCAAAAGTCTGTCGCAATCACGTAGCGTACGCGGATACTCGCCGGGTAAACCTAATAGACAGCTACACCCCATAGCTCCGACCAAGTGACTGTAGGAGAAGCCCGTCGCCGAAAGCATCCGTTCGGGTGTTCGCGGCAGCGGTGTTCCGCCTTAGTGCTCTTCGTCGACGATATCGGGGGTGCGGCCGTCTACTTAAGTTTGCGACGAGCATTCGGTCAGGATGTCGGGAATCCTGTTGAATTGCCCGACTCCATATTGAAAAGAGTTTTCGATAATGAGACTAAAATACGGAGTTTATAATTATTAGGCATGCGATGTCTAAGGAATTCATATGGTTAGGCATGCGATGTCTATGCAGGTTGCGGATTCCAACTGTTGTAGTTTTACACTTTCTTTTCTGTGACCGTAAGTGTAATATGTGATATCGCCGGTTTCGTTGCTATATGTCAACGACAATTGGGATGCGCATATTTACTTACGTTGATGACATGCGATGTTATGTGTTGCTGGATATATTATATTGGATCGTCGTGTTTGAATAGCCGGGTTTTTTTTGTGAGATAAGTGTTTTTCATTTTCATTCATGTAAAAACTTGTATGTAATATTCTTTTATTGGGGCACTTCCAGGTTGCTGAAGATGTCACCGTTGATGTATATTATTTACTTTTCCGCACTAGAATAGACCCAAGGAGGGGAGCACAAGTAACCGGGTTCTAGGGTCCAGTGGGAGACCAACTCGAGGAGTCGAGTTCGGGTCTCCTAACTCTAGAATTGGTAGGGTTGCTTGTCGCTCTCGTAGGGGTCTAGGGATGTGGGTTTGGCTATTCATCGCGACCGTGGAATCCGTGTTTTATACTGGCTCGTATTGAAAACACGGACGTCCTAGTATATCCAATATTTCATATGATATTCTTCTGCTGCGATATATGTGATGTGATCATTTGATATGTTGTAATAGATACTATATATAGTATATATGATATATTATATAGACGTTACTTATGTTTTACACCCGCGCTAGCCCTGCCCCGCTCTGTCGTTAGTTACCTAACCTAACGGTGCACGAGGGGACATCAAGGAGAATGTGGATGGCATAAGTGTACGTCGTATTTATCTGTGATGTTTAGGTACTTAAATGATGGGACTTCATTAATGTGATTAATGAAAGAAAAGAAACCTAAGATGTTGTGGAATCAAATTTCAAAATTAAAACAGGTAGCTACAGTTCTTGCTTTGCACAGAGATATATATGTTATATCCTGCACCTTATTCGATGAGGAATGGGCCGACGATCCCTTCACCGGGAGTGACCCCTTTAGCAATAATTGGCAAATGCGACACACTCAGTTTGCCTTTTGATAGCTTCTATAGTTTCTGCTTTGCACAGCGGTATATATGATATATCCTGCACCTTATTCGATGAGGAAAGGGCCGACGATCCCTTCACCGGGAGTGACCCCTTTAGAAAAACTAGAAAAGCCTCGAAAACACTCCATTTTAAAATCATTTGATTCTACAATGATATCAAGTTCATTACGGAATAGGTTTTCAGAAAAACCTGTCGTAGCCCTCCGTCATTTCAGATAAGTCCTGCTTAGTATTCGTGCTGCGTTTGTTGACCTTGTCAAGGCGCAGTGTGCGGTAGCTAACCAGTATTTATCTGCTTATGCATATGATGCAGATTGGGTTAGGGTAGTCGTACGGCCTTGTTGACCTTGTCAAGGGTCGTGCGGGTGGGTTTGATTCAATCAAGAAATGACGGGTTGAACTTGACTTACGGTCTATGGTTTGTTGAACTTGTCAAGGTCATAGATCATTTGGGGCAAAATATTATCGGGAATTTCAAGTGTTGAAATTTGCAATGAGATTGCATACCTTCTATGAGATAGTTGGATCCCGATACCCACTGCGAGTAATTGTTACTCCTGGGAGAGTTTTACACATTACAATTAGCCGATCAAGTAGGTGTCTAGAAAGGTGTCAACGGGGTTACGCCTCTGGGAAAACGAGGTTTACATTAATTAGGTTCGTGCGAAAGCACGGGGTACCTCCCTCAAAGTACCGACACTGGCCTGGCTGAAAGATTGGCGAACTTGTAGTGTGTAATTAATCCCGGCTAGTCTTTCCTTTTAGGGTTTGAAGGAAGATTTGATAAAAACAGTGGGAGCCATCCTGATTAGATAAAATAATAACCAATCAGATCTTGCAAGAGCATACGCTGAGTATTTTCTTCTCTCTCTCTCCTGGTAGTGACCATATCACGCCTTAATCAAGATAATAATACGGAATATTGACCGAACCCGCTTGTTATACTGAGCTGGGGAACGTTGGTCCCGCTCCAACTTATAAATGTTATAAGACAGATCAGGAAATAGGGGAATACCAGAATTCCTATGCCGCCCAAACGAAGAAAGTGCATATGATGCATCTCCTTCGGGTGCGTTCATTATAAAGAACTGTTTCTCAGTATCCTTTACGTCCTGGGTAAGTGATACCGCATCAGGATCCCACATATGTAACATATTACATGGGCTACAGAAAGGTAGAGAGCTGAGAACGGGTGATAAGTTTCATGAGGCAGAAAACGGTGCAAGTGTTGCGGCCAAGTCTGTTTGTCACTGTCACCCTGTATTCCAAATACATTGATTCTGAACGAATGTTATTAGATACCGAACCTGATATACAAAATCATATCAGTCTCTATATTAGTAAAGAAATGATAAAATTTTGTATTGTTGGATAATGTTTTGAACATTTCCTATATCAAAAGTTGATCGGTTCAGGCACGTTATCTAAAAGTATTGATGTTCTAAATCAAACTACAGTTCATAGTATACGGAACACACACAAGAGGAAGAGTTCAGAAATAAACGAATCTTTCTTAAGGTAATGTAAACTTGGTCATATCAATGCGACCCGACTAGCTGAAGTTACATATAGATGCCTATTTAAATCAGTTTGAATTTATATCTTGTGAAACTTGCTGGTCATGTCACAGAGATAAGATGACCATAGCTCTGTTTATTGGATACAGAGAAAGAGTTAGTAAACTCTTGGGATTAATACATGTTGATGTATGCAAGGTCCCCCGTCAACACATGCCAGGACCGGTTCATTGTATTTCATTACATTCTCTGATAATCTCTCAACATTCAGACATATGTTCCTGTTGAAACACAAGTCCGAACCTTTTGAGATATTCACAGAATATAAGTTAGAAGTAGAGAACCAATACGGGTATAAGTATTATGTCCTTTGATGAGATCAAGGAGAAGAATACTTGTGCATAGAATTCCTGGAATATTCTAAAGGAGAATGAGATTCTCTCTCAGCATTACTCCTCCGTATACACTATAGCACGATGGTAAATCGGGGCGGAGCAATAGCACCCTATATGCTATATGATATGGTGTGCTCTATGATGAGTACTACTGAGTTTCCTATTTCCTTTTGGGAGTTATGCACTTGAGAAGCTGCATACCTATTGAATAGGGTTCAAAGCAAATCAATTGCCTACCACTTCATATATGATATGGTATGGGAAGAGCCTATCTCTTAAGTAAGTTAAGATTTGGGATTGTCCGGCCTATGTCTAAAAGCAAAATCTGGACAAGCTCGAGGCAAGGTCAGTTATGTAGAACAGGAATGGTTCCAGCTATACAAACTACAGCTGATGATTTGATAGAACCAAAGGATTTAATAGTCCCCGACGAACCTCAGCCTCTCCGCCGATCTAGTAGGGTTCCTCACCCACCTGAGAGATAATTCGGTTTCTCTATGACAGTGGGAGCGAGGATTGCATCATGAGATGATAACCCAATTAGTTTCGAGCTGGCCATCAGGAGTGGGACTCTGTAAGAATGGCTGGATGCTTAGCGATCTAAGATGGAATCCTTATACACCAACAAAGTATGGACTTTGGTTGCTATATCTGAAGGGTTAAATCCCCATCAGGAGCAAGTATATCTTGAGAAGATTACTTGGTGTAGATGGAAAAGTTGAGACTTTCAAAGCTAGACTTGTTAAACGTTTTCGTCATCGACCAGGCGTGGATAATGATGAAACCTTTTCCAGTGGCTATGCTTAAGTCCATCCGGATCCTACTTACCATGGCTACAAACCATGACTACGATATCTGGCGGTTGGATGTCATGACTGCTTTTCTAAAATGATGTTTTAGAAGAGAGCGTATGTAAGTACACAGCCAGAGGGCTTCGTAGACAGTGGGAGCAGTGGAAACATGTACAAGATGCTTTATAAAGTAAAGCAGGCATCGCGGAGTTGGAACATCTGTTTTGATGTAGTAGTCAAATAGTTTGACTTCTTCAAAATGGTAGATGAACCTTGTATATACAAAAAGGTAGTAGAGAGTATGGTGGTGATCCTCGTAGAGTACGTGGATGACATACTCTTGATAGGGAAGTAGTTTCCTATGCTACGCTCGATCAATCTCCGCTTATCACAAGGATTCTCCATATTGGATCAAAATGATACCTCCTAATCCCTGAGTTTTCATCTATGAGATAGATGTAGTTGGATGTTAGGATTCTCACTAGTAGTAGTGAGAAGGTATCAATCGATCCAGGGGAGAATCACTAGAAAAGTTTCAGAGTGATAAGGACGACTGAATGTCAGTCACAAGCATTGTCTTTACCCTCAGTAAAAGGACGGTATGTTGGAAGAGTTCCAAGGTAGATACCGTGGCATACTAGACGATAAAGGCTGGATACATCGCTACTTAAGATGCTACCAAAGAGGCTGTCTGGGTGTATATTAGTTCATGAGATGAACTTAGTTCCTCTCATTGTGTGACAATGGAGTTGTGGCTTATGCCAAGGGACATCCGTCCCATCAGTGATCCAGACATATTCTAAGGCAGTATCACCTGATCATGGAGATGGTTGATCTCCAAAGGATCGAGGTCAGGAGAGTAGACCCAGAGGACAACACGGCGGATCCACTCAGAAAGGCCTTTTCCCAGAGAGAGACTTTTATGGGATGGTTGAGTATGAGATACTACAACCACTGCTATCAGATGGCCCTAGTGCAAGTGGGGGATTGTTAGTTATATGTATGCCCCAGAGGCCATTGCTATACATAGGATGTATATTGTAGTGGATGCTTGGACATATATAAGGAGGTCTTTCTTGCTCGACATGATAGTATGCTATCTGGTTGCTCTTTACCTTAACGTGTACGATGATTGCCTCTCTGTTACATGTTGGTAAAGCCCTTAGGATGTGTACTTGACTACCTGGACTATGATGCGGATCATACTAGTAGGGACATGGTAGTCCATAACTACATCCTTCAAGGTCCCTAGTCGTGGGTATATCGAGACGGGGCATCGATATACCAGTGTAGACTAGCGTATACCTTCTCGACCCATACAGATAGGCGATGGATGATCCCATATCCGTTGGTCTTTGACATCAGAGATGATATACGGGTGCTCAGTGGAGACTGGGTACACTGGACGGACTCGCCGAGAACTCCCAGATGGTATTAAACCTTACGTCAGATAGTAGTTCTCTGGTGACACTGGTACAGGTTAGTCTGTAGACCCAAGATCGTCATAGAGTCTTGTGTGATTCCCACTGTGCTTTGATTTCCACCTTACCACGTCCAAGAGGGCGTGCAAAACGGTGGTTTTTGGGTACAGTCCCGAATCACATGGAGGCAATGAGCGATAGGAGGGGATTCGTCTCTCCCGGTATAGGGAGTTGATGTTGCGCTGTGTTCGATTGGCTATAACCGGAAATCCCTGGCCAGGGTTGCTGAGATTTACTGGTAAGTGTTACCAGTAGTTTCTCAAACTGTTATAGACCTCATATCGACACGACTTATCGAGCTATTAGGGTCTGACGTTTACCACCCCTATACAAGATATGCGACATATCAGACGATCAGACCGGACTGTACGGTAAGTGTTACTGGTTGGATTCACAGGAGTGTGAGCGGGCTTGCTCGTCGATATTCTGATCGTTCAATACCCGGGTGGCCGTTACGTTTAGCAGACCGCTTGCGGCTTGTGGGTGTTTGATATGATCATCACCTGCTGCCGGCGTATTGATGAGTCTTTAGAGTCCTACACAGAGGTTTCCTGGCTCAACCGAAACGAAATAGGAGCGCATATGAGATATGTGCGGGACCGAGAATAATGCGTGTATGTGATACCTTATTCTATTCTCTCCATGAATGTGTCGATTGGTTGTATGCGATATAACCTAGTTATCGAATCAAGGATTGATTCGATAAGTCGATACATTGGATATTAGCCGGTCATATGCGATATGACCGGATCGTTAAATCAAGTGTTGATTTAATGATTTAATGTAAAATTATATATTTGATATATTACTTTACATTAACTAGTATTTGTTCACTTAAGATGGATTTTCTCACTTGATGTGCACATTGTATATATGATATAGTTTTGTGCACTAGTTTGTATCATGTTTGATGATACATGTAAACTTGGGTGTGTATGATTAAACCATGGTTATTTTAATGGTTAGGGTTTTGATTTACTTATTCATTTATTCTCTTTATTAATTTTGGCAAAGGAAAATGAAATGGTGGCTTGCTTTGTCTTTTGTTGAAGCTTCATGAAGCTTTGAAGAAGTTACCATTTGTTTCTTTCCTTTAAGCTAACCATTCAACATAACCCT